>JAKTSX010000001.1:600000-1009566 GCA_030580455.1 Barnettozyma sp. UFMG-CM-Y5996
AGTGAAATTTTTAGTATTTAGTTCTTTCAAAATTTTCCATATCATTAAAAATGCATTGTCATTAAACCCCCTATATCTATTTAAACCCCCATTAGTTCCTCTTTCCTTTAGACCAGTCCAAGAAATATTCATTTAGAATTTCTGCTTCAAGTTCCAGCCCACCACACAATATCTTGAGGCAAAGTAAAATGCTGCACTGAGAATCGCCATGATGGCTGTATAAACGATAAACCAGTTGTATCTCATGATGCTGCTGTTAGAGTCTCCAATAATCGCACCTGCCACTGGGATACCTACCAAGGTGCCGAAGGCAACAAAGAAATACATGATGCTGTATCTCTTACCAAAATCACTAGTCTTCGAGATTTGTCCGCAGCATACTGGTAAGAGACTGAAGACTGCACCCGAAATGAATCCGTACAGTACGGCATATCCATATAGCACGGATATGTTGCCACCGAATGGCATCCACATTACCATATTAACAACAGTGGTTAGAAGCATAGTGATAATCATCACATTGAAGCGACCAAATATATCTGCGAGGTACCCTGTAATAGCACGCCCTGGAACAGTACCAACATTCACTAGTGTAATCAAGAGATATGAATCATCCAAAGTGTAACCTCTTTTAACAGCGTATGATCCAAAGTATGTTATACATGAAAAAGTGGAAATCTCAGCAAACAGAGCCCCCAAGACACAATGGATGAACTTGGTATCGGTCATTGTTGATTTGTCAAAAATACTCAGATAGTCAAGAGCTCTCTTCGTAAAGCTGTCTCCCTCTATCTCCTCCTTTTTAGTGAACCGTTCTTTGATAAGACAGATTGAAACTAGCAGACAACAAAGGAATATCAAAGCAAGAACCCTGATAGCCCATTCGAACCCAATTTTGGGATACAAAGTTCTCAGCATTATAGGGAATATAACACCCCCAACACCCCCTCCACTGGCTGCTAGCGAACAGTACAAACCTCTCTTTCTGGAAAAATAATGCGAGATTACTGATATTAGTGGCGACATCAGCAACCCATTACCAAATGAACACAGGATACCAAAAGCAAGCACAAACTGCCACACAGTTTGACAGGATGCCATCGCAACCAAACCAGACACCATCAGGATTGTTCCTGAGATCAGCAAAGTTCTTGTACCATTGCGATCGAAATATGTCCCGCTGAAGATACACGAGGTGTATGTGAAGAATGTGGCAACTGAAAAGATCCAACCCACAGTTGAAGTGTTCACATTGGCTAGTTGATGTTCTTTGACATATGATTCGATAGCACCAGTGATATTCATCAAACCAAAACAAGGGACAAGGCCCATAAAGGACCCGAACACCACAAGATATGCTTTAACACCGCCTTCGGGGAATTCGAGATCATCGTCAAGACTGGCTTTGAACCCAGCTTTTTCCTCTGCACCAATAACGGTAATTTGTGACTCAACATCGTCAACATCGGAGGAAGTCCGTTCATTGGAAACCTCTTCAATATTGTCCTCAACCTTTAGTTCTCGTTCTAAAGTCTCATCGGTGACAAGAGTTTGAGCTGAGTCTGCAGCGACAAAGATGGGACGTACAGGAATGTGGTGGTGGCTGCCAATGTTGTTGTTGTGAAGATTGGCACTGTGCGAGGCACCAGCATCATTCACACTGAAACCTGTCCCCTGGTCAGAGAAGGTGCTGGACTGCATCAACAGCGATATGCTATCCCTTGGTGAAAGACGTGAAGCGAATTATACAAAAGAATATATATATAGGAATACTCTCTTCAAACCTCTCTCCACCCCGGACATGTTTTGAGTGAATGTAACACTTCTTTTATACTATTTCCCTTCATACACGCTAAAAGCTAACAAACATTTGGAGAAGGGCAGCCATAAGTGACAAGTATAAACACATATGCAGGCTTTCGAAGGTCTAGATTTCAATCATGCGTCTAACTGCGGAACTAGCCAAGCGCGACTTAGAACTGAGTGCCCTCATTTTCATGAGATAGGATAGAGAAAATGTACCTTTTTTTGGGCTCATTTTGAAGAGAATAGCAAGGAGAGTCTAATCCAGGTATTGCTATCTGTAAAAGGTTGTGTCCTGACTGTTCCAATACACAATTACTTGTGTTGTCTTCCCTTCTACACAACATACAACTTCGGCTGCAGTATTATGCAGCCTGCCCGTTGAAGATCCTTTTAGTGGTGCACTTGGACGGGAATCTCTCTGCAAGTTAAGCGTAGCCGAACATATGGGCCCCCAATTCAGATTGTATAGGCGAACAGTGTATGGGTAAAATGGAGTAGCGGGACCTCTCTGTGAAGATAAATTTACATATTTCTTATCCGTCTTGCCTTGGTGACCTGAGATAATAATTACAGAGACGTGGAGTAGAAAAACAAACGTAACCCTCTGGCTCTACCTGCCGCTTATGATAACCACCCTTGGTCGTCAACCCTTAGGGTAAAAGGTGGCAAATTAGACCAGCGAACACTCGGCCGTCATTAGCATTACCGTCTACCTGCTAGTCTGTCTCCCTCGCGGTTTTTGCTCTCGCTCAATCTCCGATGTTATTTGCGGACCTTTTTTTTTCCCTCGCTTTGCAGAACAGGTGGTGTGGCTGACTGACTGGCTGACTGACTGACTGCTAAGGTTGTTGTTATTTTTACACTTCCTTTCTTACAGGGCAGGGCGGCTGTTCCTGACTTTGGGGGGTGGGTGGGATCAAACACCCAAAGTCTCATTTACATTTGGATAATTAGAGTAACCACATACATTTGAATCGCGCCTATGTACCAATCACATACCCAGTAACTCATCTAAACTCAGTTCCACAAATCCATCATCGGCACCATAATCTTCCTCGATCTCGTCCAGAGCGTTCCGTTTCCGTCTAGTGCTCTTATCTATTTGTTTGATCTCCAGTTTCTCAGCAAGTTTATTCAAAAGCCCCTCAACAGTTCCATCACCGATTTCCTCTAGTGACTTGAATCCTGAAGGTCCTATGTTCACTTTTTCTTTGTTGACAGTCTGTGCTAATAGGCTTTTGTCCGGAACAGTGTCTTTTTCCAGAGTAGCTGGAATCGGAGGAATTTGTCCTTCTTCTTTAACATAGTCTTTTACTGGCAACGATGAAGAACAAGCTTGTACCAGAAGATGCTTCATCGCTTGATCCAATCTATGGACACCAGTTGCCATTTTGGTGATATTATCTGTAGGTAATACTTGCTTGGAACCAGGGAGGGGTAGTAGCGAGCCTCCCACAGTAGGATTGAACATTTGTTTTTTACCATCCAGGTCTGATGACTCCTTGCCTAAATCCATACTTTCCACTAGTAAATCCATTAGATTTTCGATGTCAGTGGAAGGAATCAAGGACGAGTGTAGAATTGGTTGTCCTGAAGTTGTCTTTGGATTTACCAACAATGGAAAAGTAGCAATTTTTTCATCCTCAAACATCGGCAGTCTATTCATCACTAATACACGGGTTTGCTTCTGTTCATCTTTACCAGAGACACGCTTCCTGGAGCTTGTAGGGATATATGACGGTTGTAAAACTACCATCTCCACTTCAGAGGTTGGTGTTTTCACAAACCGAGCAATTAGTGATGATTCCATTTCACATAAATTATCGACAATTGCTGCAATGGCAAGTTGGTCATTGGAAGAGTCTTTAGAACCAAAGATCAGCGTGGATTCATTAGAGATCATTACCCTTGGAAGTTTTGAGTTTTCTATCACACCACGAATATCCAAACCTTGAACTGTTTTATACTCTCTCTGAGCATTCAGTATAGGCGGTAGAATCACCGAGGATTTACCATATTTGTATGCTGATAGCAATGATTCCCTTTCGACAAGCTCTGATTCGTAAGGGTGATTTAACAAATCGTCGTCTGCGTTGTCCACTTCATTCAAGTTATCAGCATTACTTGAGTAATGCCTGATTTCATACTCAGTAACAGCAGTCATTGGTTTTACTTCACCTTGTGCGTCCACCCCGTATCTCTTCATAGAATGACCCCTGGCTATCTTCACAGCAGAGTAAGCTTCCACAGGTATAGACAAGCAACTTTCGTCTTCTTGAAAGCCAATCCAGCTTGAACTCTGCTTGTTAGCTGACCGGGAAAGCTTAGGTTGATTCATGGCCTCGGTATCAGTGTACAGTGCCTCGTCTAAAAGATTGGCACCGATACGTAGCTGGGTTTCAAAAAGCTTTGTTGGCCGGGTTGGTTTGATAGCTGGTGACTCAATGCATTTGATTGCTTCTGTTTCAGACATAACGAAGAAATCATTCACCCTCTTGGACAGTGACTTCCAAGCATCAACCACATCCCCTCCCTGGTCAAAGTCTACACCAACAACCACCAGCTTTATGGAGTTGTCATTCAGAAATGCACACATTTGCTCCAAAACTTCTTCATCCTGAAGAGACCCAGGGCACTTGTGGCCACCTGTCATCAACACAATGTTCCGCTTGAACTTCTTTTTTCCGGTGAACTCATGAATACCTAATCCAGCAACAAGTAGTGCCATGACAGTGTCGTCTTTCAATTGATGTGTTTTAGCGGAGCTGTGCTCTTCCAGCGAGCTCAAAATATTCTTGACATCATCTAATTGTGCCATCTTTGGATCAAAAATCTTCGTTATATGATCACGAGCCTCCGTGGTGCCTTCCGTTCCACTCAGGTACGAGCAAACATAGTCAGTTTTACGACCCCTCAGGGCCTTGGTGATTATAATATCTGTGACATAGTTAAGAGATTTTGATAAATGAGGTGTAGTTATGTCCAGCACAAACGTAGTCACTTCTTTATCAGCCATGATGTTTGTGTGATCTCCCTTCCGCCGATTACGTTTCCCTATACAGTGTCAATTACCATCAATATGTTTATTTTTGCTTTGTTTTTTAATTCTTTAGTGTACACCCGCCGCCCATATCCCGTAGCAACACCAGAGGTTACAAGGCAAAATCTCTGGTTTCTTGTTATAGAGGTACACTAACTTTACTTAGTACTATTTCTATAGCTCCTTCACCTTTCCATCTACCTTGTTTGAGACCTTCTACTATATCTCGTAGGATAGCCGTTTCGCTTAGAACAGACTCCCCACTGAAGGACAAATCCACGTCTCTTCCTAGTAGGATCAGCTGGGGTGGTGCGCACTTGCGAACTGCAACTTTCACGATAGTCGGTATGACGAACTTCCTCTGGAAAAGAACACAGAGGCAGCGAGCCATTAGCTGAATATTATTGATAACTGCGGAAGGGAGGCCACCAAAAGTAAGCCTATGGTTTCGGAGATGTATGACAATATCGTAGATATATCGTATCATTTCTGGAACCATTGTAATCTCTGGAACTTTTCTCCGTAGCTGAGCAAGTTGTTTATGAAGCTGTTCCTGTGTGTCATAGTTGGCACAAGGTGCTGTGTGGAAATCAGAGGAAGCACTTAGCGGTGGAGATGAAGCGGGCAGCTCATGGTTCTGTTGGAACCAGAACTCCTTTCTTAGAAGCTTATCCAGACCCGAGATTTCAGAAACTATGCCAACGGTAGTCAGTGATTTACCTTCTTCGCCTTTTCTTCTACTCTTCGCTCGCAGCCAATCCCTCACATTCCGTTGTGTAGGTCTGTCTGCATGATGTAAATTTCTGATGAGGACAACAGTTTCTTCTCTGGGTACTTCCAGCTCGAATAAAGCATCGACATCCACAGTAATAGACGGAATGCACCACACGTCCAATGCCGCCTTCAGCTCCGAGACTGCTGCTGCACCATGTTCACTCCGTAGAAGGAGATTACCGCTTCCCAAAAGCATCAACATCACTGAGACGTAAACGTTTTTGGATACCCCTCTGTGTGGTTGATACAGTTCCATTTCTCTCTACCTTGTCAATATAGTTGACCTCTGACAAATGCCACTTACAGATAGTTCCAAGAACGGTTACACGCCTTTCTCCACCTCAATATCGGGCTGAGATTGGCAGAGAAATCAGTACTTCCTTAAAAAGGAAACATTCGCATGTACCTCTAGAGAAAAAAATTTCTTAAAGCTCATCGCAACTGTGAACAGGGCTGTACTTCAGAGGCAGGACAGAGAGCGTGGTTTGCTTAAAGTAGCCCCGGGACGATATCATGAAACTCACACATAATGTACAAAAGAAGCAGCACAGAGAACGTTCGCAACCAGCAGCTCGTAGGAAACATGGCTTCCTTGAGAAGAAGAAGGATTACAGACTAAGAGCAGCTGACTATCACCGCAAAGAGGCAGCGTTGAAGCATCTTCGTCAGCGAGCTGCTGAGAGAAATCCCGACGAATACTATCATGCTATGCACTCACGTAAAACGAATGAGCGGGGGATTTTGATATCTGAACGTGATGCTGAAGTGCTGACGCCTTCACAAGTGCAGCTATTGAAGACACAAGATATCAACTATATCAACACACTTCGGTCTGAAGAGCTACAGAAGGTTAAGAAATGGGAGTCAGAGACTGGATTCAGTGCAAAGGGGGAACATGTCGTGTTCGTGAACTCTGTCGAGGAAAGAGAAAATTTTGATGCGGCAGAACATTTCCAGACAGATAAGAACTTGATCAATGCAAGAGAGAACAGACTACGCACAGTGCAATTGCAGAACAGAGACGCTCTTGTGAAAGAACTCAACGAAGAAACAATTAGCAAAGAGTCACTTGATAAAAAAAGACTAAAAAAATACGCCAGATTGCAAAGGCACATGAAGAGGCTCGAGGAGTTGAAGGAAGTTCAAGAGCGCATGGACGCCCAAAGAGAAGGGATGAAAAGTGGAGATAAGAGAAAAGTGCTTGATGCTAAGGGAAGAAAAACGTACGTGTTCAAGAAGGAAAGAAAGCGCTAAAGGGGAAAGTGAGCAAGTTTGAGAAGAAGGGTTTCTTTGTGACCTAAAAGGTAGACGTCTAGTTCATATTATATACCACGAAAAGACCAGTGGAATTAGTGAATAAGTTTACGCTTTCAAACTCCACTTTTTGACACAGCCATCCCAGCCACCGCTTATCAAACCTCCATTAAACCATTTAACAAATGTAACTCCTTCTTTGTGGGCACCTTTGACTTTAATATTCTTAACTGGTTTTTCAATAGAATAGATAATAATCCCAGTATCTAGAGAGCATGTAGCAACTCTATCACCGTCTTTATCCCAGTCTATTCCTGTGATTCTTGAGGTGTGAAATGCCCATCTGGATGAAACCAAAGTAACCATACTGTCATCATCTATGGAGTAGAGTGAAATTTTTCCAGATGTGTCACCTACAGCAAGATGCTTTGAATAAGGAGATAAGGAGACCAAACAAAGAGTTGTTCTAGTAGCTGGTGTACCACTGATCTCTTCACCGGTTGTAGGAGAGTATAGCTGAACAGTATTGTTTGTGAAAGAGATGGCGATGTGATTCTTTGAAACACTGATAGATGTTGGTTTGTTCTTCAGTGTCTGGTCAAATTGTGTTTCTCCTTTGCTTGAGAAAGATAATAGATGATTCTCAGTGACAATCACTACCTGTGAGTGTGTTGCATCAATTCCAATAGGTTGTTCAGCGAGTGATAACGATTGTCCATCCATAAAATTCAACTTATCATCCCAAGCAGCAGATACGACAACTCCATTGGTGTTGGCCAAACCGACGATTTTATTCTGGTGACCTTCAACTCTCTTCGCAACACCATCAACCCATTTGAATAACGCACCATCTGACGAGCCAGTGTATAGAATATCTTCAGATAGAGTACCTGCTGTTAATGAGGCCTGATGCCCAGTGAGGGTGATTGCTGTCGAGTCTGAAGATGTAGACAAAACATTAAACTCACCTGATAGGGAGACAGACACAATCTGACTATTTTCTGTCACAACTAGTCCCAGTTGCTGCTTTTGAATGTTCTTTTCGAACTTCCATTGGTGAATCTCCTCCAGCTCCAGGTTCCAGAGTTTTACGGAGCAGTCTGCAGAAGCGGTGACAAATTGATTAGCGTCAATCCATTGAACAGCGAGAATTCCACCCTCATGGCCCTGAATCTTGTTAACGACAGTACCATTGCCATCGTACAGTACAATCTGCTTGTCCATTCCGACACTAACAATATTCTTCGCGCCAGGAGCGAATGCAGCATCTTTGACAAACCCTGTGTGAACACCTCTTACACTCTTCTCAAACTTGAAAGGAACTCCTTTGAACAAAACAAGGGCACTGTCATCAGAAACAGTGACAGCTTTGAATGGTCTGGAGTCTGTCACGCTGACAGCGTTGATTTGTGCAGAGTGCCCTGATATTTCACCTACGGAATTGCCAGAGTCCCAGGAGATTGTAACACCAAATTGGTCACGGCCCTCGCCGACGACAAGAAGTCTCTTACTTTCGCTATCCCAAGATATGTCATTGATTCTCCCACTCAATACATGGAAAGACGATTTTAGCAATGGTTCGCCTACTGCACTCCAGACCTTAACATTTCCAGATGCATCACCAGATGCGACATAGTACCCAGAAGGGGCGAATGAAACAGCTGTGGTATTGGCGTTGTGTTCCACGAATTGAGTGACGGCTGGAATGTTGGTGGCAGATGGGCCAGAGCCTATTGTTGTCGGAGTTCCATCAAGCGAACGGAGAAACACAGACTTTCCTTGACAGTAAGCGATCCGTGATGTCAAGGGAGAGTATGAAAGTTTCGTTGACTGTGCCCTTGATGTGACAGGCTGGGGCGCTACGGTTTCTTCAAGTAAAATTGATGCAGACATCGCTCTGTGTAGTCACAAGAATGAGAGTCTTTTGACTAAAAACTTATAGTAAGATCAGTGCGGCAGCCAGAAACACTCACCCCTTGACTGTAAACGTCCTCAGATCAATCTTTTACTTGTTGTCTGGCATCAACAGGTGATAACGGGCAAGTTGTAATCTGTTGTTTCCATTTGTACTCTGGTTAGGAAGCCTTAGAGCCACTTTATGTCACGTGATTTCTCATGCCAGAAATTTTTTTCTCTCCATTTATTTCTCAGTACGAGATGACCATCGTCTGTTCCAAGGATACTTGACAGAAGGTTGTTGCGGAAGAACCACAGTGAGCTGTAGGCGGTAGAATACCATGTCATCTACCCGCGAGAGAGTTGCTATTGTGAGAACACCTGTGCTTCCAGCGCAGACAACCCCTGAACAGCGCTACTGGAGAGGTTATACCAGCACACAGCTAGTCAAGGAACATAATGCAGTTTCACATATCTGTTTTAACCCGATTGCTCCGTACGATTTTGCGATCACAAGCTCTACCAGAATCCAAGTCTTCTCTTCAAAGACCCGTGAGGTTTCCAAGTCCTTCTCCCGTTTCAAGGATACAGTGTACTCCGGCGAGTTCAGATCTGATGGTAAACTACTTGTGGCAGGAGATGCTTCGGGTCTTGTGCAGATCTTTGATGCGCATCAGCCCCGCACACTGCTTGTCACACTGAAACCATCTACACATCCTACACATGTTACCAAGTTCCATCCATCAGTGGCGACCCAACTACTTACAGCATCAGATGACCGTGTCGCTAGATTATACGATATAAGTGCAGCATCTGCTCCCCTCATACAATTCAATGACCACGAAGATTATATTCGTTGTGCAAATTTTATCCCTGGATCAAACTTGATTGCTACAGGTTGTTACGATGGGGTCGTGCGTATTTTTGATCCTCGTGTAGGCAGTGAACCAACGGTGAAATTCAACCAAGATGCTCCTGTTGAAGACCTGCTTCCATCAAGTGCCACATCTATGATTACATCAGGTGGTGTCAAGATGAAAGTTTGGGATATGTCTGCCGGAAAAGTTGTTACAGAGCTTCACAACTTCCAAAAGACGGTTACGTGCCTGTCAAACTCCTCTCGTGGTATCTTGGCTGGTTCCCTAGATGGCCATGTGAAGGTCATTGATCCAGTCTCTTGGGAGGTTCAATTTGGATGGAAGTTTGGAGGAGGGGTTCTATCCTGTGGTGTTTCTCCAGACTCAAAGCACTTTGTCGCTGGTTTAGTTTCTGGGCTTGTAGCGATTAAGACGAGAAAGACAGAGCCTAAGGTTAAACAAGGGATGAAACAGATAAAGACAACTAATTTTAAAAAAATGATGCGCGGTGGAGAATATCATGGAGATGAGGAGCACCATATCTACACTGATAAACAAAAGTCAAAGAAACTCAAGGATTACGAACGTTATATTAATGCCTTCAAATGGGGAGAAGCCCTTGACTGTGCTTTCAAAATGGGTACCGCAAGGGAACTTTCATTATCAGTACTTGAAGAACTAAAGAGAAGAGGTAAGGTTAGAGCATCACTGATTGGACGCGATGAAGCGTCACTGGAGCCTCTGCTGCATTGGTCAATTAAGGCAGTGGAAGATGTAAGATGTGTAAATACAGTGGCAGACTGGTGTGCGGTGATGCTTGAAATGTATAGTGGGCTAATTGAGAAATCCCCTGTACTAGAAGAGCTAGTCACTAACTTGAGAAAGAAAGTCAGAGAGGAAGTTGAAAAAGCCAAACAGGCACAAAAAATAGAAGGTATGCTGCAGCTTTTGACTGCCAATTGAACATTAATACATACATAGATGCCACATAAACAACAGTTCATAGTAATACTTCTAATCACCAACGACTTCTTTTCCCAAAAAATTTCTTCTTGTTAATCTTCAGGCGAACAAAGTTTTGACGCTCCCTGGCGGGTCTTCTTTTACTAGCCACTGCTCGAGGTTTTTGAACTGTACTGGAGTCCTCCCCTTCCTCGGATAACTCATCAGATTCAGCATCGCTTGGATGTTCCTTTCTCATCTCGAGTTTCTTAATCTCGTCGTGGAGGTTTTTCCCCTTTATTTCATCAACTTCCTTGACTTTCCGTGCCTTCATCTTTACACGGCGTGTTGTCCTCTTTTGAGTTTTCCGCCTTTTCCATTTATCGCTTCCTTCCAAGTTTCCTTCAGTTAATTTCACTGATAGATTCTCATCAAGGTCTGGTTGGGTCATGGTCTCAATTTCTTCCTCCAATTCATCAAACTCTCCATATTTCAGCTCTTCCTTGATATCTCTGAGTTCGTCTATAATTACACTCAGCCCTTTTCTCATTCTTTGTGAAGCTAGTGGTGAAGGTGATGCGCTAATCTTGATACCATCCATGTTCAAAGTTCTGTTCCCACCAGATTTCAAATACACAGGTGTGTCAAAGATGTCCACAATCCTGTTATTAACAGGAGTTTGGAAAATTGAAGGACTATTATTTCCTTTTATAGGATCAGTATCACTTTCGATCTCATCCTCAATTGATGGATAGTCCTCCATTATTCTGCTGAAATCTAACTTTCTCTTAGTTGCCTCGGTAGTTTTACCTCTGAATAGTACATCATCTTCGCCATCCTCTGAGTTGGGCAATTCAACATTCAATGGCGAGTCCTCAGGTGTTCCTAATGTATCAAATATCCCTAAGATTCTTCCATTGAGTTGAGGAGTTGGGCCAATTTCAGATCGCACGCCTGAAGGGGACACCACTGGTGGCGAAGTCTTCTGGGGGGTTGCTAGCTGCCTGCCACAATTCTCCTTCTGGGGAGTCCTGAGAGTTTCTTTCGAGTCTGTTTGGCCAGACGAAGACTTGCTCTCTTTTTTTGATCGAAACGATCTATACTCTCTGTACAAGTGGCTGATGTCCACATTCGCCTTGACATCTTCCTTTGTGGGCCTCCTACTATTTTTTTCCAGAAAGTCGTGCTCCCAGGCCTTGATGCGAAGCTTCAGCTTGTCCATGTATTATCCGATGATGGATTTTGTTTATTCACTTCACTCAAAGCTGTCCCTTACTCTTCAGTGATGGCTAATGCTCTTGCATTTTTCACACAACACAACCAACACGCGGCGCGTTCTTCGTTCTACTAGATACTGGCAAATCTGCAGTAGAACCATTTTCGAGTTTGCACAAAAATAGTACAGTGGTTAGGCACCATGCTGCGCTCCCACAGACATGGGCTCAAATCCTGAAAGAGAAAAAAGGGATATCAGACACCCAAACACCCAAACACCAATCAGAATATTACTTGATGGAAAGTTTTGATACTCTACTATTAATTACTCTTTCATGTATCAGTGTATCAGGGTCATTTCTATCATCAGCAACTCGTTGCTTTGGAGTTATTCAGGTAACAGCAGTAAGATTCTGTTCCCAAGATTCTTTATCATATCCTCATCATCGAAAAAATGCTTAGGCTGAGGGCGATTAGAGTTACAAGAAGTATTGGCGGAGGACTGTCGCTAACTGGAAGAAGCAGAGTATCTATCGCACAAGTGGGTCTAAGGTTTACCTCAACTATCACGGTAGATACGGAGGTTGCTGAATCTACTCCATGGTACCTCCGCCCTTCCAACTCCTCTATCTTGGAAAGCCCAATATTCAGAGCAGAGATGCCAGTTCTCCCACCAAAAGCTCATCAATCTATTGAACCGCTCGTTGACCACATGATTAATAAATTGGGGCTCTCCGATATCAAGATTTTTGATATCAGAAATCGTGATGATGATTTACCAATCTCCTCGCTAGGTGATTTCATGATCATATCACACGGTAAATCTGAAAAGCATGTGCAGAACGCATCTCAAGATCTTGTCGCTTACTTGAAAGCAGAGAACAATGTACATCCATTCGTTGAAGGGTTAGTGAAGCCTAACTCGATGATCAGATTAAAGAAACGAATGAAAAAACGCCTACTATCTAAAAAGTCTGACAAGGATGGCGAGTTTGGAATAGGTGCCAACAGCTGGATAATGATTGACACCAAAGTTGGAAACGTTTTTGTGCATCTGATGACTCCTGAAAGAAGAGCATTGATGAACTTGGAGTACATCTGGTGCCAACCGGAAGATAAGCATATGTTTTTACCAAAACAAGAGTTCATTGAAGGTAATGGGAGAGAAGTGTTTGATGAGGATTCTGTCTTTGCAGGTCTCCAAAGGAGGTGCTACTCCACCAAAGCTTTGAATAGAGCAGAGAACTCTCCTATTGATATCGTTATGCAAAACATTCAGGCGAACAAAACTACCATCAATGACTCTACAATACTTGAAATCAAAAATGATCCATTTCTATCATTGAAAGCGTTATTGAACATCAATATGCATCTTCAGTCTCAGCCCCGAAACAATATTGACACTGTGATGCTAGAAAATTACAGTACTGTATTCAAAATGTGCTTTCCATTCTCACCCTCACGTGAACATTGGAATGCGTTGTTAGACTTGCAGTATTCAGTTTTCATTATATCATCAATGAATATCGCATTTAGCTATGATGTTCATCCTACTTTTCCATTTCGTGATATCACCAACACTCTAAAACAACAAATCTCCAGTGGTATATCTCTTGATAAACAACAAGTTTATAGATACCTCTCAGCGCTATCTCAATTGATGGTGTCAAATCAGCCATTGCGTGGTGCAGCATTAGAACATGCCTCAGGATTTCAATCCGTCGCATTGCTGAGAATCCTGGATATCTTGGCCATAAACAACCCTGATTTGCTAAATGATCATAATATCCAACTACTGCTGCTGAAAATTGGAACCCAACAGCACTTATATGATAAAATTCCTACAACATACGCACTCCAGGTACCGTCATGTTTTGCGCCAATGTTGGAGTTTTTCCAAACGATAAGTAAGCCTAGTATAGAAATGGTAGAGTTCGTACTATTGACTCATTTGAAAAGTAACAATGTGGAGCAGTTTTACCAGTACTGGGACTCACTAACAGAAGTGAGTCAATCTGCGAATAATGTTACCCTTGACTCAAGACCATGGCCCCTTCTCCTCTCCATGCTGAGGGATGAATTCAGGGAGAACTTCATCGATGTTTTGGTTAACGACAAGCTCCCTTTTTTGGAGTCCATCGGTGGGGTCAATGGAGAAGTAGCAACAATCGTAAAGGAGATTGTTTCCAAGTACGGGAACAATTGATTTGCTCCAATATCATACATATGCAGGTCACTAGCAACATGGTATAATCGAAAGTTCATTAAAACCTTTACAATCTTGTACATATCTTGGTCATATAAAATCTTCTAAAATTAAAGGCAACGATGGTAATGAATGTTTATTTTCTATAGCTCTACTACGTACTTCTCATTACTCGCACCATATTTCTCAAGTTCCTTTAATCCCAGACTTATTCCTTCAAACCCACGATATACTTTGAGGTTCTTTTGGCACTTCAATTCATCAGCTGATAAAAGCTCGTAGGTCCTTTGGACAAGTTTAGCTCCGTGTGCAATATTCTCGTGAAATTTCTTGATGAGTACTTCTTTGATTTCGATGTTTTCCAAGAGTCCAGTATCCAGGTCCTTTGAAGGTTTGCTCACAACTCCAACAAAGGTCTTAAATTCGCCTTTCTCCCTTTTGATGTTGAGAAAGCGTATGACATTGTCGGTTGTTTCCTTTCCAACAACGTCTACTCCTATTTGTAAGCCATTTTCACCAACAATATCCAGTAGTTCACCTTCGAGCTCATCAAAGGATTTGAACCGATCAAGGACATGAGTAGCCCCAATACTTTTCAAAAAAGATGTATGCTTGTTCGAAGCAACTGCAATAATTTTGTCAAACTTTGCAATTTTAGCGTATTGAATAACATATGATCCGACTGCACTACTACCTCCCCACACAAGAATGCTTCTTCTCTCTTCTTCTCTCAATAGAGGGGACTTTAGGTCATGTCCGAAAAGTCCTACATTAAGTTCTTCAAAAACACTTGCTGCCGTAACTAATCCAACACCGATAGCAGCACCTTCCTTCAATGTCATGTTTTGTGGTAGCTTCCATACTAGTCTTGAGTCAAAAACAGTGAATTGCTGGAATGTCGAAGTCTTTAAGTCTCTGTAAGATGTTGATGCTATGAATACCTCATCGCCAACATTGAAATTTTTGACTTTTGGCCCAACCTTGACCACCACGCCACTGCTCTCACGTCCTTGAATCCATGGAAACGAGTAAATACCAAATCTGTATTTCTTCCCTTTCCAGTCTACCGGATTCAGACCTATGAACTTATTCTCGATAAGTACTTCATGTTCCACTAGTTTTTCTGGCCTTGGGTAAGCTTTATCTACGATGAATGGCTCATCGTATGATTTGATAACAACTGCTGTTTGTAGTTTTTCATAATCTGGTTCAACCAGATGTCTCTCCAAGAGATTAACTTCGGAGTTTGCACGAGTCACAGGATGGCTATCCAGAGCAATGGTGTTATTATACTTCCGTTTCTTGAGAGATGGTTGCGATTTGGCATCATTTTCATCCGAAGATGAGCTAAATTCTTGGTCTAGTTTGTCACTAAGATAATCACTGTCAGTTGAGCTCACACTGAGAGTTCTGTCCTCCTTTTGCAATTCATTCAGATCTTTCTGTCTGATCTTTCTTTTGGGAGCTGAAACCTTTCCTGGCTTTGATGAGGTCATGGTAATGTATTTCCAGGGCAAAACAGGAGTCCTTGGCAGTACTAACGTTCTCTGATACTCTCACCTAGCCATTATGGTGTCAGGATATCTTGGGTTTTTAAAGGAGAAACTGTGGCCCATATAGATACATGCAAAATGAACTCCTATCACTCATAAACTTAGAACAAATGTTCATCAAAACTGTGGCATCATCACTAAATCCTTGTTCCACCCACCATTGCAGATATAGCATAACGCATATTATATAATACTAGCATTGCACGTGACTAGCACCACACTTGTTAACCAAAGAGCAGGCAGGCCGTCACATATCTCCACGCAAATAGTAGCTGCAAAAACACCTTTCTAAACATCCTCCAGTTCACGCATAGCCTCCATCTCAGCTGCGTACTGCTCTTCAAAGTCATATTCGATTGGAAAATTATCTGTGATGACGTTAGGGTCTTCAGTAGTTGTCGTCCCTTTGAAATTTTCCTGGGAAAGTGGCTTTTCGATTTCCGTATTTGGACTTATAGCCGATTCAGACACCAACAGTCCCCTTGCAGATGGTGTGAGATCTTCATCACGACTAGGAACAGACTGAGATAATTTGTTGTGCAGTGATGAGATTGCCATGTTTTCAGATGTTGTATCATCCTCAGAGAATCCAACATCATCGCTATCATCGCCATTGAAGAAAAGAGAACTATGGGAACTTAAATTTTTGCCTGTCTCTTCATGGCGCTGGTGAGCATCCTGTTCTCCGGTCTCAGCTGCACTTGAGGTGTCTCTAATATCATCAGTTGATACTCCCAAAATACTTTCTCTCTCTGTCTTATCCATCTCTTCATTAACCCAGCTCTGTCGTAAAAGTCTTACTCGTGCACTATTCGCTCCAATCCTGGCACTCATTGCTATGAAGTCGCTGAAGTTGGCCTTGGGAAAAACCCCATGTCCCCACATCTGGTAGAAGGAGAGAAAGCTTGTCAAGTTCTTGTACTCGTCTTTGTGTCTCAACCTCTTCCTTATCTTAGGTATGGATGCTCGTAAATGTTTCAAACCTCTGGGTTGTAGGAGGTGGTCTTCAGTCAAATTTCGTATAACCTTGCTTTTGATCGCATCCTTTTTGGTCTGTGCATCATAGGTATCCAGATCTATACCCAGCAAGTTGTCCACGTCTTTGTCAGCCTGTATCACCTCGTCCTCTTTTTGGTTTGTGCTTGCCTCAGGTATATTGTCAAACGATTGTATCCTGTTCTCCCTGACTGTGAAGTCGAAGTCCGGAAGATCATCTTCTACAGCATCTTCTATAATTGCGTAATTACTACCAAAATCTGTTGACATTGTACAGTTTCACTAGCCCTTCCCCATTCACACAGCAAATCTGCTTGGTGTTATGTTAACTAACAATGTGACCAGAAAACAATAAGTGAAACGCGCGATGAAAATGCACGCTAGTTGAAAAGTCACGTGATAAGTATTGTGCTGCGATATCTACATTGTACGCTTTAGACAAGCCCTTAGAAACATTTAACCTTCTCACCGGAGTTCACTGGTTTTCTTTGGTCTTTTGCTACTACAGTATAGTACATAGTCAAGCTATGGGTCAATCACGTGTCCGGCTTGCATTCTGAACTTTTAGCAAATGTGATTGGGACATGTGCGCACATGCGTACAGCACTTCTCATATTTTGATATAAACAGAAGTTGTGGAAACACTGCGATGAGCATGGCAAACGTTGCCCGAAACACAAAATTGATAGTGAAAAGCAGAAGCAGCACATCCGTATCGGGGGGTAACGGAGATCATTGCCGAACTGCAAATCAAAAGCAGCCTCAAATCTCTTACCGTTCTCCCATTATATTGTGTCAAGGTTTAGACCACAGCTCAAAGGAGCATCGTTCATCAACATGGCCTCAACGCTGTATCTCTCTAAATCCAAGACTACGACCCCAAGAGATTATTGTCAGCTAAGGGTCACATAATGGCTTTTGAAACAGCACTGGTTTTGTTTTGCATCGAACGTATACGCGTCTCTCCCTAGAAGTTCGATCGGGTTCCATGAAAACTCGGCTCGGGTGAATGAAAATAATCTCCAGGCCGATAAGTGACAAACGCTCAGTCAACACCTCCTATGGAATGCTTAACTGGTTAACGTAGTGTTGGCTACAGATGGACTTGAAACAAATTCCAAAAACTCATAAACTCATTAGACATAACATAAACACATAACATTCCTTACTCTCATTTTACTCTTCAATATTACTCCACTCCTGGAGCAGCAAAAATAAAGAAGGCAAATTTACCATACAGACTCTATCCTTCCCACATATCTTTTTAATAGTAATCACACATCATTTCATCATTAGAGCAGTTGTAGCGCTCGGTGGTGGACTATCCTATATTTCTCGTTTTCACTTCCCTCTTCTCCTTTTTCTTCTCCTTTATTATCATTACCATCATCGCCACCATCATAAATGATCACTAAACTCCTTATCATAGCCATGCTCACCACTTGTCGTAAAAGTTATCATCTAATGCAACACCATCAAAGAATGTATCGTAGTTGTCTCCTATCACATCAAAGTCCACAGGTACTGCGCTTTCTCTTTTCAAAAAGTCAAACTGGAAGTCAACATCGCCTTCACTCAATGGTAGGCCGGGAGGGGACATTTGAAGAGGCTTCTCCTGAAGAATACTTTCGAGGGTTTCGGTTTTCGATTCAGCAGGATCAAAGTACGATGTAGTCAAAAATTCATCTATCTTCAACACTTGGGAAGCAGGCTCTTCCTGGATTGATCCAAGGTGTGATAATGACCTAGAGAGTAACAAAGAATGAGATCCAAGTGATGAGGTAGAAGACATTAGTGATGGCGTCGATGTCATCGATGAGAAATCATCATCCACATCATCCATTGGCGACGAAGTAGACGAGTAATTCATCAATGAATCCTCAGTCTCCATCTCCAGGTGATTACGCTTCTTACTCTGTTGCTGTTGTTGGAGTTGCTTCAACTCTGCTACTAGTGTTGAGAGTTCGTGTTTGAGCTGCATGTTTTCCTCCTTGATACTATTCAGCTTCGTCTCGACAGACTTCTTTCTTCTATTGGATGTACTAGGTTTTGGTTTAATCGTGTCTAATGTGTCAGCGTGGGGCATTTGGCGACTGCTTCCGGCTCCGCCAGTGCTACCATTCTGGGGAACAATGCGAGGACGAGGTTTCACTGCCAACGGTTTAGCAGGTCTGATGCTAGTGGATATCATATCTAGAGAACAAGGTCAGTGTTGCCTTTGCCTTCGTCTTTTGCCGCAATCGCTGCTCACGTTTTTCTCTGCAGTTTTTTGGTTCTATGATTATCATTTATATAGCACTTGGGAAATCGAAAGGTATTTATGCAAATTGGTTGCATAATAATTTTTTGTCTCGGAGGCCATGCAACTCGCTCGATAATATAAAATGCTAAGTACAATTTCAGCAAAAAGAAAAGGAAAGACAGAGACCTTTTCAAAAAGAAAAAAAGCAGGCTGCACACCAGTGTACACTCACTCCTATAACATGCTGTCATAATGTTTGCCACTTGCCTTAGCTAGTGTGTATCCCGAGGTCTGCTCGTGCTGCGCTCTTCACTCTTCTAATTGTCCCTTTCTTTCTTTTTCAGTTTTGTCCCGTTCTGGGGATTTTGTCCTATTTCAGCTTCTGACAATCCCATCCGTACTTTCCCGTGAAAATCACAACAATTGACCTTCGGTGTTTGGGGCCTAGGTACCGAGTTGCTTGAGCCAATCAACGTCCGGTATTTGGTAATTACATATAGTGGATTATGTAAAGGTGGAGAGGTGCATTGTGTTTGTTAAGACCGCGCAGAATCCTTATACAACCAAGCCGACAAGTGTAACTGGCAGTTGAGAGTTAGAGAGATGATGGGTACTACGATGCAGACGCAATGAACATTAACAGATTGAGGGCATAAAAGTAACCCCATAATATTGGTTCTCCTCTAAGGGTGGAGGGAGACTACTGTTGACAGGAAGTCAGCTCCTACCTCTGTTAGGGAATGCGTATTACCGTAGTGACACAAATGTTAAGGAAACCTCTGGACTTCTATGGAAAAGTCCGCTAGTTAGCAGCATGGGAAGAATGACTCTGTCTTTCAATTTTACGTAGTAAGAAAATAATCTGATCTGGAGCGACTACTCAATGTGGGAAGAGCACTACTGCCCCACACGTTGTGGATCAAAGGGTGCTGGATGAAAGGAAATCAGTTGCCAAGCAATACGGAACAGTGTTTGTAAAAACGAATCAATGGAGTGGTAGACTTCGATGGTGTAAGATATCAGTGAGCGGGATTTAATCTACTGTAGGTACAGGGCTGGGAGGAAGAAGATCTTCCTTTCCGCTGCCGTTCCTTTGTCATCCTCGCATTTACTGTTTATTATTTTTGAGGGTCAGGTAGGAAGGATATATGGCTCACGGCACTAGATATATAATATAATTGATGCGCGTTCTTTTTATTTTGATGTTATTATAACGGCGACATTTCGATGAGAACCTGAAGAGCACTATTGTTACATCACAAAGCAGTTTACTCCTTCCTCTTCACTCTCCACTATGTCGTGGAACTTCATTCTCTTTCCATATTGCCCTTTAGGTATTCCACAAATAATACCTCCATTCTATTAACATCCAGACTCCGTACTTTATTCAAGGTAACAAAGCTCCGTCTTATTCTTTGTAGCTTTGCATTAGAGATGCCCGGTGGAACCTCCAGATATATATCATCACCGACCTTCACTCTTGAACTGACACCACCATCAGATATGATCGCCGTAATAACACTCTGAGTAATGCGATCTAGTTCCTGCAGGTAGTTGCCCTTGGTAGCTGGTTTGAGAAGAGTGGCAGCAGATGCGCTGGCAACATTACCTGTAGTGAGTGCATCCCATACCAAGTCGAAAGGTACATCTTCCTCGTCAAAAGCTACTGGAATCAGTGGCGAGTCCCACCGAGAATTTCCGTCAGGTTCCTCATAACGCATTGCAAGCTGCTTCAAAAGTTCCTCATCCCACTTTTCCTCTTCCTTTTCACGCTTCTCATTCCAGTCAATACAGGTATCTAAAGGTGCCATTACATGCATGACACAGCATGGCGTTACTAATTGCTTAGCTTCACAATGTAGTTGGTATCTGAACCCTTTGATGTAACACAGTGAGTCCAAAATCACTATATCAGTACGACTCAAGTCACGCTTCACGGCACTAGATTGTATACCACGTAATGCCTTCTCAGTTATTGACTCGCGGTAATGCTCTCTAGGGATTCCCAGACTATCATCTGAATGGACAATGACTTTGAACCTAGCGCCTGGTTGGTCTGGTGAAAGATTACTTATCTTCGACTCTAATTGTTTGGTTAATGAAGCCACACGGGTCGATTTTCCTGATGATGGGAGACCTGACACAATAATGAGTGGCATTCTATTTTATATCCACTGAAAACACCGTCTTAATCACTGGTTATGAAGATACCTATCGCTGAATCTCAAATAATGACAGAATTGATGAGTTGAACTGAAAAAAAAAACTTCAAAAAATAAAATATACGTCTGGAAAGGAGGTGGTTGGTAGTATTTACATGCTTTGGTAGTATTTACATGCAATCCCATCAGTAATATATAGTGGGGTTTTCCAAAACACCACACTTGAAAATGCAGAAGCCAAAACTAGATATCTCGAGGTTCATACCCAGAACCTCATTTCCTGAATATAATGTCACACTGGCAGACTTCAAAGGCCATCATCAAAAAGCTCTAAAAAGAATGGAAACACTTCAACCTCAGATTGACCTTGTCTTTGAAGTACGTGACGCTCGTGCACCTCTTGCGTCAAGGAACTTACTCCTAAATCGTATACTAGGCCACAAGAAACGTATAATTCTCTACTCAAAATCGGATTTATCACGTATAGACACTGAACTGCTCACGAAATGGCATCAAGAAGTCGGGGAAGAGTTTATGTTTGTTGATTGCAGAAGTAAGAAAGACTCACAAATTCTTCTAGAGGTTGCAAAACAACATTATTTCAGTATACAACCAGTACCACCTCCACTGGGGCTTAGAATGATGATAGTGGGTATGCCAAATGTTGGAAAAAGTACACTAGTCAACACATTGAGAGCTACGGGGTTGCAGAAGGAAAAGAAAGTAGCCAGAACAGGGGGACAACCAGGTGTAACTCGAATGACTAGTTCAGTAATCAAAGTTTGTGAAGAGCCAGAGATGCTTCTGTATGACACGCCAGGGGTTTTCCTCCCCAGAGTGGATAAAGCTCAAACTATGATAATTCTTTCACTTATAGGTGCAGTGAAGAGCACAGTTGTGGATCCTGTGATTCAAGCAGACTACTTACTATACCTTTTGAACTTGCAAACCTGGAAAATTTATAAGAAATACCTCCCATTCCCAACGAACAATATCCAAATTCTTCTGAAAGCAGTGAGTAAAACTATTGGAAAGTATAAGAAGAGATCTGACAGCTTTGATGAGAAAGGGACAGCTATACATTTTGTGGACCTTTTCAAGCAAGGAAAGCTTTCAAAGTTGAGTTTTGAGTTGGAAATGATTCAAAAAAGTGATGACTTCAACTTGAGCGAGGATCTTGAGATGGAGAAGGCAAGATTGAATTCTATGGATAATTCCTTGAATAGGAAAGATTCAAGGCGACCTTTGAAGTATAGAGAGAGTGTGGCGTTGAATGCTAACCAACTATTCAGGAATAGACTATGAATACATGGAATATTGCCATAATCACTGCTGTTCGCCTTTTTTACGATATACCAGTTGTGGAACGCTACCAGGTAAGGACTATGGAAAGAGACACATGGGTTCGTCAGGAAAACTGAAAGGTAAAAAGAGAATGCCCATACCGGTTGTATGATATGGCAAAGTAGATCCGTAACTTCGGGAAAAGGATTGGCTCTAAGGATCGGGTGCGTGCTGTCAGTATGCGGGAGACGAGATTGGAGCTTACTGAAGATAGCATATACGGATGTCATGATCAAAAGCTACAACAATATATAGAATAGATAAAGCGAAATAGGTTAAGAGTAGCTGGTAATTAACACCTCATCATGTCGTTTGAACTGTGGCCTGGATGAGTTGAGACTATTCCTGCCCTATAAGAACATATACGGGCAACACCGGGATAGTTGGAAGTTTGATTGGATAGAAAGACGGCAACAGCTAAAAGTGGATTCAAAATAACAGTCTAGTGTAATATTAAATGATATGTATGATGGGAGCACTTACTGCACAGGAGCTCTGATTCTCAAAATGAAGTTAACAACCACGGCCACTAGCAAGAAGAAGCAGAGCATTGTTGGTCCGAAGCGATCGTCATATGGACCAGAACCTCTCTTTCTAATGGCCACAGCTCTCCAGTGGTAGGTTACCAAAGCGTAACCCATTGTGGCCATTGCAACTAAAGTGAATAAGCCAGCACTTATTCTACCCACCTTATCACCAAAATTCAGCAAACCAACACCGAGACCCCCTAGAATCACAGTAAAGTTCAACCAGGATAGGAAAGTACGCTCATTTGCGAAAAACACTTTTGGTTCCACTCTGGTTGGAAGAGCAATCCGTTTACCTAGATACGAGCTTTGTTAGTATTAGGAAAAGAGTTGAAGCAGTACTTGCACCTGTACGAAGGAGAGAGATATTTGCTTGAAGACATACCTGGTGTGGTTTGGAGTAGTGGAGCCGACGACATGAGTGATAGGCTTCTTGATCGATTGTACTCTCTGAAGTGTTGACGTTAGTAGCAGGGAACCACTCCTTTGTGTGATATTTTATTTAATTTCTCAGTCTCCAGCAAATGCACAATGTCTGCACGTGGGGATAAACTCTTCGCGAAAGGCTGCAATCATGTCAGGACAACAAACCTCTGTCTATTATAGATCGGTACAGGGGGGTTGTTGTGTTGAATTTGCTAGAAGCTCCTGGCCAGTATCAATCAGTGTATAGCTTGTGTAGGCTACTGGCACTGGGGCTGAAGACTGACCAATTCGTCCTCCTCCAGCTTTATTAAGGTTTGTAGCAGAACTTGTTAAGCTTTGGGGAGACTTAGAAGAATAAACTCAACATTTGATCATTGAGGGAAGCTGCCCAGCAAGGTAATAGTAAATGCCAACCTAAACAAGAATATGAAGTGCTCCGCGGCTCCTTACCAGCTACAATATTCTTTCTACAGCATGACCTTGTCAGGCACTATGAACTGGTTACACCCTAAAGGCCGGAACTGAGCATCTCCGAGGGTTGATTTCTTATGCTTATGTTTTGTTTTCAATAGTGTCGTATCGATTGAGTTGGGAAGAAAGGCACCACTCATGGTATGGATATTGTTAAAAGCCCCCTGTCCCTACACACATACACACTCGCACACGCCATTCTGCTCTTGGAGAGAAAATGCCGGATGAATACAAGCTAAAGGCGATATCTAAGAAGTACACCAAGAGCACGTCTTTGAAATCATGGGATTTTGCGTCTCCAAAAGCTATTGCAATAATTGAACAAATTTTAGAAACTCACAAGACGCAAGTGATAGACTCATTACCGAATAGACAGCAAGCTCTTCAGAAGGCGCAAATCGAGCTTTCACATTTCATCAACCAGTTTATTCAACGTCTAACACCAGACATTTCCGACCTAGAAGGCACAAAGGCAAACGCCGACAGAAATGGCCATAAGCTGAGGTTACCAAAAATGCTGAATGAAAATGACCTGGACTACGATTTCCAACTCAAGAAGAACAGATTTGTTGAGAACTTGCTAGGGAACGAGTTGAAGCTGATTGAGAATCTATACGATGCCATGGCCATTGAGAAGAAAGAAAGCCAAATGTGGACATCCTTCGCCGTAGATTATTCTCGCATGTATACACAAGAGCTCAACAATCTGGCTAGGGAAATGGATGCACTATCGAACGAGCAGCTGGAGAACATTCTCACTCGTCCGAGTGAGGGATCTATCCTGAATACTGAGCTGGAAGGTAATGAACAGGAGGAAAGTGTATTCAAGGAACTAGATTCGCATTTGACCAAACTCCGCAAGCACACCGACCACCTCGAAAGCTTATCTAAAACGATAGATCACCTGTGTCAATCCCTTGATACTCTTAATGATTGAACGAAGTACTCTACCATTTCCCTCTCTGTAGGACCTCCTGTTCTCAGCTACTTGTTGATGTGCTTGAGGCGAACAACTATTACCCTGCCCGATCTGTTGGGAAACAATCAAAACGCCACTTAAGTTCCATTGAAAAAAAAACAACCAGAGTGTGGTGGGTGAATCTTCTTGTTGCTGAGCGGAGGAGGATCTCAACCGCGTACTTCTCGTCAGGCAGAGAAGTGGTGACAGACGTTCAATTCTGATCTGAGTATCTGCGAAAATGACAACGAAGCCGTCTCAGGGCCAGCCTCGTCTTTCTGTGGAGAACAAGAAAGGACACACCCGCACAGGCTCTCGCAACGTGAACAGACGGAATAACAACAATCACAATGCCAGCAGTGCGTCATCTAACAGCAGTAACAACAGCAACAACAGCAACATTAACAATAACCTTAATGTGAGCAATTTCTCGACAGAAATGTTCTCTAGTGAGGAATACAATCACAACTCCAATGATAGATTGTTGTTTTTGCTGGCCAACTCAATCGGCTGTGAAGTTGAAGTGCAAGTGAACTCTGGTGACAAGATTAACGGGGTTCTAGAAAGCATTGAACCAAAGACACTACAGGTATTCTTGATAAAGGATGGCGATGGAGACTTAGTTACCAGCATTGCATCTACCGACCTGATTGATTTCGAAATCAGAAATGTTGATTTGTTCAGTTCTGTGGAGTCATCAGGAGTCTCAGGCAGCTTTAAGACTGATGAGGAAACTTCCAGGTCTACTACTGGCCAGCACATCCGTCAAAATGACATTGAAAAATGGGTTCCTGAAGAGGGTGGCTCTAATGGTATAAGTCTGGAGTCGCTAACATTAGAAAGTGATTCTAGTGGTGGACACTGGGACCAATTTCAAAGTAATGAAGAGAAGTTTGGTATAAAGTCAGAATTTGATGAACATCTGTATACTACCAAAATCAACAAGAATGATCCAAATTATGCCAAGAATCTGGAGAAAGCTAATAGATTGGCCAAAGAGATTGAAGGTCAATCATTCAATGGAAACCACCATTTGGCTGAAGAAAGGGGTCTCAAATTCGACGACAGTGGAATTGATGAAGAAGATAAATATTCGGGTGTTGACAGGTCTTCAGCTGCTCAAGCTAAAGGAGATGCTCTATTCGCGTCCCTTATCAACAAAAAGAAGACTGAATTTGAACCATCTATTGAAGATGTCAAAGGAAAATATGTTCCACCAAGTCAAAGAAATATCATCACCAATCTGGACCCTGCCATCGTTTCAGCATCAAAAAAGTCAGTGACCCCCGCCTCCCTCCCTATGAAAGCGTCCCAATCACCATCATCAAATGACAACCCCTCATTGAACTCACATCAGCAACAACCGCTACCACATCAGCTGCCATCTACTATTCCACCTAAACCAGTTGTCAACATAACTTCTGCTAAACAATCTAGCAAAGAACGTCATAACTCCAAAAAACCAACGCACAAGAACGAGCTGGAATCATTGAAAGAGTTTTCACAAAACTTTAAAATACCATCTAAATTCCCAACTGACTTACTTCCAATCGTTTCCAAAGACAAAAATAAGCAAGATGAAATTGCCAAAAGGTATGATACTGAAGCATCCAGTTCTGCTGGGTCTGACATTAAAGTTACCACTAAAACTGAAATTAAGTCACCTATTGCGTCTGCATCTCCACCAATATCGGAAGCATCACCATCATTTGTCACTGCGAACACATCACATCCGGTTTCTGAGTCAGTGGACGAGACAACTTCATCAGGAAAGACATCCACACCAATTTTATCTACAAAAAAGTTCAATCCTAAGGCGTCAAGTTTTACACCAAGCGCTGCTGGCTCTCCCCGTATTTCGAGTCCAACATTTCAAAGAAACTCACCAAGAATTCAACATAAAAAGAGAATCAACTTAACACCAGCATCTTTCTTCGCCCCAAACAGGCTGCCAAATCCCAAAAAACCGAGAACTGTTTCGGATGAGTTCAACTTCTTCAAGGGCTGTTTGAATGAGTACAAACGTCGTAATATAAAGGACAAGTTCAAACTAGAGAAGCCATTTGTAACGTCACCTACCTGGTTCGAAATGAAAGACAATCCCACTTTTGAAAAACCATATCAAGTGGTATTTGTTGAGATTGAGGAAAAGTCAAGAATGTCTCTTCATATGTATGGGTATGGTTATCAGCAGTTCCCACCTCAGTTTCAACAGTTTCCTGGACAGCCACCCCAAATGCATGCTTTCCCACCTCAGCAAATGTCTTATCAGCAGTATCCCTCCATTCATCAACGATTTGGTCCACCTGGAGCAGGCCCAGTCGCATACGGCCAACAATTTCAACCGATGCCCTTCATTCAGGGCCCACTGCCACCTCAACAATACTATTACCAAGGTGGTCCAGTACCAAGTCCAGCTCCTCATCCGCAATTGTTGTCACCATCACCATCGAGTAGTGGCACACCTGTTCAGCCAATAATGTCGCCACAACTGCCACAAGCAATTCCGCTCTCACAGCAGCAGTCCCGATCCCCTCAACTTTACCAACAAAGACCAAACTTTCCTGCAATTACAGGAGGACCTACTGTTAATGTTTCCGGTGGTGCTCCTATTCCTAATCATCACACGCATTCTTCTGGTGTCACTAAAGGACAAGATACTAATAACTCGAGCTACAAAGGAGGATATAATGTCATTAAAGGTGGAAACAGGAGTAACCGTTGAGATATTTACCTTCTCGTATACAATGTAAATAAACATACAGGAAAAACTGAAGACAGTGTTCTCGTTCCGTTTATTTGTTTGCTCTATTGCAATTAGATACCAAAGTTTCGAAAAGAGATGACAGCTGCAAATAGAGTTTCCAAGTTGTTCTATATCGTATCGTACTTACTCCACTAAAACATTCAGGGGAAACAGATGTAACTACATTGCTCAATTTCCACAATGCGGACTTTTGCCGTCATTCATAAGTAAACTAGTTGTTTCTTGGGAACTTGATGGCCATTTCCACTGCTGCAGCACCCCAATCTTCTCCGTGGTTGTGCATACCTGGCTTCAAACCTGCCCTAAGCTCGGCTTGCTCTTCTGTCAAACAAGTTAAGACACCAAAGATAACTGGAATATCCAGTTCTTCGTTGAGTCTCATAAGGGCATGTGTAGTTGAATCACAGATGTACTCGAAGTGCATTGTAGAACCCTTGATCAAAACACCAATAGGAATGATGGCATCCAATATCACATTCTCCATCTTGAAGATCTTCGCAGATAGCTTCTTAGACGCGAATGGTAGCTCGAAGGATCCTGGCACTGTTTCAACGAAGATGTTTTCTTCCTTGACACCGAATTCCTTGAGCTTCGAAATAGCACCATTGACCAATGCTTTGATGATCTCAGAGTTCCAACGCGCATGTACAATACCAATCTTCAGTTCAGACCCGTCGTACTTCTGGTCAACTCCACCTAAACCCTTGACAGCCATTTTTCTTATACCACTCTATATTTAGCCTTCGCTTTTGATAATACTCTTTCCTGAATCTTAGAAGACTGTGTCAGTAGCTGATATTGCCTCCGGAACGTACACCACTCACTGGTTCCCGAAATACCTGCACGAGAGTCATTTTTTCACCTCCGTTTTACAGGAGTGGTTCTATTCACACAGTGTGTATACCTCTGGTTGTGAGCCAACTTGGTCGTACTCTGGAAAAGCTCTTATGGCCAAGTTGGTAAGGCGCTACACTAGTAATGTAGCGATCCTCAGTTCGACTCTGAGTGAGAGCATTTTCTTTAAATCTTTTTTTTGGACATCTGTCTTCAAGGTCCGATATCACTGGTTATAGCGTTGATGAGCCACGATTCGCACAACACAGGGTACTTCCAAGGTAGCTAGCTGAGCAGCCGACACCCTAAGCAGAGATAAATCTGCCATATTAGTGGCACTTTCCTAAATAGATGAAGCCCTCATTAAAACGATACACAGGTTTAGAGCAGGGTAACTAATGTGAGCGCAACTATAAAAAGTTTCTTCGAGCGGGAAAACTCTTCGTCCTACGCACATCTTCTCTTCCTCTTTCTTCGTATGACCTTCCAAGTTTTATACTCATATGATGAAATCTCGCGTGCCTAAATCTTACAGATCTTCCTTCTAGGTTGAGCTGACCCTCCGGGGACAGTTCCCTGGGAAATAGCGGGTTACTCCGCTTGGTGTTCTGGTGGAGACAGCGTTCAGCGCACCCTTCTTGTTACTTAGGATGGACGCTTTTTAGAGAACTTCTGACCCCTTTTTATTCCCTGTCCGTCTCGTTTGGTGCATTGTGCCACAGTACGGGCACAGAGAATGGAATGGTCATACCAACTTAAATACAGACATGCCACTTGTTTGGACCACATCTTTCCTGTTTACACGTACACGTAGTCATATATATTGTGTATTTTACCTCGCTTGCCCCTCTTTTGACCCGTGAAGTAGACCATGTGGGCGCGGAACTGTCTTAAGAACACCAGACACAAGGTGGGTGGGATCTGTAATTCATGAGTGTACAGTAAGGTACTTTGTTTCTATGCTTCTGCTCTGGCGCACTCAGTTTTGCTTCTTCAAGTCAGCCACATCCAACTCGGCCAGCAACACGGACGCCCGCACTAATTGTATCACATTGGTAGTTTGTTTGAACAGATAGAATGGTAAACTGATGACAGTCAAGATACCCGCTCCGGAGTAAGTATGTCCATGTAGAACCAGAGGAAATAGGTCAAAGTGATACAAGTACAAAGCCACATAGAAAAGCTCGTTGAAGGCGCACATTGTGAACAGCACATATCTATTGGTGTAGTACAGATTCAATAACCAGCTTGACTCTTTGGAGACTGTCTTATGTGACTTTCCACCTGTCTGTAATGTCGCATACATATGCATATAATGAGACGCCAGGTCCAGTGACACCAACAACTGAAACGCCAGAGCGTAATCAGGGTATAATACGCATAGGAAGCAAATTAAAGACGATGTAGTGCATCGGTCCGTCACCATATCTAGCACCGCACCAAACCGGCTGGTTTGGTTATAGTAACGCGCCGCGTGGCCGTCTAGGGCATCCAACAGGCACGACACTGAATAAATAATGATGCAATAGAGCGGATGGTTCTTCATTATCTTAAACGAAGCGATGGCCGTAATGACTCTCATATATCCAATGTAGTTAGGCACATAATGAAAAATCGTTCCCGTTGTGATCTCTTTCGATGGGATGTCTTTGGCCAAGGACATTGATTGGATGATACAAACTAACAAACACCAATTGATGCTAAGGTTCCCTTCGCTTGTCTCTCAAGTTATTAAAACTTTTTCTTCGGTTTTTCTTAGTTTTTTTTGATAGGAAGGCAAAGTGAAGGGAAAATTTTTTATACTCATCTCATCTCATCACTAAGACGTGTTGTTCAGTGTGTTAGTTGAGAAAAGGAGGATAGATGATAGCAGAGATACCCATCAGCACTATAATCAGTGTTCTAGGGGAACCGCATGATGTTTCATACGTTCTGAAGTCGTTAATCCAGTCCCAAGCCAGTATCTCCAAAGCGAGTAAGGTTGAGATCAATCATCTAACGGGCAGGGTAGTGAAGATGCTGAATTCGCAGGATACTTTTCAACAGTGGTATGGATGCCACATTGTGCAAGTCATCGGAAAGAATCCTATCATCCTCACCAATCAAGGTAACGGGCTTATCATAACTCTGTTGAAGATTGTTAATGGCGTGACTGAACGTGGTAGAACCATTCCTTTGAACTTGAAAAACGCAGTGCTAGCTCTTCACACTATTATCAAAGGTATCAGAGGAAAGCCAGTATTGACTAGAGAGATCCTCACACCTAATTTACCAAACATCATTCTGGCATTGATCGAAAATCTGGAAAATGATATCGCCATAATCATCCCGGTGTTGCAAGGTTTGATACTCAAAAATACAACCACGTTCAAACCTTTCCTCGCAAAATTTGAAGCCAAGCTTGTCTCAATTATGAGTAAGAATAATTTTGCCCACTTTAACATCAATCTTCAACGACTGATCTGCTCATGCTTTGCGTATGTCAATCTTGTGGATAGCTCTGATTCTAGAAAACATGCCAACCAGAAGAGTGGACACTCAATCCAAGCGTTGCCTGATGACCAATGGAGAGCAAAGATATTCGAAGTGCTCTCCGAATTGAAATCTACTGTTGAGATCTACGATAACTTGATTGATCTGAAAGAAGAACATGATTTGTTGAAGATAATGGAACTTTTGTCTTCCAAGCACTCAGACAGCACGAGCTATATCTTCCCCTTTTTGAAAGTTGACCTAAGTGCGCCACTCTCAATCACAAACATTTCAAGCAGAATTAACATTCTTGTGCAAGTGCTCCTAGGATTTATCACATCACCTACGCCGTTCCCACTGCGGATCCCCCTAGGAATGATCATTCAACTAGGAAATCTACTTACCGGTATATCTCTAAACTATATTCCAATCAAAAGAGAATTAGCACACGACGAAGGAATCCAAAGAATAATAGCACAAGATATTTCTACGACACAGGCAACTGGCGCTTATTTAATCCAGGAAATTGTACTGACTTACAAAAGGCTAGTCCTGCCACACTTCAACTCAATTATTTCTTCTTTGGAAGTAATGATCCCAGTAGAGAAAGGCAAGAAGAAGGTAGGGACAATGATGAGTAAAACTACACAGAGTACCAACTCCAAAGTCATCAAGATTGATGAAGGTTTCGCCCAGAGTATTGAATCCCAGCTATTACAACTGATGAAGACTACAACTAATCTGCTGCAATCTGCTGATGGACTAACAGAATATGACTTAGTGAATAAGCTGATTGATGTGGGAGTTCTGTTATTAAAGAAACGTAAACCGTTAGAGGGCTTACTCGACAAGCAGGAAATTACACCAGCTCAACATGCCAACCAACGACAAAAGAGCAAGAAGAAGAGTAGAAACGCAGTTAATAGAGATTCAACTCCGATGGCTGATATTCTTTCTCATGCAGAATTGTTTGAATCTGAGCCAGCACACGGCACTGTTACTACAATTGTGAAGTTCTTTGAGATTGTAATGCGGAAGCTGAGCAAACTATCAACTAACTATCGACTCAAAATTGTCAAATATAGTATTTCCCAAGCAGTGAGAGAGAATGCTATGAATGGATCAGTAAATGGAAGTTTGGTGAAATTGCTAGAAACTGTGGTACTTTATCCGGGGGAAGGCGAGGTGTACTCATACCTACCTATTGTCAAGACAATACTACCTAACAATGAGAAACTGAGCTTGTTAACAAACCCTAGGTTCCCTCCACTGGATGTCAAAGCAAAAGCTATGCACCCAGACATAGTTGAGGAACAATATGAGGAAGGGGGTGAAGAGAAAAATGACGCGATAATAGCCTACAACTCTGGTGCATCACCAGATAACAGTGTTGAAGACCAAAGACCACATCAAGATGTTGCCCTAGGGAATTCTGTTTATGACCAGGTTGTGAAAGCAAAGTCTCCAGGAATCTCCGCCACGAGTGGTGATGTTGATGTCCAATCTCATGACGTTTTCAAATCAGACACTGAGATCAAAACTCTCCAATTTGCCATACACGAAGACCACGGAGATGCGATAGATAAAAGAGAAACAAAAAGTAGATCTTTAGAGCATGAAGATTACCACCACCAAATCAGTAAACGTATCAAACTTGTTGAAACGACGGTTTCTGAAACTGCCCCATCCGTGAATGTGCCTCTCAAAACGAGCCCAGAGGATAGCACTGGCGATGATGGCGATGATGACGATGACGATGATGGTGATTTTGAGATGCCAGAGATTGCAATCAACAGTGATGAGGATGAGGACGAGGAGGAGCTCGAGGATGGTGAGTGAACTTTTTTTGCCCACCAGATCAAACCCCGAAGAAGGGTGTCATGTATGTTAATAATAAAAAAGACACAGAAAGTATGACTACTGTTTTAGCGAAAGGATAGGTGAATAGTAATTTGATGTAAGAGAAGATGGGAAATAGTGGTGCACTACAAATGAGCACGCACTGTGACTGTGACAGAAGCGGCACAGATGGAGGTCCTGCATCGTTATTAGATCTCCCAGATGAGCTTTTGCTGGAAATTCTAGGCAAGTTTCAGTCTCTCCACAGTTATAACGCATTGGCACACACGAGTACACGATTGAGACGGCTGCTCCGAGAGGTTGTCATAGTGTTCAGTGACAGAGATGGGGATGATTCTCAGTGTACATTCCAACGATTCAATATGAACCGTATCACTTTAGAGCAGATGACAGAGCTCGTTGCAAGATATATGTTCTTTGTGTTTCAGATGTCACCTGTGCCAGTAGGGTTCAGTGGGGTGTCTGACACGATTAGGCTGATGAAGATACTTCTCAAACAGTTGCAGATGGCGGAGAAACACCACACCATAACTATAACGAGGGCCAGGGGTGCGGCGGTGCCGAACAACATCAATGGGAATCCTTTGATCAGGTTTCTTCTCCCCAAGATGAAATCCTCCTACACAGAATGGTACTTCCCACAAGTGAGGACCATAAATGGTTGCGATGACCTCAGACTACTTGATAACACACACTGTCATTTCGATGCCTTGCAGCGACTGACGATAGGAAGCTTTTCCTTTCAGCTGTTCAATCTTGCGGCACCTGCGCTGAAGACATTGAACCTCAGTGATCAACTCAAACGGCATGCGTTAAACGAGTCTGTAAGTGCTTCCAAAATATCCTATTCGAAGTTCCTGTCTGAGATGAGTGGTGCTACACATTTGGAAGAGCTGGAAGTGGTGAGTCGCGTAGAACCGGCCACGCTGAATCGATTCCAAAATCTTAGGGTGTTAAGAATCTACGGAGACCACATCACCTCGACATTTAGTCAACTGTCTTTCTTTTCTGAACTGAGGGAACTCGTGATATCCAAATGTTATCGGCTACAAGAGATTGTCGATCTTAGCGAGAGTGACACTATAAACCACAACCTGCAAATTTTAGATTTGTCAGATAACAAATGTTTCAAGCAGACAATCAGAGGTGTGTTTAGTGGACTCAAATCACTGAATCTTTCTAATACCGCTATCACTACTATCCCAGATATCAAAGGAACTAATTTGGAGATCACCCTTGTTGGATGCCACAACCTTATCTGATTTGTCATTTTGCTATTTCACACTTCCAAACAGTATTTGAAGCTGTGTATGCAGGAGTACGTATTCAACATATCCAGCTATGAGCTGATATGATTTACAGGCATTTGCTAATGGTGCAATAAAAAGTTTGGAGGTAGATTGTGTCCGCATACGAGAGTAGGCAGTGCATAGAGACATCTACAGATCAACATGACAAAGAAGGACTACATTGCAGTTGAAGCCACTAAGGAGGTGAAGAGGTACTTCCTGCCAGCACCTGAAGGTCCTACCGGACAGTTTCACCACTCTTCCTCTGAAACATCCTCACAGAATAAATCTTCTCCTACTCCTCCGTTGTTCCTACCTGTCAAGATCAAGAATGTGGAGTTTGCTAACCGTATCTTTGTCAGTCCAATGTGTACATACTCAGCTGCACCTGAAGGGCCAGATATTGGTAAGCCAACTTACTTCCATCAGGTTCATTACGGTGGTTTTGTCGCGAAGCCACTAGTGTCACTCCACACGGTGGACTCTGTTCACATGATGTGGGGATCTGGACAGACGAAAAAGAAGTGCCTGGCGCCTAATTGTCGACTTTTCACATTCACAAGGTGTCAAGATTGGTATCCAGTTGGGACATGGTGGCAGAAAGGCTAGTGGTGCCCCTATTTTCAAGTACTTGCAACAGGGTATAGGAAAGAAATACCATGGTTGGAACGATATTCCAGGGAAGGTCGTGGGCCCTTCCCAAATATCATATGATCTAGGTTCCTATCCTGATCCTAAAGAGCTAGAGAAAGAAGAGATTGCAGATATTGTCCAAGCTTTCAAGGCAGCTGCCACACGTGCTTATGAAATTGCTGGTTTTGACTTCGTGGAAGTGCATGGAGCCCACGGGTACTTGATTAGCTCTTTCTTGAGTGGTACTTCGAACAAAAGAACTGATGAGTATGGTGGATCGTTGGAGAATAGATCAAGAATATTGCTTGAGATTGTTGATGCGATCAAAGATGAGAAACACCCTTTGTTCGTACGTATCTCTGCTAGCGAAAATGCTGATCATATTGAAGGTGCTTGGAAGATCGAGGACAGTTTGAAGCTTGCCGATTTGCTGATCGAGCACGGCGTTGATCTCTTAGATGCGAATGCAGGAGGTAGCAATGCGGAACAAACTAGACGCAAAAATACACCAGGTTTTCAGGTACCTCAAGCTGAAAGCATCAAAGCGCATGTTGGATCGAAGCTTCTTGTTGGTACTGTTGGGAGAATCAATAACGGGAAGCTAGCTAACGAGATTATAGAAACTGGCAAAGCTGATGTTGTTTTCAATGGAAGGGAGTTTCTGAAACAGCCTGGCCTAGCCTGGCTATTTGCAGATGACCTGAATGTCAGACTAAACAATGCTATTCAGTATTCATGGCCGTACTACTTGACTCCTTTCCGTGCAAACAATCTCTAGCTCTTCGATCTAAGCCTGCTCGTGTCTGTATCCAGTATCTTGCATGCTACAGATCAGTACATGGACAAATAGATAGATAAATACCGACTTCACCTAAATAACTATAGAGTAGTTCTCGAAAAAAGGAAAGAGAAGGAAAAAATAATCAGAAAATATAATCATGTCATCAGAGTGGACCGCTTATCACTCGGCCGATATCCCAGTTTGGAGACATCGGCTTGTGTGTGTAAGAAGGTCTGAAGTTTAATGTATCCTGGCAGAAAAAATCAGGATTGCAATCACGAAATAACCCTAGCTAACGCACCGTTGCCATACACGCTCGTAAACCACGAAAATGAGAAAATGAACTCCTTTATACTGCAGTAATTAATAATGGGTGGGTTTTTGTTAACATCCCAAACTAATTTTTATTTTGGTTGTGATCAGCTCCATCTATTTTTACGTTTCTTGAAGGGGTGACGTGACTGGTTTGGACCCAACAGCTCCTATTGCCAATTTGCCTATTTTCTCATCTAAGGTCTTTGGTAATTCACTACAAGACAGAGCATACTAATTACTGCTAGCTTTTGTCGCTGGTCCTCGTTCAGCTCCCATGCTTGAACCCCTCGTCTACATGTATCATGTATATCCTCTTTCGGTAACACCCGCATTGCATCCTCCTAGATTGAATGCCGGGTCTAGACTTTCAAGTTCATGTATCTATATGCACACGATACAGTCTTAACTGTAACGTGCTCATCTCAACGGTTAAGATTCTGACACGAATCTTATATAAGCGGTACTAAACCCGCAGTCACCTCTAGTGCATGATGTAATCTCGCGCCATTTTGAATCCCTAAAAAATATGTGATTTTTCTCCCTTTTCTTTCCCTCTTTGAACTTTTCTCGGCGTTATTCTTACAGGTTTCGTACAACCAAGATCAAATCATATAAGTATATGAAAATATAAGGGTTTTTGGCCCCACCCTGCCTTGAATTTTTGCTTCTGCATTCAGATCTTGACATTGTACTACTCTTACACTCTGCCCCTAAAGGCTTTAGCCAGTACCTCTGCGTCAATATCTGCCCACTCACTATACGAGCCAGTACATCAACTGGTAGCTGTCGCGCCGTTTCTTGAAACTCCCGAGATTACAGCCAGTGCTGCATCGCTACCCCGTGAGGCACTCCTTCTTTGTATTTTTTCCTCTCATCTATTATTTCTCTCTCTAATCTCTGTTTGGAAAGGAACTGTAAAGAGACTTCACTAACTGGCGTATACAGCGAGGAGTGCTGCTGATAGATTCTTCGGTCAGGCTGAAGTCATTTCCACAGAATTGGTTCATATACCCTGCCGAAGAACCAGCGTCCTTTTCTGGTAATTGAGGGGCAGAAGCTAGTTCAAAAGCGATCAAGAGGGTGATCCCACAGGACCAGATTTGCTATGTTCGAACCTCCTAACGCTGCGTTTATAGGATCCAGTCCCGGCACTAAGTACAATAAGTCATATACCTTTCCGAGTGTGGGCAACCCAATAACAACCATCAGCGAAGATAGTGAGGATTTTGACACACTTGAACCGTTAAAACCGCTTTCAAAGTATTCAGCAGGAAATGGCAATCCCTCCTCTACACGTGAAAGTGACGGATCTTTATCACCTACGACGGCAAATCCATTTGAAAGGTCGTTCAACTCCTTGAGCCTCTCCAAAACATTGTCTATTGACTCCGAAACCACACTGGTAGACAAGCTGTCACACACACAGTATGAAAACAAAAGTGATTGTCAAGGCTCAATCAGCTCGTTGGAAACTTTGTCCAGCTTCAGACTTAAGAGATTCAACTCCACAAGCGCGCTGCCATCACCTTCAACTTCAACCGCATCGACCCTCCCATTTCCAAATACTTTCAAAAGGGCAGCTAAATTTTCTCTTCAAGATTCAGTTCAGATGATGAACAACGATACATTACTTCCTTTGTTGAAGGAAGAGTCTTCAGAAACTTTCTTAATAATAGATGTGAGACCTTTCATAGACTTTGATAGATCGCACATTCATAAAGCTATCAACTTCAACTTGCCATCAACACTTTTAAAAAGATCAAACTTCACATTACAAAAGTGCCTTAATAATCTATCTTTAGAAGAAAACATTCAGTTGAGGAAATTTCTCTTTGAAAACACCAACACCACTGGAGACTTGAAGATTTTAGTGTATGATGATTTCCCTGTTCTTGACAACGAAGTTTTGTTAGGACTGTATGGTACATTGAACAAGTTTATTCAGTACAATGGTTATCATGGAGAGTTGTTTGTCTTGAAAGAAGGATATCAATCCCTAGCCAAGCAGGCACCGGGTGTTATCTCTTACGGAACTCACGAAGCTCAGCATGAAAAGGCTCCATATCTAGGCGCTCCATCGTCCAGTGCTCCTACCAGTACAAGCACACTTTTGACTCGAACCCCACACAATACAATACATCACTACCATTCTTTGTCAAATTCATCGGTTCATTCTATGCCCCAGTTGACGCACAGACCAGTGTCATTGGCGAACTTATCAACCTCGTCCTTGTCTCCTTACAGCGAAACTTTCAGTATGCATTCTACCTCTGCCCCTCAGTCTTCAAACCCTTCATCATCATCACCCAACTCTCCAAATTTATCAAGATTCCAACTTCCTAAAGTGCCTAAAGCACCTGTATTCAAAATTAGACAAAATGAGGAATGTTATGACTTCCATAGCTATAAACCCTCGCTCAACGAATTCAAATTTTTGAGTACACCGTCTAGATCTGAAAAACTTCCATCGTGGCTATCCAAACTGTTACCTGCTAGCGACGAAAGTAGAGAAGTTCATTCACCACTGATAGAGAAATTCAAGGTTCTAGAAATTGAAGAGAAAAGCCGCATCAACCATATGATATCAAACAATTCAATTGGCTGTGGTATCGAATTAGGTTCCAAAAACCGCTACAAAGACATTTTTCCCTATGAACACTCTCGAGTCAAGCTTTCAGTTACTCCGGATGCTGAAAGATCTCTGGCAGACTCGACCTCGAGGAACTATATCAATGCAAATTTCATTTCATGTCCGACTATCTCAAAAGCAAAGTATATTGCAACACAAGCACCTCTTGCTACCACTTTGACAGATTTTAACAAGTTGATCAAGGAAAATAACATTGAAATCATAATATCCCTAACCAATCAGTTTGAAAATGGTGTTGAAAAGTGCTATCCATATTGGAATGAAGCCAGTATTTATGATAAAATCGAAGAGGACCTCCTCCACAATATTGTAATAAGAAGACTGAAGGTTAAAGATTCCAGAATTGACAGAGAGGTCGTTCAAATTCAAATCACAAATTGGCAAGATTATGATATTATGACTGACTCACAACAGGAAGACGTCTTGAAACTTGTGTTCTTCAAGAATTTAATCATGAAGAAGCTGAACACATGGCATAATAATGTGATAGTTCATTGCTCTGCTGGCTGTGGACGTACAGGAACTTTCTGTGCATTAGATTCTATCATCAATAGTGAGAGTAATGTGCAAGCTGCATCATTGTCATCTTCTTCCAATGATAATGAAATTGATGATCCAGTCTTCAACATTGTGCAGCAGTTTAGGGATCAGAGAATCTCTATGGTTCAAAACTTAAGACAATACCTCTTCATTTATGACTGTCTCTGTAACTATTATGAGAATTTTGCAGGCTTTGGACAATTTTACGGTAATTATAAGGATTTAAAGATATTGGATAACTTCATTGCTGCGAGACTGGCTCGCAGTGTTGAAGACGGAAGGGAAACAACTGTCTAATTTAGATTAGTTAGGTAAGGTTCATATGATGTGATTTCACAAGGGGTTAATTTAGGTTATAATATTAATAGTCGTTTGGCATTTATCAAATTCAGTCTCTTCCTAGAAGGCTATCTCGTCTTGCCATTGTATTCAGTACTAGACATCCGCCACATAGTTACTGTCTGGGGCTAAAAGCGCACATCTCCTCTGGATGACATACATAATGGCTTGTATTTTCTCATCAGCCTAACACCAGTTCATACAGAATCACTATGATATTTATACCAATCAATGGAATCCTTAGAAGTGTTTGAATTGCACTAATGAGGTTTATCACTCTTGACTTTGTAGAACCCTCTACCGCGCCGCCAAATGCCTGCTGTGTATCTTGTCCGAGACCGACTAAATTCAAAAAGAGTAACGTGTTAGTTTGTTTCATAGGAGTTCTATCCAGAAAGATTGTATGGATGGAGGACTTACTTCTTTTCAAAAAACGGTTCTCACTGAGCACTGCAACTGCGTTAACAAGAAGGAGGATGGCTGTGAGCAACACAAAGGGTTAGTGAACTAGCAATAACGATAATGGCAGAAATGGTAATCAGTGTGAGCATACTTACCGTAGAATAGCTTTCCTAGTCCAAACATTTCCCCTGGTTATATGTAGAACTTGATGCGCTTAGCTCTGTTTGTGTATGTCTCTTTTCTTGCTAGGTGTCTGCTTCATTGGTGTGTAACATATCTTTCATTATCAAAAATTCTATGCCATAATTAACATGAAGACACCAAAGATAGCTTAAAGGATGTAAAGAAATCATCAATCCGTTCAGGAAACAAACCAACAGCCTACAAACTTTACCTTACATTGAAACAAGATGACTTTACATATACGTTAATTACACTAAACCTATGTTCGTTTTCCCCCTGTTCTAATAAGTTGTTTTCTTGTTTTCATTGTTTAAATTACATCAAATGATCCTCAACTCAAACTTATTAATCAGCGTTACGACGAGCAGTTCTCTTAGCATGCTTCTTACCAGTACCAAAGATCTTCAAACCTCTGTTCTTCTTTTGCTTTCTTTGTTGTCTGGAAGCCTTCTCAACCTTGGTGGCTAGACCGTATCTGACCAAACGGTAAGCTGGCTCGAACTTCTTAGCATCAGCAACAGAGTTGTAGATCAAACCGAAACCGGTAGATTTACCACCACCGTAGTGGGTCTTTAGGCCAAAGACAGAGACGGCGTCCTTGTCAGCCTTGTAGGTGGCGGCAAGTCTCTCTCTCAAGTCGTCCTTAGAAAGGTTGGCTCTGTTTGGGTGCAAAACATCAACCACAAATTGTAGTCTAGCAAGCAATGGGTTGTTGATGACCTTTCTGGTTCTGATAGTAATAGCGTCACTCTACGTTTGCTTAAGTTAGTATTTGTCAGGTAAAAGATGGAGGTGGTACGAGGAGAAAAACATATGGGAGTCTGGAGGCGTCTGCGTGACTGTGTGTCTGCGTGTTTGTGTGTTTGTGTATCTGCGTATCTGCGTGTCGCTGCTTGCACAACTGTCTGTCCCACTGTAGGGGCGGTGGTAATCACTTCAACAGAGAGAGAAACGACCAGCACCAGTCCAGTCCACTGAATCTGGGCTTGCTCTGCTCACATATAGTTGTGGAAAACATCTGTACGTGTGGTACTGAATTGCTTGCCTGTATGGTCCTCCCTTCATTTCTCTCGTTACAATCTATATCAGAACTGTCTGCTCCTGTGATCATTAACACGCTAATTCTCTGCTCCTCCTGTGCACACATCAGCACCATCTCAGACATCCGCACGCGCTCCTCTTCATCTATCGCACATTACACCATGTGCTATCACAAGAACATACCATGTTGTCGAAAGATACGTGTTCTATACAGTTGAGCTAAAGTGTTGTTCACTTCAGTGTGTTTTTCAACTTTTCACTTTTTTTCCAGCTTTTCTTACTAGACCTCACAGCGCAGGAAAAAAAAACCAAAAAAACAGAGGAGTGGTCGTGTGTGTATCGATAAGATTAGTAATATTAATAGTATGGATTAGGTAATTGTCTGTGAGGTTTTGTTTACAAGCTTAGCTTGTGTGTGTGGGTGTACAGTCGCTTTTGTGCATATTTCTGTGTCCTCTACCAATTTAGGGCTCTCCTGGAGAGGTCACGGTGGACGGTTTAGGGCTACCACATGTCATTTGCAAATGTTGCCTTGCCAGGGAATTACCAGATCAGTTTCACATAGTGAAACTGGACTGAGCAGGCGCCCCAGCTCAAACTGAGCTCACATCTGCAAGTCACATTGAGGTGGTGGCCACACACTCTGGGCACCTTCCTGCTACAATAACAGAGGAAATATGTTCATAAGCATCGTTTAGTATCTATTTTATTATACAATCCGGGTCATCATTGATAAGAATATTCAAAGGCAGAATGGAGAGCTGCGGGACAGGAAACACTCAAGTCAATTGAGGGCCGTCCCTCCCGCCAAACTTCCAGTTCTCTAGTTCTTAGGAGTGATGGCAATTCTGACAGCCTTGGTCTGTGTGTAATTGTCCAAGGCCTCGGCACCCATCTCTCTTCCAATACCAGACTCTCCGTATCCACCGAATGGAACTTGTTGGTGGAAATCATTGTAAGTGTTCACCCAGACAGTACCAGCCTTAATCTTACTAGCAACATCTAGAGCCTTGTTCACGTCAGATGTGTGGATACCAGCTGCCAAACCGTAGTTAGAATCGTTGGCTAGCTTGACAACTTCGTCGACATTGGAGAACTTGGTAATGGTGACAACAGGTCCGAAGATCTCCTCCTTGACAATGCGGTGGTTCTCCTTAACATCAGCAAAGATTGTTGGTTTGATAAAGTAACCAGGTTGGTCTAAACGTTCACCACCGGTTACCAGTGTGGCACCTTCTTCTTTACCAATCTTAACGTAAGACAAGATCTTGTCAACTTGCATTTGGGAGGTTTGTGCACCTTGGAAAGTACCCTCTGCGAATGGATCACCCAACTTCAATCCTTCAGCGGCCTTCTTGAATTCAGAAAGAATCTTGTCGTAAATTCCTTCCTGAACGTATACACGGGAACCAGCGCAACAGACTTCACCAGAGTTGAAAAAGATACCCAAAACAAGAGCATTGATGGTCTTCTCAACATCGGCGTCGTTGAAGACAATGTTTGGTGATTTACCACCCAATTCCAAGGTAACTTTTTTCAAGTTGGATTCAGCTGCAGCCTTCATAATGTGACGACCTGTAGCAGTTGAGCCAGTGAATGCAACCTTCTTGATCTTTGGATGACGTGAAATGGACTCACCTACAATCTTGCCAAAACCTGGAACAATGTTCACAACACCGTCTGGAATTCCTGCTTCTTTGACCAAGTTAGAAACATACAAAGCAGATAATGGGGTAGACTCAGCTGGTTTCAACACAACAGTGTTACCAGTGGCTAAAGCTGGTCCGACTTTCCAAGACCACATCAACAATGGAAAGTTCCATGGGATGATTTGACCACAAACACCAACTGGTTCTCTTAAAGTATAGTTGAAGTGGGTAGAACCTGTGTTGATGACCGAACCGTTGACCTTATCAGCCCAACCAGCACATGAACGAATGTACTTAGACACCAATGCAACATCGTACTTGGCACACAGTTGAGACTTACCATTGTCAAGAGATTCAATACCTGCCAGCACATCGGCGTGCTGGTCAATCAGATCGGCCAACTTGTACAATGCACGGCCACGGACCTCTGGATCGGTCGTAGACCACTCCCCATCGAAGGCACGTTGTGCAGCTTCAACAGCAGCCTCAACATCATCCTCACGGGCTTCGTAAACATGCGTAATCTGCTCCTCAGTAGAAGGATTGAGCACTTCAAAAGTTTTGTGTTGTCTAGATGGGACAAACTTTCCATCAATAAACAAACCAGTTGGTTGGTCGTATTTAATGCCGTTTGGAAGGGTCACTGGAACAGAGAGTGGAATGTTGGAGTAGGCTCTAGTAGCTCTCAGAGCCAATGCCAGGCGCATAGTTGTTGCTCTCGAGGAAACACGGGTAGAGAACATTATTATTGTATATCGTCTTACGAAAAGCTATAAAGATGATTGCAGGACCTTCTAATATATTTGTGAAATCAAACTGCTTTTATATCGAGAGTGCTGCTGCGGTGTTTAGAATGGGGACGCGTAGAATGACCCCAATCCTGCAACATTTCCAATTCCACACCATAGAGAGTATGATATTTTTTTCTCTTAGCAGTCGCTGTCCGCTTAATAGTGGTGAGGCTGATCCAAATTTCCTGACTATGTGAGAGGGGTTGTAAGGCTATAACTATTTTCAGAGTGGGGCATTCAAATAGTCCTGGAGTTAAGAACATATGTCTAATACAAAGCAAACGTTTGATTGATGTCATTTATACATATTAGCTGCTCAGACCAAGACTGGTCTTGTTCCCAAGTCCAATATTGAACTGCTCTACTACCTTGCACATTTGCGTTATATTCACTGTTGCGGACTTTCACTGCGAATGGCTGATCCTTCCTAATTGGTTGTTCAATGTAGTAATAGTTTCGGACTCCATTGTAAACGCCGTAGGTATCGAAGGAAAAATATTAATGATGGTGGAAAATCATGGCGAAACTCCGAGCCTCGGAGGCCATGGATAACTGTATCCTAGTAGTTAAACGGTTGAGAGTGATTGGTGGAGTGCTACCTGAAGTCTGGGTTTTGAAAGTTTCAGATACATAGGAAGGTTGGTGGTTATCGGAACGTGCATTTGTTTCAGTCCACTATCTCTAAACTCCAGGCCAACAAACAAACAAACAAACAAAAAGAACCTATCTGTCCTTTTCTGGCGTCTTTTTCCGTTTCGGATGTCACAAGATGGATGGAACTCAGTAAACAGTAACTGGCATGACACGGTAATGAAGAAGAATTATTAATGGCGGAGTCAGAGCTCATTGATGAAGCAATACATCACGTTCATATAGGCTAGCCCTACTGTCTTCTTCATACAATGGTGAGGAGTCCTACAAAAACCAGAATACCGTTGGTCACTCGTGACAGGATGCTTCCTTTTATGACGGACCAGCTGTGGACGGGTCTGTTATTAATACAATCGCAGCAAAGGCAGCAGCACATACTGTTGTGAAGTACGTACTCCCGCTCGTCTAATGGACAATCAATAACCGTACCTCTTCCTAACTCCACGATACGTTCGTAGAAACAAAAGACCCTCGATCTCTGAGTGATGTTAGTTAGCACAATTAAGCAACGCTTATTCCATACATCGAGTGAGATTCAACCATTCACTTTACATACCTTTCATCGCCCATCGTCCCCTAGCTATCGCTTTGACCAATGCGTCCTCATCGTTCCTGTCGATGTTTCTGTTCGCCATGAACGCCTCATGGATTCTGTTCCTGAAGGAGACGTACCCACCTGGAACAGGGTACGTCTTCCCCAAAAACAGCAACGACTTATACAGTTTCAGGACCCGCGGATCCATTTCCCGTTAGTGCCACGAACTTTGTCTCGTAGAAGCCAGACGGCAACAAGCACGGCGATTAGTGGCGATGGTTAAAAAGGTATTTTTTCAGACGCTCTGCTAATGAGTCGGATCGGCGAGACAAGGGGCAAGTACTATGAGGAATACGAAAAGCTGTGCTCAGGAAAAAAGCTGTGCTCAGGAAACAAGCTGAGCGAAGAATATTTGCGTTGATATCCGTCTGAACACATCGTCTCTGTCTAGAGAGGGAGATTCCCTCGCCGCCCCTAGACGCTAGCTACTACTATCCGCAATCTGTGATTCACAATTCGCGGAGGTCTGCTGGCGAGGGGATTTTGACACAAAACACCCGCCCACATACACCTCCGACACCAATGGATGTACTAAGGTGCTGAGTGACTAAGGCATTGGTCTCACAATAATATTTCCCACCGCAACTTCACACTATTTTACCCCTCAGGCTTTGCAGATCCCAGCAGCACAGTACCTGCCAGTCTCGAGGGAATCGCCGTCTGCTTCGTTTCATGGTGTTGGTATCAAAACAAAGGAAAAGACAGCTCAACCTAACAGACGGCAAAAGCAGGACACAAGGGCTAGGACACAAGGGAAACGACTGTAACTGCCAGAAATATTGCCCCCTCTCCCTTCAATATCACTGCAATGTGCGTCTTTTTTCTCCTCTGAGTGGCGGTATATATGGAACAGTGTGCCCATTGAAATGTATCAAGACCTACTTGGACACTCAAACAAGAAATTGGTGACGCCAACAACCAGATCTTTAATCAAGCCATGAAAAGCCCCACCAGCTCTAAATTGTTGAGCGCTACTATTCACACACAACTCCCGAAAAGGACTACATCATCCAGCGTGGATGGCAAACTAATAGGTGGCGTTTTTGGTGATGAAAAGAAGGATGAGGAGGGTGCCGCTGTGAGCAAGAGGCCAATTGTTCTGAAAAATGTCGAGTATCACCACATCTTCACGGTTCAAAGGAGAAACACCTACCAGAAGTATTGTCTGTGTATTTTTGTTCAGGCTTTGGAGCAGGATCTTGTTGAACACTGTGACAGCAGTGAACCGCCGTTTATGTTCTTGAATTACCGCAAGAGGCTACCCTCTGTCAAGAAAAATGCGTTGAAATTGGGCCTTAAATGTTCAAATGAAGATGTTAGGGGTATTCTTGACCAGCTTATGACATTCAATGTGCTTTATGGAGATCTTGTTACAGATGGGGCTGTTTACGACCAGGATACATTCTGTTTAAGGCTTTCGGATGAGATCGTTGCTAAATTCGAACATGCACCAAACTTTCAACAGTTAAAACCACCCAATAATGTGAAAGCGTACAATCATTTCTTTGAGATTTCGAAGCACTTCTTTGAAAGTCGGTTTTATAACTCTGATGAGGGTACATTACCGCCCTATAAAATGAATTCATATTGCGACATCGCAGGGCCTAACTCTCTCCTAGGTTTGGTCATTCTGAGAAAGATCTTGGATGACTTACTGCGCGAAGAGCTTATTACAAATGATGTGTATGCGGGAATGGTTGATCAAGCGATTTCAGGTGATGAATCAGATAAGAAGAAGTTGTTGAAGCACATCGGCGCGTACCGCTACGTCCCTCCCCCTGTGTTCAACGATCTTTTGAGGCGGCGATATCTCTCAACCTCTATTTGTCCAGCAGCTCAACCGGAACACGACGATAATTCGCCTATGGATGTTTGAGTGAGAAGTTATCTACCTTTGGGTTTTATGTGCATTTGGTATATGTAGTATTAGTATACAGCAATATATCGCTTCCCACAAATTTATTAACACCACATCTTCATGGGATAGCCGTGAACAAGTAAGAAGTGATATATATTATATACATTACGAGGAATAACCATCTCCTCGTTTTGATTGGTACTCCATTCTATTCGAATTTAGTTACCTGTTTCTAAAATTACTCAGGTTGAAATCGAAATATAGTCTGGTCTTATTTCATAGTTTTTCTTGCTTCCGCCGGTATCACGGATGTACATTCTTAAAATATCAATAAACCTATTCTTGCCCTAAATCCTCTTACAAAAGCAATAGTGTTACCGAGCATTCTGGTGTTCTCCACATCGCTCCTTGCCAACTGTGGCAATTTCAACTTAAATCGTGATATCCACAGTATCAAGCCTGTTGTCAGGACTCTCGCTTGGATCGCGAAGTCATTAACGAGCGAAAATTTCCCTCAAGCAAGCAGCCGCGCAGCCCGCCTACAGATTGTGCTGCCTCCGTCTGTGCTTGTGGGTGCAAGGTGCGGCGGCAGGCAGCTCGCGCCCACCCGGCCTAGCAAACCGAAGGAAGGAGGAATGCACCGAGGATTGGAAAGTTTTATCTATATATACACTTGAACCAATAAACAGTTCATTTCACAAGGTGGTTGTCTGTTCATTTGTCTTTTAATCTACCTCTGTTCTTTTTTGCTATCTCTTGAACCCAGTAGGCTAGAAGCAAAGGTTAGAAATGTCGAAGCCTCGCGATACTCACTTGTTTGTTCTAGTTCATGGGTAAGTGTCACTAAACTGGATCAGTAAAAAGATGCTACTAGGGTTTGGTCTTTTCCCTCTGTTCTTTCTGTGCTTGTTCATTTAGTCGTTATCTGTGTTTTAGCTCATTGAACAACCACGAAGCATAGGTGCTGTGTACTAACAGATAACATTTTTGTTTGCCTGCAGTCTTTGGGGTGGAGCAGGTCATCTTAAAGCAATTGAAGACGTCATAAAACAGAATGTGGTGGATTCTGAGGATGATATTCACATACTACGGCCAAAATCGTCATCTCTGTTCAAAACTTATGACGGAATAGAGATAATAGGGCAGCGTATGCTGAAGGAGATCTTTGACGAACTGAAAGCTCTTGACACATGCGGAAATGTGGTCACTAAGATCAGCGTTGTGGGATATTCACTTGGAGGCTTAGTCTCTAGATACATCATAGGAGAGCTTGAAAGAATGAATGTCTTTGATCATATAGAACCTCAATATTTTGCTACTTTTGCCACTCCACACTTAGGCACATGGTTTTTCAATAAGAGGTCGGCTATATTGAACTATCTGGGATCCAACCTGATAGGGCTAGCAGGCTCTCAACTATTCATCACAGACAACGAAAAGATCTTGGTGAGGCTCTCTGAAGGCAAGTACATTCAGGGTTTGGGGAAGTTCAAGAAGAGGTTTGTCTTTGCCAACATTCGCCATGACAGAACAGTTAATTTTTACACCTCTTTCATCACAAATAAGAATCCGTTCGATGTTCACTGGGATAATCTGGATTTGAAGTTTGACTTTGATGGGGAGAAACAGCTCCCCACCTATAAGATTAGGGGCGTTAATGTCAAACCAAGAATTGTGAACTTTGAAGATTCTGGGTTCCGGAAACCTGAGACGAAGAAACCACCTGCGAAACTAATAAAGAAACTGAGATGGGTTGGTATCTTGATTGTGGCATCTATTGTCCTGCCTGTTTGGCTACCCTTTGTGATTACTGCCAGTACGATTGGATCATTCGTGAGCTTTTTCATCGTGAAACACTACAAGAAGCCGGAAGCTCCGCAGTTGAAAGAGCTAATCAGCTTAACCCATCATGAACGTAGACACAATGTCTCAGTGGGGCTCAAAGAACGTCTTGATGAAGCGGCTGGAGAGGCCATTGAGAATGTGATGAACATTGGACAATACGATGCACACACTGAATCAGCACGGGAATACTCATCTGTTGCTGCTGGTGATGTTAAATTGTCTGATTACAACAGTGTTGCTGATTCAGAAGAAGACGAAAGACTTCAGAAATCAGTTCATTGCTTCTGTAAGAATGTCGACACCCTTTTCAAGAACCCCCATGTCGACAACTACAAGATTTTCCAAGAGACTGACGAGCTGGCTCTAGACACCGCTAGACAACGGATCTTAAAAAACCTCAATGAGTTAGAGTGGCTCAAATTTGGCGTCTACGTGAACGTTTTGAACGCTCACGATGGGATTGTCGCTAGAAAGGGTTTAAAAAGAAGCACCGTTCAAGGGATAGCAGCCATCTCCCTATTTTCCCATATTCTTAATGAACAGATCAAGAGTTCATCATCGTCAACTTCATCTTCCTCCTCCCGCTCAACATCTTCGAACTAATAAATATTTAAACCTTGTTTTATATTAACATGTAACACAAGGCTATTGACATCATTTGTCTTGAACGTAGTTTTCATATCATATAGACGATCTGATTCATGATGCGATGAGTAATAGCTTAAATAAAAAAAAGCAAATAAATTGATAAGAAAGATCAATGTAAAGATAAATAGCCCAACCCAATACCAACACATAGAAACCAAGAGACCAAAAGGACATGAGGGAAGAAAGACCGTTTCTTGATGAGAATAGCCTCCCCAGCGGAGATGGCGATGAAGCGGAAGATCATGATAGTATATTTGACTTTATACAGGACAGAAACGTAGAGGCGTCAAACATACTGTCTAAGGTGTCAAGACTTAAAGATGTTTCAGTGACCTGGTATGCTGAGAAAGTGCAGCCCAATATAGGATTGTTCTTCATTGTAATGTCACAATTTTTCAACAGTATCATGGTTGTCACTACAAAACTTCTTGAGACTGATCCTGATTTTGATGAACCCATTCATCCTGTTCAGATCCTGTTTGTGAGAATGGTGATTACAGTAGTTGGATGTGTTTGTTATCTCAAATTCATAAAGAAAGAAACTGACATTCTTGGACCACCTCATCTTCGATGGCTTCTTGCTTTGCGTGGATTCTTTGGATTCTTTGGAGTGTTTTCCTTATACTATTCTCTGATGTACTTATCAGTGTCCGATGCAATTGTCATCACTTTCTTGATTCCGTCCGTTACAGGATTTCTAGCATGGGCTATTTTGAGGGAGAGATGGTCACTAGTGGAGGCTGGAGGGGGTATTATATCTCTTGCTGGTGTTCTGCTCATTGCAAGGCCTTCTTTCCTGTTTGGAGACCTTTCTAACAGCTCAACTTCCAATGACCATTCTGTAGAAAGTTCTGACCCCAATGAGCGACTTTTAGCAACAATGGTAGCGCTTGTTGGAGTTCTAGGTGCCAGTGCAGTGTACATAGTTATCAGAAAGATCGGAAAACAAGTACATTCACTTATAACAACGCAGTATTTTGCGGTTTGGTGTGTATTCATCTCCCTTGCAAGTATCTTAGTGGTACCAGGGCTTTCTTTCAGGATGCCACATACCAAGAAGCAATGGCTTCTATTGATCAGTCTTGGGTTCAGCGGTTTCTTCATGCAGTTCTTACTGACAGAGGGTATTCAAAGAGAGAAAGCCAGTCGAGCAAGTGCCATGTTGTACACACAAATGGTTTATGCCATTTTTTGGGAGTTTGTTGTTTGGAACCATATCCCTAATTTCTGGAGTTGTTTGGGTATCATTATTATTCTTGGTGCGGCTTTCATGGTGATCTACTATAAGCCTGAAGTTGAAGAAGGTCTGAAACAACCAAGGGACCAAGAGGGCCAGGGAGGTTATAGGCCAATCTCTTTACAAGATCTAGATCCAGATCTAGATAACTGAAGCTTACAAACTTATAGATATAGACATGTGCTGATTGAGGTACACAGATTTCTTTTATATTCATTATATTCAAACAAAGTGTAACTGCCATAATTAATCACTCAATTCATCATCTGGTGGTGGTACGTATGGTGGGGGCTTGAAGTACTCTTGGTCAGCAACGACAGCTGCTTTGAAATCATCGTTGTTGTCAGCATACTCATATAAGTACTCAAGTTCGAGATCATGGACCTGTCTACCCAAAATAATCAATGAATGTAAAGGTTCACCAGATTCATAGTCGCAAAGCTCCTTCAGAGTTGCTGCTTTGAACTTCTGGTTTGGAGATCCCAGTCTGGAGATGGCTACTGCTGGAGTGTTGGGGGTATAACATTCTTCACCCCTCTTCTCTTCAATTTCCAAGAGCTGCTGTGCTGCGGTCTCAATAGACATATATCTTGGTGACTCATAGATCAGTCTTCCACGAGCCATGTTTTCAATGCTCTGTTCTTTCACTTTGATATCAAGTAGACATAATGTGTGTAGCCCAATCTTTCTATTCTCTAAAATCTTATCGTAGAAAGAGTCAGGTCTCCAGTTGTCGGTGAAGAACACAAGTGAAATTGTTTGACCAAACTGATATAGCTGCAAGCCACAAGCTCCAACTGCATTCATAACTGAAGCATTATGGATCGCTTCTACTTTGATCTTCAACTCTCTTGCTCTGATGATCAAGTCCGTGTGAGTTGTGGCACCAAATGGATCTCCGACAACAAGAAATGCAACGTCATCTTTGTCTGCTCCAGCTAATATATCATCTGACCCACTCTCAACAAGTTCTCTATCTGCCAGAATCACCTCACGCCCGTAAAACTTTTCTAATGACTCTTTATCAGCTGCCATTAAGATAGAAGTATAGGCTTCCAAGTAAACACGTTTGCAACATTTCACAATTTCGAGGCCACGAACAGTGATATCCGATTCATAAGAAAGACCTAATCCAATGACATACAACATTTTTGGGTGCCTTTTGTGTATAGGAGTTGGATAGAATGAAAGACCCAAATGCGATGAGCTATGTTGCATTTTTTCTCAACAAAGTGAAAAAGTGACCCGGAGACTGAAAAGCACATCAACACCATTTTGTAAGTGGAGCACATGAATGTGTGTTGATGGTTGACTTGCTGTTGAATGACTAGCTATGGCAGTTGAGGAACGACATGACTGGAGAGGAATTAGAACGAAAATAACCAAACCTATCGTACCTGTGGGAGTAGCCCTTGGGATGATTTATCTCTCATGGATCTACTCACAGCATATATGCTGGAATGAGGTCTACAGACACCAGTCCAAGTCGACAGGAATAGGACTCATTATCGGAAACTGTCTTTTGATTGTTTTGCTAATCTTCATATGGGCGCAGATATTGATTCTAGGACCAGGGGTCCAACCCAAGATCCCTTTATTTCGAATCATAGAGGACGACGACAAGAGCTATAGGACAGTAGATCCTCCACAATACTTTTTCTGCGATGAGAATGGCTTCCCGATATGGTGCTCCACGTGTCAAACGATCAAGGCCAACAGAACACACCATTCTTCTAGTTTGCAGAAATGTGTACCTAGATTTGACCATTACTGCACTTGGATAGGTGGAACAATAGGGAGAAGAAACTATAGGCTTTTCTTGCAATTCGTGGCGTGGTACTTTATAGACTTTCTCTATATGGGCATATCCTCTGCTGTGTACATGAAGAGTATAAAACAGAGGTATGGTTCCTCCATAAACGGCAACTTGATCGTTCTCTTTGTTGCGGATCTTTTCTGGTTGCTCATGTTAGGTGCGTTGTTCGGCACCCACATTTGGTATATCTCCAGAAACGTCGCGTCAATCGACGACATAATCGCAAAGAGACACAGACGAAACAAGACGATCAATGACCAGTTTGTGAACTACAAACTAAACCAGTTGAGGTACGTTTTGAGAGTGAATCCAAGTACTGACCTTCTCTGGAATAAGGGTTTCGTCAGCAACTGGAAAGAATGCATGGGCTACAATTGGGTTTTTTGGCTCATCCCTTGGAAGTCCCACATCAAGTACACAGGCAATGAATCTGCCAACACTTACCAAGATATAATCGGCGACTACGGTGAGGAAATCAGTCCTAAATGGGAGCAGGTTTGGGTAAACCGTATAAACAACAATGATTATGTCAGATTGTTTGAGGTTTGACACAAAAGGAAATTTTTTCCTCATAAGAACAGCACGTTGGCACTGGCATAGGTAGCAGAGCAACAGTGCCAAAACTAAAACTGTTGCCTGATTTGTTGGAGAGTCACCAGCCACAAAGACTCAGAGATGAGTGATGAACGGAATGCTCTTCTGGCAAATGGGGATGCCGAGTATGGGTCTGTTAGCATGAGAACACAGCAGAGTAAGATGGTACGAGCGGGAGGAGAAGAAGGAGGCGATAGAACGAAAAGTTGTTACGGCAATAGAGGCCGGTGGCGCTACCTTTACTACTCCATAGGGCTGACTATTGCTGGAATTGTGTGCTTTGCTGGGATAAGCGCCCTTTTGGTGGCGCCCAAGGCTTCCAATCGCCTTAATAACGCAGTTGAGATTAGCATTGATCAAATCGGGCTTGAAAGTTTCTCCACAAATGGAATTAATGTGAGAGTATTGGGTGTCAGCTCTATGGACTACAGTCAAGTTGATAGTTCATATGTGTCATCTCTATTCAGACTTGGCGGTGGAATTTTGCACACCGCAAAAGTTTCCTTTGATGGCGTTGAAATTCAGATGATTGTCAATGAGAGTGAAAGTAGCGGAGATGAAGCCGGAGACGGGAAAGAATCAATCATCACAATCGGTACAGTTCACATCCCTGAATTTACCGTGAATATCAGTGATGGAGAAATCACCATATTAGATCTGATCGTGTCTATCATTCCGAACACACCACAAGTATTGCATGTGATCAAAAAGATGCTCCAGAATCCAGATAAAGCATTCACTGTTCTGGGTTCAACAGTTTTGAATGTTCAGTTACTGGGTGGCCTCATACCCATAAATGGAATTAAGATCAACTTCAAGCAGGATGTGCTCGCAGACCAGTATTTCCTGTTCAATGGAGACGAGATCAGTTTGCATAATCTCCGGATCAAGGAAAATCATAATGAGTATGATTTTAAAGTAGGTCTTAGCTTTCCAAATCCAATCCTCCACAAAGTGTTTGCCTTTGAAGTTCCTGAGTTACAGTGGAACCTATTTGTGCAAGATTGTTTCGAGAGAACAACAATAAACTTATTCAATAACAACATCCAAACTGATGGGTTTAGAGTATCTGCTAACGAAAAATTCATTAGCTTGAATATCAGAACTTCAGTCTCTCAACTAGACCCTGCGCTGTCGGACCACTGCTCTTTAGATGATTCAAGTATTACACCCATCAGTCAACTGGTGAATAAAGTCTTGAGGAATGAAACTGTTCCACTTTTGGTTAAAAACGATAAAGGCTCACCGCAATTTCCCGGATTCGTAAATGAGATCATTAAGCAGTTGGACTTTCGCATTGACTATCTATCAAGTCTTGGTGTTTCGAAACTAATTGATGCAGTTTCTATGAAGAGTTTTAAATTTGAGTTCCAAAATGGAAATATGAACAAACCTATTGTCAGTGGTGAAGTAAACTTTGTTATAAATGTTCCTTTGAAGTCAAGTAAAAACGATTTGCAGAGCTTGAGTATATCAAAGATTCGTGGAAGCCTAGTCCAGGATGATGGAACATTACCCATTGAATTATTTCACTTAGGCGAGAAATTTGGAGAAGTGAATCTTAGTGAATGGCATAACTGTGAGAACTCTTTCGAAGAGGACCAACTACACGTCGCACTTACTTTGAAACAGGAGGAAATATTTATTGTTAATCGAGCTAAATTTGCCCAAGTTGTCAATGAGATGTTGAAAAATGGCAAGGTACAGATAAGTATTGAAGCCATTATGGATACCATAATCCATTCATCCATTGGTGATATTCAAATCAATGGAATAGAAGCACATTGTGATTCTGAACTCGTTAGGAGCAATCTTTTACCCATGACTTTATGAGCATACATATTTATTTCACTTCAAACAGATATCAATGTAGGTTTCAATTCCAAATATTGTATGTTTATTTTTAAGGATTAAACAATTCCTCATGATGAAGAAATATTTATATACACTCTGAACTTACTATCCTTCCTCTTCTTTTGGTTAATTCGACTTGCAGAAGCTTCTATTCCGGAGCAGCAAGTTTAACCTGGAGGCAAGTCGGAAACATCTACAACAGTGTCCTCTGCAAATGTGGCTTCGTCTTCATCAGCGTTTAATGGTGTTCTTGGAAGAGCCATCATACCCGATCTAGCTGCTTCCAAAATACCAAATGGTGTCATCAACGTCAAGAAGGCAGAGATTCTGGATGGCTTAGCACTTAATTCCACAATACAGTTCTTATCACTGATATCAACAACCTTACCACCAAACTTCTCTACGATCTGAGAGATGGAACTCAAGTAGTCATGTTTCAATCTCAGGATTTCAGAAACGGAAAGGTTCTTTGGGTGGTACTTCTGTGTGGAATTAGTTGAAGGTACCTGAGTCTCTGAAGGTTGAGCGCCGCCGTGGTGCTTCAATAGATCTTCAAAGTATTCAGGACCAAGGAGGGAAATTCTTGCCAAAAGCAGTTCTCTTTTGATGATTTCAGAGTTGGTGTAGTCCAGCACAGCGTACACTGGCACCAAGCCTTCGATCTGTCTTCTAGCTTGTTCAATGACGGCGTCTTTCTCTCTCAAAACGATGGTCATTCTTGACAAGTTTTTCACCTCAGTGTTGGAGACCACCAAAGAATCAATGTTGAATCCTCTGGCAGCTAATGTACCAGAAACAAGAGACAGAACACCTGGTTCATTTTGCACCAGACAGTTCAGGACATGTTTCTTGATAGGAGCTTTGATCTCAGGAGGCGCTTCATACAAGATAGAGGCAACAGCTCCTTCAGTAGTCCACTTTGGTGTTTCTAAAGTAGGAAGTGGTGGTCTCTTTTGGTTTCTTAGCAGTTTGTATGCTAACGCTGCTGTTGATGATTGACGCAGTCCTTTTTGAGCGGAAGCATACACTGCCTTGCTAGCCCCAGAACTTCCTCTTACTCCAGCTAGCATGATTGTCCACTGTCTCCGTCTGTACAGTTAGCTGTTAATTGAGCTTATGAACAGAACGAAAAAAACAATCAGAGAACGAATTCGAAAGAATGGAGGAGAAAAAAACCGAATTACTGTGGAGTGATGATTCATCAAAATTTTTTTTTAGAGTATACCGGAATTGGAAGCTAGCATTGACCGGAATTCTTGGATAGGATACAACAGATTAGTGGATGATTGTGTGATAATTGATATGGAGGAGGATGTGGAATGGCGCACTGAGTGACTAAATATGTCTACGAGGGGGAGAATTTCAACTAACGCTTCGCAGGCTAGTCTAGTAACCGAGTTTAGCTGGAAAGAGATCAAAGGCACGCCACTGAAACCAGTGAAATTTGACACTAATAACAACACCTTTAAGAAGGATGAGCTGAGCAGCGACAAGTTTGGCAATCTGAACATTGTCTTGAATAAAGTAGAGAACAAGAGCGTCAAGTTGCGAAACCACTTTGAGCTGGCCAAGGAACTTAATGAAACCATGAGCTGGTGTGACGACTATGTTTAGCAACAGAGGGGCACAACACCTCCCACACCCCTAGCCTCATTGGCTGGCTTGCCGGGTTGATAATCCATGCTGACATGGAGTAGATCGAATCCGTGGCGTTTGGTCTCACTATAAGTTGGTGGGCTGTACTGTGGACGATATGAGCACATCTGTCAATGATAATATATCACTTTCCTTGTTATGTTCCGTTCAACATGCCTACTTTTAGTACAAGTGCCCTGAAAATGAGCTCAACATTTGGAAGACAAGAAGTGACCCTTAATGAAGTGAGATGGTGAGACAGACTGTTGAGCTTGTCTGTCAGAGTACCATAGGCCACCTTTCAAGAAGAGGGATTGTGTTCCAATTGGCTTATCTGAAGTCGCCAAAGAGCCATGAGAGTGGAGTTTGCATGTGTCACCTATTCTGCAATGTTAGCCGATACTCTGGAAACGGAACACCGACAATAACAGGTGCGACCAAACTATTGTCAATGGACTGTAACAACTAGGCTACTACTCATATGCATACGATACATAGAATAACATCTGAGATGCAGTTGTTCAGATCACGGTTAGGTCACAATTGCGGAGTGGAATCTTGTTTGGAAGGGTAAAGGAAGGCACTTTAAGAAACTCAAACCATATCTGACATGAGGAATAGCACATAGCCTCCGACCGCTTAGGTCAACTTCGAGATTGGTTCCATTTCTAATTGACCACAATGCTGTGGAAAACTGACAACGGAGCGGTGGCTACTACCCGACCAATGATATATATCGGTGTCTATAGTTTGGTACACTCTATCCAGCTAGCAACTAGCTACGTGTCGAGGCACATTGTATACACATTCATACACAACACATCAACTATCTTTACTTCGGCTTAGCGTTTTTTTTCTTTTTTATTATTCCGCGTCTTTGACACCAAAATTCAGAAACACAGAGACGGCGGCCGACCAAAAAGATAAAAAGAAATAAGCTTAGAGCTACCGGCCTCAGTCGTTTTAGACCTTCTCTGTTAGGTAAGGCAGCCGCGACTGGTGACTGGCGACTGGAGATGTACGGTGAATTTACATGTGTGTGTGTCGTTGTCACAAGTTCTAATGTACTGAAAGATATACGGGCTATTGTATAGTATAGAAGAGAGACACACGCTTAGGAACCACCGTTCCGCCAACGGCTCGCCATACATAGAGACGAAAGGAAAGAGATTCTGTGTGCAATGCTCCAGTGTAGAGTGTAGCTGGCCACCAGTCCTAGCGTGGATCTTACTTCATGCTGTACCTCCGCAACCAGGATGCTACTCGTGTCCCGGCTCTCTGTCGCACCGGTCGTTTCATCCAATTGTGACTTATCGAAATTTTTTATTATTGTGCCTTAGCCCAATCCGATTGTCAACCGGACCGCTCAACAAAAAGCAGTGTGAAAAAGTTTTCTGTGCGTACTCAAGGAAAGAGAAAGCGAACTGCCCAAAGACGGAGTTTTACGGAATTGATTTCATCCATTGGCTTCTTTTTTAGCGGATTCCAGCTTCCGGATGGTAAATATTACTCTTTTAGGAAGGTTTCCCACGCTGTGTTTTGTAGGAATTACATAAGAAAAAATGGATTTCTGTCGAATATGTGGGGTGTCTCTCAGGAAATGTACGGGTTTTCCTGAGTGGCCGCTATCTCGGAAGCGATAAATGGTGCCAGTGACAAACAGAAGAAAAAGAAAGCGAGGAAAAATTGTAATTTTCTTGAAAGGAAAAAGAAAAGCCTTATGATCACAGTCTCGGACAAAGGGAGTAGAGAAGTTGATATATAAAGTTGTACAGAAATCCCTTATTTGGTGTCAATTGGGCTTTAACTCTCTCTCTCTCGGTTTATTTTTGGATTGATCGATTGATTCGCTTACACTTTCTGGCATAACCAGTCGCGTTCCTGCTATCTCCAATCTCTTGTGTCAGGCTCCTATAAAAAGTAGCATTATATTGCATAATGGTGAACAAAATCTCAGTTAAGACTCCAGTTGTTGAAATGGACGGTGATGAGCAAACCAGAATCATCTGGCAGCTCATCAAGGATCACTTGATTCTTCCATTCTTGGACATCGACCTCAAGTATTACGATCTGGGTATGGAGAACAGAGACGCCACTGATGACAAGGTCACTATTGACTCTGCTGAGGCTACCTTGAAGTACGGTGTTGCTATCAAGTGTGCCACTATCACCCCTGACGAGGCCCGTGTTGAGGAGTTCAAGCTCAAGAAGATGTGGAAGTCACCAAACGGTACTATCAGAAACATTCTCGGTGGTACTGTCTTCAGAGAGCCAATCGTCATTCCAAGAATCCCAAGAATTGTGCCTCAATGGGAAAAGCCTATTATTATCGGCCGTCACGCCTTTGGTGACCAATACAGAGCCACTGACGTCCTTATCCCAGGTGCTGGTGAACTAAAGCTTGTCTTCAAGTCCGCCGATGGAAAGCAAGATGCTGAATGGCCAGTTTACGACTATGAGGGTTCTGGTGTCGCTATGGCGATGTACAACACTGACGAGTCCATTGAAGCCTTTGCTGAGGCCTCTTTCAAGCTAGCGTTGGAGAGAGAATTGAACTTGTACTCCACCACCAAGAACACCATCTTGAAGAAATACGATGGTAGATTCAAGGATGTCTTTGAGGGCTTGTACGAGTCCAAGTACAAACCATTGTTCGAGGCCAAGGGAATCTGGTTCGAGCACAGATTGATTGACGATATGGTTGCCCAAATGTTGAAGTCCAAGGGCGGTTACATCATCGCCATGAAGAACTACGATGGTGATGTCCAATCGGATATCGTTGCACAAGGTTTCGGTTCCTTGGGTTTGATGACTTCTGTTCTTGTTACTCCAGATGGAAAGGCTTTCGAAGCTGAAGCTGCTCACGGTACTGTCACAAGACACTATAGACAACACCAACAAGGTAAGGAAACCTCCACTAACTCTATCGCCTCTATATTTGCCTGGACCCGTGGTTTGATCCAAAGAGGTAAGCTAGATGAGACCCCAGATGTTATCAAGTTTGGTGAGTTGCTTGAAAGTGCCACCTTGGATACCGTCCAAGTCGATGGTAAGATGACCAAGGATTTGGCTTTGGCTGAGGGTAAGACCTCAAGAGACTCTTACGTCACCACTGAGGAGTTCATTGAGCTAGTTGGTAAGAGATTGGCTAATGCATACGAGACTGCATTCTAGGCGAAGAATTTAATTCTTGGATTTTCAACGGAGTTGAAATTAAAAGTAAAGAAATGAATTCAAACGAAAATTCAAAACACTCTTTTATAAGCGTGCTGGTCATTGGTCATTTATTAATTATTTATATATCTCTTCATTTTCTTTCTTTTGAACAATTGTTTTTAGTGTCCTTTATCTAGTTAAAGAGTACATTATGATTATGATGCATGAACCCCCGAAATTACTGTGTAGCCGTTTCTTATCCTCTTTCTGCCCCTTGAAATATTTTTCCTTTTTTGGTTTTCCTAGCCTGGAGCGGAAAAATAGAAATTTCTAACATTTAGTAAGCCAATCGATCACACATAGTTCAGACCAGAGATAATCTCACAGAGAGATAGCGACAGGAACTAAGGTTGTTTGTCCGTATTGTTCTGCCGTATCCGAGGGCAGTTGATTTGGCATCATTTTGGAAGGCAGATTCATTTCTGTATATAGGGACGTTTGAGTGGCGTAATGGCAGTAGACGATGCGCCACCGCCACCCGTTAGCGCCAGCTCCCTTGGTCGTGAGGCCACGATGAACCAACCAACGCGCAAGAGAAATCGGCTAGTCAAGTCATGTTTAGGCTGCCGTAAGCTAAAAATTCGTTGTGATCAAGTTAAACCCGCTTGTGGCTCATGTACCAGAAAGGGGAGAGCATCCTTATGTGACTACCAGGTCAACTGGAAAGTGGAGACTTTTGCAACAGTATCGAATGGTGATTCCATCATCACAGTGGAACGGAATGACTCAGGCTTCATTCAACATAGCAAGAAGAATGAGACGGAAATCAAGCTCATCAATGAAAGAATAAGTCTAATGGAGCAACAAATTTTACAGAATCAAACCATTCAAAGAACTATACCTCAAGCTCAGACCAAAGTTCAGGAGTCTTTCTCTCATAAAACGAGAACTTGCTACAGTGCTATTGATGACACGGATAACAACCAAGTTATTGATTTTCATAAACATTTGTTTTCAAGTTCAATCAATTTCTCTCAAGGACCATTAACTTGGGTAAGTATGTTCAGAAAAGATATCTATCTCAACGCAATGGTTACTTGCCCAGTACTCTCTCCTAATCCACTCCACGAGGTTAAAGTTGGACTGAAAACTGAAGCAGATGAAGAGTTCTGGAATAGATGGCAAGTGGAAGATATGGGCTCTTCCACTGGGAGAGTTTTTGCTGGCCAAAAGATTAAAGAGAGGGAGGTTCTTACTGCTATAAAGGAGTTTTTGAGGAAAGATCTAAAGTTGATGTGGTTGCTGGTTGATAAGTTCTTCAACTCAGAAATGTACGTGTTCATGGCACTGATTGCCAAAGACGACTTTCTTCAGTCTCTGACATCAATCATTGGGGAAAGAAATGATAAAGAAATCAACTTCAATATTAAAAGAAAGTTTGAGCTGAGTATATTAGGAATTTTAATCCTCATAGTGAGAATGGGATCCTTAGCAATGTACAACTTTGGAAAGGAATCATATTTCCAAACTGATGTTATCTCTGAGGATGACCAATACATCAAAGATCATCCAATAGACAAGGGAAGTATGAAAATTATACACCAAATACACATGGAACTTTGTACATTGAAAGAGCCAAGACTAGAAGTTTTCCAGTTCTACTGCATGAGAATGAGTTTCGGAAGCTGGGCTCCTGAAGATTGTGATTGTCTTTCTTCTACCATCTCTGGACCGATTGGATATCTTCTACAATATGGATTTTTATGTGGTCTCAACAGAGACCCATCAATATCGAATGAGGGTCCATTGTCAGATCAAAAACCGGACAAAAATTTATTGAGAAGATTGTGGTATAGGCTTGTATACATGGATTCAAATCTGTTTCTATTAGTCGGCTTACCGTCAATTGTTGACTCTAAATTTTATGACACACATTTCCCGCATCTAGATGAGAGTAAAGACGAAACCGAATACGCTGCAAATCTATCGTTTTATGAGCAAGCTAAAGTCTACGATGTTTGCTATCCTCTTCTGATGTCTGTACTCAACTTGCGTGAAAAGCCTAAGGTTGGTGAAGTCGAGAAACTCTGCACCCCATTGCTTGATCTGATAAGAAGTTCAGACAGTTTGGAAGACATTCTAAAAAGGTCTAGCGAAACAGTATTACAACGCTCTAAGAAGATACAAGATATGATTAGTTTCATAGATTCTCACTCACTTGTCTTTATTGTCTATTATCATTTGTTTTTGTTCTATAGTGGCAAGGGAGACAAAGCGAAATCTCTTCATTATTTTATCGAGTTTATCAACATCTGTACGAAGCTCTACCCACTGATTCTTTTCATGGAACCACGAGCTGCAGAATACAATATGATGAAACATTTTGGATGTGGTGTGTTGCTGTTTCCAAGAATGGAGCACGCATTACATAGACTATCTGAGTTCATCTTTGCCATAATTATAAGGTTGAAAGCTGTGAAGATGTTCAAGTCTGATACATCTCCTGAGTTGATAGAAATGTTGGATAACATAGCTCAGGTATGTAGAAGAACAGCATCATGCTTTTTGTCCAGATTCATGAATGTGGCTGATACCTATTACCATGTGTGGGTGATGAATAAAGTGCACGCAATGGTTGCTGTTAGATTCCTCACTGTGGAACCTGGTGCATATGACACTGCCAATATGTCTAACGTCGACACCCTTCTATATGATTATTTGAAAAGTTCAAGTAACTTCCATGCCACGCTGATATCATATGAGAGAGAAGATTTTGAGAGAATCTTCCAAGCTTTAAAAAAGTTTGATGACATAGAGTCTGGGTTTGTTAACATTGAGAGTGTGGTATCGCCACAATGGACAACAAAGACAGTGAACGCGATAAATCAGAGATGGTTGAATCAAATGGATAGGTTAATACCGAATGACCTCATAAGCGAATGGTCGGAATCTGACACTACTGGCACACATCCACTCTACTACGAAGGGACTGGAACTGAATCTACATCTTCTGCATCACTGGCAGAGACAGCGTCAACAAACAGAGTTGATGGTTCCTCTGAACTGTTGCCAAGCGGTTCGCAGTCTTGGAAGATTACTGGAAATCTGAACATCCACGATGCATCGTTGAACGAACTTATAAATAATAATATGGACTGGACTGAACTTGATAAGTTCATACATAACTACAACCATGGCTCAAACATAGCTGGATACCAATATATGTGAGGGGTGAGTGTCAAAAGATATGTGTACGTACGTAGCTAACAGCTCCCAATTTATGATTCGGTGATCTCGGAGATAAACTGATGGCTCTTTTTTACTTCAGTCCCAGTGCTCATTTCCCACTTATCTTTAGCATTACAGAGGGCTTACGTGGGAACTTATATACAGTATATATTATCAAGCAGCCACAGCTTGTCATCTAAATTATTGGGGTCAGTACACAGCTCAGACGTGGTCTAACAGATTTGCTGTTAAGCTAATATCGTTACTTTTCCAGGAAAGAGCACCCTCAATGCCTAAAAACTCTGGGACGTATTTGCTAACACGAACCCACCACTGTCTGGCAACCGTGGTAGCTTATCTAGCTTATCACCCTCTATTCTGTAATGTAATACTGTACAATTAAGGATCGTGCATATATATTATTAATAAAGAATTCAAAAACACCTCCAAAATTTTAATTTTTCCTTGGTACACATAGCTAGCTGGAGCACGATTGGGCATTCTTTTATAGAGCTAACGCGTTGTTGTAGCTGAGATCTATCTCCATTTGAGTTGATTTTGATAGATCTTATGCTTTTCTACGCTCTAGATTACTTTGATTCCTAAACCAGATCTTGATAAACGTTTTACATTGATTGTTTGATACGATTGAGAAAGTGCACGGTTTTGAGTGCTACATAGAAAGTATTGGAAGAAGAAGAGAGCAGGAGGAAGATGCCGCCAAAGACTACTAGATTGAAGAAGGAGAAAGACCCCAAATCGGGTCTGGTCTCTTCAAAAGATAAAGATAAAGATGCTACAGGCCGCCGTAGAAACAGAGTGCCCATCAGTTGCACCATCTGCAGAAGAAGGAAAGTCAAATGCGACAAGCAAAGACCAGTGTGCACTGGATGCAAAAGGACGGGAGTGGCACATCTCTGCCACTATATAGATCCACCTTGGGCTCAACCGTTGTCTAATGCTGAGAAATCAACCAGTGGTGTGATAACTCAGGCAAATGAAGATCAAGCTGAAGTAGTCGAAAAGCTTAAAGAGAAGATCAGACAGCTGGAGGCACAACTGGGAAATGGATCGTCGCCTACTACCTCCGATGATGAATCTGACAGTTTGAACGAATCACAAGAGAAGCAGCTCAAGAAAGAACCAAGTCCAAGTGATAACTTGAACCTTGGTAAGAAATTTGACATGTTGCACATAAAGTCCACAACAACAGTTCATTTGGGCACTACATCTTGGCTAGCCATTATGAAAGGGGATCCGTATCTTCGTGTATTATGGGCTCATATATTCAAGCTGCGCAAACAAGCGGAAGAAATGAAATTCAGAAGAAATATCGAGTCCAATGCTCAACATTCATTCCCTCCCTTACAACCACGCGTGAAATCAAATCAACAGAGAGCATCTGCCTCAACTCCATCAATCCCAGCTCAAACATCAACTGTAGAGACTCCTTCAGTTGCTGATTCCTCACGATCTCCTGGAGCAGAGTCGCCAACACCAACCTGTCCTGTGTCAGGGAAGAACCTCAATCAAGGAAAATGTCCTGTGATACACTCTTCTGGAAAATGTCCTGTCTCTAATCAAACTGCACCACCATCCCCTTTACCTTCAACAGAGGTACCAGGAACACCATTCACCTACAATGGTGACGCTTGTCCTGTGAGCGGGCGAACATCTGCTAGTGGTGGTAGATGCCCTGTAGCTCATATTGTTCAGAATAGTAATGAAAGAAAAGAAGAACATGTGTATGGTAAGGATGAAGAAGACAGAAATATGGCTACAGAATCAAAGAATCCGATCCGTCAAGGAGAAACTCAGAAAGAGGACGATAGCGAGGAAGAAGAACAAAGATCCTTCAAAAAGGCTAAAGTGATGAAACAGAATAACGCAGAAGTACCAAAAGCCCATGTGGATAGAAGTACTAGGCTAAGAAGTAATGGAAATCTTCTCTCCACCGAAGATGAAAGAGTCTGTCCATTGATGATAGGTGATAATTCATTTCTTGGTGTTCCAGATGCCAAGAGCTCTGCAACTGCATCTTCTTCAGATAACAGAAGAAGTAGAAAGAGAGTCAATTCTAGTGAAAAACCTACACTGAATCAACCAAAGGCCACACCAGAGGATTTCAAAAAGGACCCTGTTGCGATGATGCAGAAATACATGCCCAAGAAGAAAGTTTTCTGGATGTTGATCGAGCGATTCTTTGAGATACTGTACGTATACATGCCGTTTGTTGATGAAAAATCTTTCAAAGAGGAGCTGGAGTTCATCTTTGGCAAACCCGATGATGAAGACCAAACTATAACTATCAAAATCCGATCAGGAGTGGACTTTGCTCTTGTTGGAACCACTTCCATAATCTTGAGATTAACGTGGAATACGCTCCCGAAGAACAACCTTAATAAACTACTAAAATCTTCAGCGACAATCAAATCATATCCCGAAGATCCGGATAAAATAAAACTACTCCAACTTGCTGAGAATGAGATCTCAATAGACTTAGTTGATTGCGTGAAGCACTGCTTTTCGAATCTGAAGTTAATGAGAAGGTCCAGCTTGAAAATAGTTCAGTGTGCCCTTTACATGAGACTGTACTTTTTTTACTCCCCTGAGGATGGAGACGGAGCTGATGGAAGTGACTCTCAGGTATTCCTAGGGATGATTATTCAAATGGCAATAAGTATTGGATTGCATCGTGATCCGAAAAACTTCGAGAACTTCAGTAATGAGAGGCAGAGACACCTATGGCGAAAAGTTTGGTACGAACTAGTATCACTGGATATCCAACAGAGTATGAATTTAGGATGTCCAAGATGTTTGCAGAACTTTGAGGAGTACTCCGATACAAAACTTCCAGGCGATGCTGATGGTTTAGATCTAAAAGAATTTGAGAATGATGTTAGAGAGCTTACAGTTATCAAAAACACTCATACCAAATTCAATATTGACAAGCAAATTGCGAAAGTCATGAAAGTTCTTCTTAATGTGAACGAGCCGGCTAAGCGATACCAATTGGATCAATTAATTGACTCACTGCAGAAGAGCATCAATGGATTTGGTGCCTCGAATGACAAGTATGCCCTTCGCCAACTGGGGAAAATTCTCACGAACAAGTCGAAGGGAGAATCTCTATTTTCGTCTTCAACAAGAGCTCTTGAATTTAAGCTTCATGTGACTGTCAATATGCTGATATATCTTCTGAATTATATCTTGTTTGTCCATTTTGAGCCAAAGGGAAGCTCAGATCCACAAGCTGGCCGGGTTGCAAAGGATTATGCCCAGAAAGCATTAGACTGTGCACTTGAAGGATACAGAAACTGTACCCTTTTCTTTGACTGCGGACTAGAATATTTTGGCCCTGGTATTGACCTAATCCTCTCGCCATTGTTGCTCCTGGTTGGCCACAGATCTATTCAGTTTATGGTATCACTAATCTTGAGATCGAGATGTGGCCCATTCATGAAACCCAATTTAGTACAAGGTAATGATCAAGCTGATTCAACGAAGAAACCACAAGAATACCAAAATATTGGGCTTTTGAACATACAGAAGGGTTATCACAACATAGACAACTCCAACCATGACTTGAATGATGTGGAGTTGAAAGATAGATCAGGAGATTATACCTCCATATTCAATGTTGATGTTAACTCGGGTGAAATACTGGCAACAATTCTACTCCAGCATATGGACAAATTTCACATTTTAGCAAATTCCTTAGGTGAAAAGTATCACTACAGCTGGCGCATGGGTAAAGCTGTGGGGTTCTTTGTCACCCTATTGAAGAAGCCTATCAATACTGTGAAGAGCATTGTGAAATCAGAGAACGTGGCGCATGTTGAAAATGGAACAGGCTCTGTTTCCAACATGCTGAACTCAGTACCACTCACGTTTTCCACGGATGAGGATGATCGGTGGAGAACAAATTGTCTCAAGACAGAAAACCAGGAGGTTGCTATGCCTGAAGGGCTCTCACCAGGAACCAGACGTCGCAGTGTACAAAGCAGTCACTTAGAAATCTCGCCTGCTGCAAATGGTGAACACAACTTCATGTATCAGCCTGAGTCACAATTCAATGCTTCTGCGCCAACACCACAGGCAGGGGTTCCACAAGGTCCCTTTAGCCTTGCCTTCAATGTGCAAAACCCTGTGGAATCGAACCCCATAAATTCTATAGACATCGACATAAATGAGCAGTTCCCTGAGTTAACCCCAGGTTCAGACAATGGACCGTTCAATACCAATATCAATGAGTTGTTTGGCATGCCTACAGGTCCACTGAATAACCCGTCTTCAAGTCCGTTGTCAAATCCAATAATGGGGTCTAGTAACGTCTTTTCGGAGATGGGCATGGGTCCTCCTGACTTTAGCTCTTCTTCAAGTGGTCCGAGCCACCAGGGAGCAGGTGATATGAACATGATGATGGGAAGCTGGTTCAGTTGATACCTTTACTTTTATACACAATATTTAATGACTGGAACACTTGTAGGAGCCAGTGCGCAGATTACCCTGATACAGAATCACTGTGTTTTGATGTCATACCAATCTACAAGACTATTGGTAACAACCTCTGGAGTGATTCTATGTCTTGCCGGACTAGAAGTGATAGTGAAAGTGGAAGCCATTCTGATAGCTCTATAGAGGTGTTGGCAACAGTCCTGGACTCCGAGGATGATGGTGAACTCGATGTGCTGGAGTGGGCTGTGAAGAGCAGAGAAACGAAAAGAAAGATTGGTGCTTTATCAGTCAAGAGTAAAGAGGTTGGAAGGAAATTGTTGAAACCAGATAAGCAAGTAGACGGAGAAGAACTCCCTATAGTACAGGATGGTGCTATTGCTGGCAACAATAGTGAAGAGATACAGACGCAGGAACTACAGGTGAACAGCATGGAGCTCTTGTCTTCTTCAGTTGCGTTGAAGATACCACGCATAACTGAAGAGCTGCAAGTAGCCCAAATCGAAGAGGAAACTGCGACAACGCAGCCTTCTGGTTTGTTAGTAAATACAGCTCGCAAGCTGCAGGATATGCAAATGGAGTTTGAAATCAGCAACAAGGTGATTGCAGTACGACATGTTAAAAGAAAGAATACAACTACACGTCCACAATCCCCAGCACTTAATTTTAGAATTGGGTTGTCGAAAAGGGCAAAGATAGATTCATTACACCCGGCCTTGAGGCGGGAAACATGAATGCACTTACACGTTTATTGTGGTTGGAAGTAATGTGAAGCTGGTGCATGTATTTCATTCGGCGATCAAGCTAGTGTAGAAATCGATCAAGCCATACTCAGTCTCTAATGTTTCTTCTCTATAGGCCACTCTGATATCTGGAACATTGGTTTTCTCTAAGTCATTACCTTCAATACCATTCATGTCAAAATCCTTTCCGAGCCAGTGCTCTTTGATAGTTTTCTCCCAACCAGATTGTTTTACTGAGTTCTTTGCCAACTCACACATGTCAACATTTGAAAGCTTATAGATTTGCGCAGCAACAGAATATTCCTCAATCAAGGGTTCTCTGGTGTATGAAAACTGTAGTGGATCGTCAGTTGAAAGCGATACGTTCAGACCTCGCTTGAAATAGTATGGGAAAGGATTCTTGTCGTAGGTCAAGAATAACGCATTGTTAGATAGCGGGGACATAGCAACTCCAATTTGATCAAGATAGAACATGTACTGTACAAAAGGAATCTTTCTCAGCAGGATACCATGAGAGATCCCTTCCGAAGTCAAATATGCTGATATCAAGTGTTCTGGGTCTCCTGCTTCACCTGAGTGAGGTCTCAAAACAAATGTGTTGAAACCACGCTGAGCTCTATAGTTGTTCAGCTGAGCAATATTGGCGTACAGGTAGTATAGATAATATGAGTAAGGAGGATTCTGGGTAGCGTTCCACAAGGAAGGTATTGGGAATTTCTTGTGAAACCTTTTGTCAACTTTTGATTCATCGTCCACAGAGTCGAACCCAATCACTCTTTGGAGAAAGACGTACAACTTTGGGTATTTTTGTGGGTTTCGGGTAGCCTCCATAAGCGGTTCGAATAAGTTTCTGATGATATCTTTGAAAGACTTCACCTGACCACTCTTCTTATAAACGTCGTACAGCCTTGGGACTTGGATCAACCATCTTACATTGTGAGAGAGGAGTTTGTTGTCCACAACCCAAGATGCAAGTCTGTCCCACTCTTCAATAGAGCGGCCATATATAGATATTCTGTACTCACACATTTGGTACTTAGAGTTCTCAAGATCACTAAACACCTCTTTGGTGATGTCTGCCAAATACTTTCCTTCAATATAGTTGTCTGTTTTCAAAAAAATCTCCCTCAGTCTTGACTCACCAATTGGATTATATTTCAAGTTGAACTTGTCAAATCTATGAAAGGAATCCTTGTGCGCATGCATGTCCAATGTGTCGATGGATAGATCATACGCGGTTAAGTTCAGAGACTGAAACACTTCGTCTAGTGTCAGTACTTTACCATCTCTGTAAATGACTTTTTCGCAAGGATCGTTCTTGATCTTATGTTTGATGAATCGTAGAAGATGTTTTTGGTTCATGCATGCCGAATGGTGGACGTGAGTGTCAACTTTTCTAACATTGTAGAAATCTCTGTGTGGGTTTTTCTTCGACACTGCAGTCTCTTCATACTCGTTCAACAGATAGTAAAGGTTCCATCTCGCCTCCAGATACTGTAATCTCCTAAATGCAAATGATTTCGCTGGACCATTGGAGGATATGTTGACAATTTTTTCAGTATCCATATAGTAATCTTTCAGAGTTGGCACGCCCGTGAACAGTTTCTCGCCAGAAGTGGCACTAACCACCTCAATCACATCATCCTTATTCCACACAAAGTTCACAGAGTCATCATTTTTGGGGATTTTTATAGAGTCAATATCAAAAGTCTTGGAATCTGGTAAGTTGGACTCACCCATGATTTGTTTCTTATCCCATTTGGGCTTGGGTGGAGGAGGGTAAATTTCCCATGAGTCTTGGTTCTTTGGGTTTTGGTGAGAGTACTGCTTGGATATAGATTGATATTTGTGTCTTAGATCTCTGCATTGCTTGATTTGATTGTACAATTCAATCAGTTCCGGTGAGGGTGTTTCTTGAGCTCCGTGGTCATGTTCATTGATAGCACCTAGTCTATAACTTGTGGAGACTTTGGCAGCAGATGGTGTCATCTTGGACAGCTTTGGAGATACAGGAGATGTATACGATGTTTCGCCAGTAGCAGCATTGACTATCAATGGTGGCGGGGGTGGATGATGGAGATTGGATGACATTGACCTGGATTTTCTTAGCGAAGATGAATCCTTTGTCCAAGGAACCTCATCAAATGCCCTCAGTTTAGCATCTTGGTCGTGTATGTTCTTCTCCTCGGCATACGTGAAATCAGTTGACAGCGCATGGTTAACTTCATCAAAGTCGTCATCGTCTTCGTCGTCGTCAGCTCTGGTGGCAAGCATTCCATGATGAGGAACATCCTCAGAGGAGGACTGGCCGTTGATAGAGTCATCACCTGTGAACACCATTGGGTGGTTGGCGTACTCATCAGCCGAGCTATTCTGGGAGCCACACATAGCGGTCGACTAATTTATTTATTTGGTGTTGAACGTGTAGTTGTTAATGTATGTATAAATGTATGTTTATTATGTATTCGCTTTTCTCTTTCTAGGTGGTAATGGTAAATAGCTTCGCGCTTCTCCTTTGGGCAACGGAGTATTGTTTTTTCCGGCGCGGAATAACTCTGAAGTATACTTCTGCGTGATTTGATACGGTTGTTATCACAGATAAACACAGACATTGGGCACCTCCAGGGTGGACAGTGAGTAGTGATCCTGTATTAGGTTTACAGAGAGGAAATTATTTCTGAGATTTTTTGCTCTATTCCCAGATTGCCTCCAGTGTTGAATTTTTGTAGTTCAAGTTTCACATCGTCCAACTCGCCCTTACCGAAGACCGGCAGTGCCCCATGTTTGCTGTTATCAGTGGCTATTCGGCCAATTAGCAAGGATAAGTACGGTAGCGACTCCTTGGATATATCTTGATATATGTTGTGGATAGTAGATAGTGTGTTAGGGGTGGAAAGAAGCATCTTTATTTGTGGGTTCACATCGTAAAGATTGAGGAGCAACCCCAGATAGAGTGGGCAGATTTCATCATTAGAGATGTGGCTCTGGCAACTGCCTAAGAGGTTCTCGATTGTACTTTTAGGATGTTTGATCTCAAAATGGCTTTTAGTGGAGGTCACAGATATGAGCAATTTCAATGACAATATGGTTGTTGTTGGTGTGGTCCCAGATACAAGTTTAATGTGCCTAGCTGGTTTTAATGAATAGTTTAGCACAGCCTCTAAAAGATCATTTTCCTCAGATATCAATGTCAGATTAGTTTCGATAACTATCATTGCAACCTGCAATTCCTTTTCAGTAAACTTCTCTTCTTCCATATACAGATTAGTTACTGTCATGAGCAGGTTCTTCGAAATAACCAAGGGGATCTGTAAAATGATTGTCAATGCAAAAAAGCGTGTAGTATAGCTGCTGCTATTGGGAATCTTTCTTTGAAATTGAAGAAGTAATGACTTGTTGGATTTGCTAAGGCTTTTGGGGTCTAGATCGGTGTGATCAAGCGAGATGCAAGAGTGTAGTAATGTGTACACTTCTGGAAAGGATTCAAGTTCAAAATGCAAACTGGACTCAGTGAGCTTGCAGAATATAAAGCTCCAGAGATAGAGAGTAACACTGTCACTAAAGGTTGCTATTTTTTTCAATAGGATTTGAGTTTCCCTGATATTGATGTTACTACTCATAAAGCGACACATTTCAATATCAATAAGCTCCATTGACAATTCAAGCAGTGCTCCAATACATGAGTTGGAAGATGATGCATTCTCAATACCGTCCAATAGAAAATTGAGATCGTCTTTTCTATGCGAATTTTGCCCATGACGCCGTAGCTGGTTTATTGATTTGAAACTCTTATGCGATACTGTCACTGCTGTATTAGGCTGCTGAGTAGGTGAAGATGGCTGTGATTCATTCGAAGAGCCACCTTCATCAATTGAGTCGTAATTCTCTTGTTCTCCTTTTTGTTCCAAATTGTCCTCAGTTCTCTCAGCCAAATAACTTCTTCGCACTCCATAAGTCTTACCTGTGCGCTTCACTGGGGATTGGTGTGTAGGTGGCAATTGACTTTTGTTTTCAGACGAAGCAAACGATCGAAGTGACACCTTTGTTTCTTCCTCCTCTGTATCTTGAGTTGTCGTTTGAGACTCTTCGTCTAGGAATTTGACAAGCTCAAGATCATCACTAGAATTCTTTGACTCGTCCATAGATGTGCTGGACAACGACGAGGCATGCTTGAGAAGTCTCTTCGTTGTGCATCTCGATTCACCTACCTCGAAATTATCAAAAAGATCCCAGCCTGATAAATGTCCTGTTTCATTGGTCTTGCTTGAGATGGACGAACTCTCCCCAAAACTTAACCGCCTTTTGGTTCCCTTTGATATAGGCGCCTTAAGCTCTCTTTTGGAGATAGGGGACAGGTGGGGTTTCCAGACTGGCTTGATTGGCGACTCAATATAGAATTTGGAATTCTCTCCTTCTTGACTTAGTTGGCTGTTCCTGTCTGGAGAGAACGGAGGTGAATCTGTACTTGATTCTGCTTCTCGTGATTCTGGCCTGCTTTCACTGCCACTTTTTCTAGCCACCAATTTACGAGTTCGACTCTTCCCGTATGCTGCAGGTGCCATTCCAATTTCTCCCTACTGCAGAAACGAAATGGCTAAGGGAGCCTGTCCTCTAAGTTCACTGAAGTCTTGGGAGAATCAGTAGGCCGTGTACTTGTGCGCTACTTATTTGTTTCAAATGCAGTTTTTCTCCCCATTTTGAAAAAAGCAGAGGGGGAGGACTACCATAATCAATGTCAAGTTTAGCACAACAGGGAGAAGAGCTCAGAAGTCTTCACCGGTTGGGGAGCAAATGTACGGTGATTATGCTAATAAGCTTGTAAGCGAGGCCAAGAGGTCTCAAGGATTAGCTCAACTGCCAGCTTTCCAAGAAGAACTAGTTCGAAATATAGTGCGTGAAACGAAGGAGCTTGACCGCGTAGCACAGCAGCTGCAGGAGAAACATGAAGCAAGTTCAGAAGCAGACTCAGGATCAACACAGGGACAATTGTTTGTTACACATCTGACCATGCGGCGAAACAAAAGATGCTTACTGGCCTACGAGCGGACAAGGGCACAAAGACTTGCCCAAATGGCTTGGGACAATGTGGATCCGCAGTTACAGAACCAGCACGAACAGAAATACTTTCGAGATTATAACGAGGTGATCCTAGGATACAAGGGCGAATTTCCTGAACTGGATCTGGGTGCGCCTTTGGTTCCACCAAAGGATGTGTTTATCGATGTAAGAGTGCTGAAAGACGCCGGCGAAGTTCAGACAGAGTATGGTGTTTTCAACCTACGGAAAGACTCTCAGTTTTTTGTGAGGAGGGCTGACGTGGAGAGACTGATACAACAGGGGTATTTACAAAAGGTCTGAAGAATCCCAGTAGCAATGCTAACTACATTAATCAATTACAAGTGTACTATTGTGAAGAAACCGCTGTTTTCGGCACATTGCAGAAGATATCCTCATCTCAAGGCGAGATTCTGACAATGTTCCACTCAGCGTCAGTACTCTCTCTTCTAAATACAATTCGATCGTGTAGTCTACTTTGTCTTCCTTGCCAAAATTCAATCTCCAAAGGCACGATTCTTAGTCCACCCCAGAACTCAGGACATGGAATATCATCAGTTCCCTCGTATTCTTTGCTCTTAGATTCGTAAACCTCGTTGAATTCCTCACGACCCTTGATGACGGTGGATTGTGGACTGGACCAAGCACCGATTTTGGAACCTCTAGGACGAGTATTGAAGTAACGTTGAGAAACATCACGAGACACAAACTCCGTAGGACCTTCAACACGGACTTGGCGTTGGAGTCCCTTCCAAAAGAAGGTCATTGCTGCCTGAGGATTTGAAGCAACATCACGGGCCTTTTTAGAATCTTTCCAGTTGGAGTAAATCACAAATCCTCTGTGATCGAGCTCTTTGAATAAGAGTACTCTTGAAGAGACTCTTCCTGAAGGTAGCTCCGCTGTAGAGAAGGTAACAGACTCTGGGATCGGCTCGCCGCTTTCAGCTGCCTCGTCAAACCATTTTTTGAATTGCAGAATTGGATCCTGGTTAACATCCTTCACATCAAGGGAAGACTTATCATATTGGTATGTTTCCGGTGCAACTGATCGGTTATTTTGAACCCTTGTTAGCTAATGTCTTTCCAACAGCCCCGGTATGACTATGTAGATGTAAACTTACAGACTAACGGCTTCTCCTCCTGTTGTTGAGACATTGTTTAATATACGGTGAGATCTGTGGGAACAGTAACAAACTAAGTACGGGGAGTCATATTGAATCAATGGATGTTGACGGGTCAAATATCTACTTGTGAAAAGAGTCACCCCGGATAAATGCGGGCATCTATATCTACTACTCCTTCATCACGTGATGCGGACCAGTAGAGCCAACCAATCTTATTTATATCTTTAAGATCAATAAGAGAGTCGACGCTGCATCTTTAGGGTGGACGGGGGATGTAGGGTGACACTTGTATCTACCTACTGATGGTGGTCCGTCCCTCTTAATTGTCGATTTCAGCGCTAGACACGTATAGAGCTGGAGACAAGAAAAACAACTATAAAAAGCGGTTTTAGCTCAGATGGGAGAGCGCCAGACTGAAGATCTGGAGGTCCTGTGTTCGATCCACAGAAATCGCATTTTTTTACACTTACTACTACCAGCAAACAGTCTTTGTCGATGTTGTATGTATACGTACGTTTACCTTTTTACTGGGAAAGACTACTCGCCTTTATTATTCTCTGTATACGATAAAGTTAATCCAGGAGTGAGTTTTTGAATTCCTTAAATAGCTTTATAACCATCGAAAATACTGAAAAGACCAGCAAGGTCATCGCTTGTGAGAAGCGTAGAAATATCAAGGTTTGACATCTGATCCAATTGTGCTGATTCATTATTCTCTTGAGATGGATACAGTGGGAAATTGTTTTCTGCTCCAAAAATATCGTCAAGATTGATGTTCCCAACATCTGCAGAAGAAGGGTCTAATGACACACTTGAATTCGGAGTGGTGTTTGGGTCAGAGTGGGATGATATTGAGGGGTTATAAGAGTTGAACACATCGCCATTAGAGGAGTTAGTTGCATTTGTAGATGTGCCTGAGTTTGTTCTAGGGAGAACATCATTATTTTGGTTGGAATCGCTTGCCTTCGAAGCACCAGGTGTTGGTGTTGCAGCGTGCGCATCACTCCTCACAACTGACTGCAAAATTTTAACTAGATCATTTTTCAAAGCACTCATCAGGTACTGTAATTCTGAGCTTATCATGTAGTCTAGATAGTTGGATTTCGGAATATCGTCTGGCCGGAGATCATGAGTTATGATGTGGTCGAGCTGTGAAGTTTGCGGTTCTGTAATCATCCGATGGGCGATATTGCTAAAGTCAAAATCAGGATCCAGCAAGTGCCCTTGGAAGAATTTCAAAGCGATATATATCTTATTTGAGTTGTAGTTATCACTGGAAAGTTTGAAAAGTAATTGTAGAATATGTTCCATGTTTAAATTTGCTAGTTTAGAGAATTCTTTGAGTAGATGCAAACGAGAAACATCTCCAGGTGTAGACTGCTCAGACATGGATATCCGTTCAAGTAGCCTTCTTTGTGAATGTGACAGGCGCATGACTGTCCCAAGAAGAACCAATATACTAGTTGCACATACTAGATTACTCAAGGGTTTAAGATAAAACATGTATCCTCCACCAAAGTAAACTTTCGAATTGTAGACAACATTCATCAGGTTATTGGAGACCTTCATCACCTGAGTGAAGCATTTATGTGCATTTTCAAGAACCTTCTTATGGTCACCTTGCTTTTGAAAATGCCTTCCTAGTTCCACGTCCAAATAGAGGATTAGCACTTGAAGTTCAATAAAATGATACACTTTCTTAGCTAGAGCGTATTGAGGGAGGCTCTTCTCATTGAGAATGCTCTGAAAGGTGCCCAGCTTTGATTCTGCAAAAAGTTCAATATCCTTTACCAATCTAATCAGGTCTAAGGCAGTTGGTAGTTCTTTCATATTATGGCAGCATGTCACAACTTTTCTGTATAGTTTTGTCTTCTCATATACAAACTTTATGTCACTGTTGATGAATAATTCCATTTCATCTGTCTCATCTGGACTTGACTCTGGTAAAAGATTATCATAATTGTGGTCATTTCCACAGTGAAGTGGATATCCTACAAACGCACTTTCGTTGCTGTCCAATTCTAAAAGCTTATACCACATTCTTCTCCAGATTTGAGCATGTGATTCATTATTTGGAGATGTGGTAAGGCGTGTTAGATAGCCTGGATCTCTATTGAGACCCACACTGTATGCCATTGAAAACAATGCTCCCAGCAATATTGAGTCTCCACAGACCCCCGAAGTTTCACTATCCTCAGGGCAGTAGATTTGGTAGAGCTTCAAGTACAAAGCTAGTTGCATTACCTTCAATCCGTAAGGCTTTCTTAAAAACTTGTAATGTTCCAGGCACTTCCACGCCACTGTGGCATACTTAGCCGTGATTGGATTGTCGTTCAATCTTGAAAACTGCGCTGACTGGAGGTCATCTGCTGTGAGAGAAAGATATCCCAGTCTTAAAACAATTATTATCAAACCCCAACTGGCATAGTCATACTTGGATTCAACCTTGACTGTCCTAGACTCTTTAGGAATATCTGGATAAGATTTGCTTATCAATCCGTTGAGATCTGAAAAAAAGCTGGACTCGTCAAGAAATGGCATAAAAGGGTACACTGACTTGAAGAACTTTACTGAAAGAGCGTAGATAATAGACGAGGGAGGGAGTATAGCTGATATCATCTCTTCTAGTGTCCTATGTCGCTCAAGTAGATCAATGGATTCCATCTTAGCCTTTTGCTTCTCTCTTCGCAATGAGAAAAACTGCACCAGTCCATTCACATTCCGTTGGTTGGAGATGTCACTGTTGAACATGTTATGTGTTAATTGAGTTAAACAAGCTGTACCAGACGAATCATTTGATTTCAATGGTGATTGCTGTTGCTTGTTCCAAGTTTTCCAAATATGCACCCACATGACTTTGAGATATGGGTCCTTGCGCATAAAAGAGAGTATGGAAAAAGGTCCATGGGACTCCAACCGGCTTTTCTTGATGAAGAACGGCAAGAAATCAAACATCTTGACTTTGGCATTTATATCAAAGTCATATGATAGAGGAGATTCACTTTCATTTAAGTTGGAGTTTCCTGGATTATAATCGTTGTCGTTGTTCGTGATACTATATGTTGGTTGAGCCCAAGTGGAGCTTCTGTGGTCAGAGAAAGACGAAGAATCGACATTGGAAGAATCTTTACGTACTCGAGAGCTGTCAGGGTTGTTTAAAGTATTGGATAGGTCATGGACAGCAATAGAAGCCTCAAGATGTTTCAACCTTGCCATCATTTCTTCAAAGACGCGTCTTGCTTGGGGAGGGAGCTCTGAAATTTTGAAGTCATCATGCAGGAGAGGACCGTGTTGAAGTTGTTGGAATGGTTGCTGGGGTGGAAGAGATTTTGACAAAAATGAGGGATGAGGTTGTATGAATGGATGAGGTGTGGTAGTGGATGTTGGCATTGTTAGGTTTGAAAGTACTGGCTGCTGTATCGAGGGAATAGAAAGAGAAGCATGTGAGTTATTATTGTTGTTGTAGTTGATGCTATCATGATTGGTGATCTGGTTACCAGTTTGCCCTTTATTACGAGATGTGTGATTGTTGACTTGAGTGGCAAACCATGAAGGGTCCTCAAAGTGACACAAGTGTTGAACTCCACTCTTTCGGCATCCGCCACAGAACGGACGCTCTTTGTCACATTTGATCTTTCTTTTACGACATATGGAGCAAGACGTGGGAACTCTCATTCTTCGACGTTGAACTTTATCTTCTGACGGCAATGACGACCCCTGGGAGCTTCCACAACTTGAAACGGCAGCCTGTTTTAGTGAATCATTGTTAGACCCTTCTTGATCCCGCTTGGAAGGTACAGACGAGGACACAGTTGAAGTAGGTGGTGTGAGTAGATCTCGCATTGTGTATAGTTATATCCTATCTGTGAACTTCTGAGATGAGTGCTATTCCAGCTGTTGAAGAGCAGTAGGATGCTGTGTCTTTGATATTGGTACAACAACAAAGAAGCCTAGCTACGGATACCAACAATAAAAGAAGAACCGAAAATAACGAACAAAATCCGCAAAGTCCGTTACTTGCGAGATAATGATCATTACATAATCACCGAATGTGAGTGAAGGCTCGGTCTGATGAGGGTGGTAGTCCCAATAATGGGACTTTTAGTCCCTATTTGAAGACTAGGTGATTTAGTACCCTGTCCTGGGTCTTATTGGAAATTGCAATTTAGATGATATACACGAATCAAAGAGCAGCAATGTACTATGAAGTGGAGAAGTGATCCTTCGGTTTTATATTACATAAAGTTGAACTCTTCGCTCGATGCTTTAGCAGTGGCCCTAGCCACTCGCCACATTTTATCTTTATTGCCTTCCTTCTTCTTCTTCGAGCCACTAGAGTTGGCTTCCATTCCAAGCTTCTTTGGAGTTTCTCTCAAGCCGAATGCCTTGGCCAAGTGGCCAAAATGTAGCGTTTTGACGTTGAAGCAGTCTCTCTCCTGCGACAGGTGAGTGGCGTATGCTCTGATATGACTTGTAAAACTTCTAGCTGCGAGCTCTCTTATGCTGGAGTCTTCTAGGATCCAGCGTTCAACATCAAGATGCCATGTTGTAGCGTCGAAATCCCAATTTTTTCCAAAGCCTATCTTCAGTAGATCCTCATAGGATTTGTGTTGGATACCATTGGGGTGGAACTGAGCAATTCTCTCAAGATATTTCTCTTCGTTTGGCAACAAAAACAGAACCGATCGCCCAGACTTCCCTGCACGGGCTGTACGACCAACTCTGTGCAGATGATCTTCTGTGGCGAATGGCGGGTCATACTCGATAACAGTAGAGATGTGAGGTAAATCCAAACCACGGGAGGCAACATCTGTACAGAAAAGAATAGTATGTTTATCCTTGTGTTGCTTTGTAAAGCTGGAGAGTGTTGCCGAACGAACTGGCTGTGATAAAGACCCATGTAATTTCATAACGACAGTGTCTTCGAGAAGTGTAGAAGTCAGTACTGTGGAGCTATCATCAGGTTCCTCAAGTTCGTTGGTTTTACTGTTGAACCTTTGACCATATTTTGTGAATACTTTGAAATGAAAGTCCACTGAGTCTGAACAACTTAAAAACACCATGGTACGTGTGGGTTCTTTGGATGTGATTATATTCTTTATTACTGAGGCAAGTGTAACTAGCCTTAGTTTTGGAGGAACAATTACAACTTGCTGCAAGAGTTGATCAGGAGCAGCAATATTATCCATGATCTCTAGACTCTCAGCGTCCGGAACACTGTTCGGAGTGACCATTTCAGGATAGTTTAAGGCAATCTCACCAAGTTTTTTAACACTTGACTTTATGGTGGCAGAACATATCACATTTACTCTCTTCTTTGGTAAGGTCGGATAAACGCCAGCTGTGTCTTTTATGTTGCAACTATCTGCAATATCTTTGATAATTTTGGTAATAGTTTCTTCGAATCCAAGTTCCATCAATTTATCACCTTCATCCAACACAACGTAGCGTATATTTCCCAGATCTAATCTTTCAGTATTCTCTATATGATCACTTAACCTACCAGGAGTTGCCACTAGAATGTTAACTCCTTTTCTTAAACGAGCTTTCTCTGCTTTTTTTTTCTCACCACCAATAACTATACCAGGGACAATTCTATGACAGCAGCGCGTGAGCTCTTCTAGAACAGAGTGTATTTGGGTGGCCAGTTCTCTTGTCGGTGTTAAAATGAGTGCAAATATTCCACTTGTTCTCTCGATGCTCTTAATCTCCATCAATTTCTGAAAAATGGGAAGTGTGAAAGACAATGTTTTCCCCGATCCTGTTTGAGCTTGAACAAGCAGATCACGTTCACGGGAGAGCATTCTTGGGATGACAGATCGCTGAATCTTTGTAGGATTTGTCAATTTCATGTATTCTGTAAGTTGTCTTGACAATCTGTCATTAACACCTAATCCACTGAACGTGGTCGAGTCAGACAAAGGCGCATTGGACGGAGCCTGCTCTTCAATCTCTCCATCATACTCCCTAGTAGTCAACTCCGGCTTTGAAGTGAATAGGGACGAGATATAGGTATTGTTCTTCCCTGCCGGCCCTTTCCCTTCAGCATGTCTAGCATGCTTAGAAGGGGGTCCTTCCCTTCTCGACTGATCCACAGCACCACGTTTTCTAGAATATTCTTCTCCGTCACCGTCTTTGTCTTTTTGTTTGAAGCTTCTTTCCCCAAGAGGTTGACGATTAGCTTCGGATGTCTCGTGCTTGGGTTTGGGCTTCTGACCTCTGGATTTCAGCTGTTCCTTACGGCGATCTGACCATTTCCCTCCGACTATTTTCGTTTTTTTAGAAGCTGCTACTGGTACTGTAGGATCTGTGCTGATATTCAAGAAGAAGTCTTCGTCCATTCTATCCAGTTTTCACAACAGCTGGTGATGATTGCACTTCTGCCTCTTCTTTCATTTAGATTCCAAATGAGAATTAAATTTTTTTATCTCATCACATCAAAAGGTTACAAGCCCCGATTGTGTACCAGTACTTAGTCATCCAGATTATGATTGTTCAAGGCTATAAATAGAGATGTACTGATAGCAGCTGGTTAATGAGAATACAGGTCATCACTGCACAGCAGCATCCATTTGCTAAGCTAACCTCTACACTCTACACTCAAAAGACGGTGGCTCTGCCGCTACCGAGCTGAAGTATGAGATTCAATGGAAACACAAGTACAGCGATACGGACTTACACATATCCAATAGCTACAGAGGGTAAACAGCTTCTGATACTTGGGTTCTTCGCTATTTTGGGAGTGCTTGCACGGAAGGGTCTTACCAACCTCACATCTTACAATGGGGCTTTTGTAGGGGGGGTGATATGGGCAAACTTCACGAGCTGCCTCTTAATGGGCTTTTTTGTCCAATCCAACTCCATATGGAGTAGCAGTAATCAAAATGATAAGTTGTTTCTGTACACAGGACTAACCACAGGTTTCTGTGGGAGTTGTTCATCTTTCTCCAGTCTTGTTTTGGAAATGTTTCTCAAAAGTGCTAACCTCGAAGGTGATAGTGTTATTACATACAAAAGCCCTGTTGGCTATGGTACCATGGAGCTGTTGTCAGTGGTAATAACACAAATGTGTGTTTCACTTGGTGCCTTGGTTTTAGGTAAACATGTCATGAAAATGATCGACCCTCCTGGCTTTCCTCTTGCAACACGACTTGTGGAAAATGTCTGTGCTCTACTTGGATTGCTGAGCTGGATCTTAGTGGCATGCCTCATGAAGATACCATCTTGGAGGGTGTGGACTTTCAGTTGTGTCCTTTCCCCTGTAGCCTGCTGGATCAGATACTATTTTGCTGTGAAACTGAACCCTTTGAATGAGTCATTTCCCATAGGGACATTTATTGTAAATTTTTCCGCTACAACAATACTTGCGGTCATCGTTATCCTCAACAGAGGCTCGAGTTTAACTTCCACAGGTCCAGTGATCTCCGGAGTGTTGGGGTGTCAACTGACTGTTGCGTTAGAGGATGGATTCTGTGGGACATTATCTACTGTGAGTACATTTGTGAACGAGCTATCAAATATCAAACTGGCTAGAAGTTACTTATACGGTTCAATATCCATAGTTACAAGCTACTGCGCAATGGTGATTATTTTAGGCTCCTATAGTTGGACACATGGTCTTGTTTCATTGGCTTGCTGAACAGATGGGAGAAACCATGCATTTCAGGGGAAGAAAATATGGGTTAGTAATGATAGAAACTATTATGAGTTAGATATACTCACAGAAAGGATAAAAACCATTCACTTGGGGTTTAGACGATTATTACCTCCCCATTTACCCATAATCCATTAAGGATGAGCAGCCCCCAACACATCTACGGGAGCTCTTCTAGTGCAATTGTCAATGATACTGATCACCAATAAGCTCCATCCGACGTATAACTTCAATAAAAGAGAGTATATACTGGATTCAGACTCTCAAACCCGTTTAAGGTTCCTGATCTGGCCCTTCAGGAAACTGATGGTGAGTAATATCAGACAATGGTTGAAAGGCACGGCAACCCAACAGTATAAAGCACAGTGATACATCGTTGACCTCGTGAGTAGTCCACCAACACAATCCTGCTCCGTACACTGCGTCCGATTATTCTGTTCTCCGGCCTTTGGCTCGCTCAAAACGGACCAGAAACTGAAATTACCAGAATTACCATCCAAATGTGATCAAAAGTTCCTTCTTATCAGTTATGGAGTATTCAACATGGTCTTTTTGAAATCAACTCTTCTTATGATTGGAATGGTTTTTGTTCTTAAGGCGACCAAATAACCACTGAAAAAAGTACTACCATTGATAAAAGAAGAAACTGACTTTGACAGGGGATAAGGAACTTGATCTAATGCTCATGTGTATCCGCACTTCCAGAAAAATGGAATGGAATTATATCATCTCACTCATACAGTTTTCTTTCGTATTTGACCTATTGCAATGATATAAGTGTGGTTTCTTCTTTCTCTCTTCTTAAGGTACACATTTTGAACGATTGCCAGAAGAGATTTCAGAGGGAAGAATTCAATGCAATAGAGACGAGCACATAAGAAAATAGCTTTGCCATATACACCATTGAGATCTGTGCCGGGAAATGACAGACTGACCGTATATGTACACGAAACCGTATCTAAGAACATATGGCAGTGTCCAAGAGACACAAATGCCTTAGAAAGGTTTCTCTTTTGTAAGATCAATAAGCATCCTGAGATCTCAACTTGTATGAGCCGTCTCAATGTACAGCGAATATCCTAATTTCCTTTGAAAGACCTATCTGAAGTGTAAAATATGTAATTGAGTGTATCAAGGCAATAAGAAACATACAAACGGTATGAGAAATCAACAACCCACTCACATAGTAGAAGGCGCACTCGACATGTGCAAGAGAGATCAAGTATTAAGTATTCCTCAGGTGTATGGATGTGGTGTAGAGCACAGACAATCTATGAGCAGTTGAGCAGTAATCATGACCACTAGAAGGATATCCGTGATTTTAAAGAAGGGGACGATGACCAGTTATGGATGAAGCATTTAGTGTTTTGTTTAAAGTGGTGGCTAACAAGTAGAGAAAATGACAAACCACAGTTAGATGTTCTTCGCAGTGAGGTGGCTCGTTCGTGAATTATGAGGTGGTGGCGAGATAACTCTCTATCAGATCACCCACGGTCGAGCAACTTCATGTGTAGACACAATGAAGAGTAGCAAGTGAACGATACATTATATTGTACAAGGAGTGAGCAGCTGAGTCGAGTGCACTTTCTGTTTTCATCTACGCTGTATCATTATATCGATTTCGTGTACCCTCGGATATCTATATTACTGTGTGTCGAATTAGGAGGGAGGGCCTTACGAAGAGAGCTCTAATATCGCTAGAGACTCAACGTGTTTGGTTTGAGGGAAGAAGTCATATCCTTTAAGAGCTTTGAAAGAGTATTTGGAGCCATTCTCGGTGGACTTGAGGAAGAATTGTATGTCTCTAGCTTGTGTGAAGACATTACAACTGACATATACTATTAATTTTGGTTTGAACTCTGAGAGCTGCGAAAGATAAGTGTTGGTAGAGCCCTTCCTTGAGGGATCTAATATAACACATGTACGGCTAGGATCTAGACTGGCAATATCTTTGAAGATATCTTCGGACGATCCTAGTATGAAATGAGAGGATGGCACCCTATTCAGTTCGGCGTTTTGGGAAGCCATCCGTAAGTTTCCTGCTGAGATCTCAATGCCTACTAAATGTTTGACATATTTGCTCAAGGAGATGCCAATAAATCCTGATCCGCAGTAGGTATCCACAATGTTTTCCAACTGGGGATCTTTTAAGTGACTAGATATGTCATCAATGAGCAAAGGAAGAATAGAGTTGTTGTTCTGGAAGAATTCACCAGCTGGGAATTGGAATATAAAGTCACCTATTTGCTGTGAAATCACCTCCCTGTGGTCTGTCGTATACTCTGTTTTGCCATCTATTGACTTGTCTCTAAGTAGGATGGTTCCACTTTTCTTGTACTTTCTAACAATATCTTCAAGTTTAGGTCTATCTTTGGTAAGTGCATCCGAAATCACAGGTGTTGCGATTGAGCATCCCTTCAAATCAAACATTCCTCTCCCAATTCCATTTTTTTCGAAGCCAATAACGATATTCTTTCTATTACTGTTGAAATGAGGTGTAAGCTTAGTTCGATAATGGTATCTCAAAGGTGATCCTACTGTATCGCTAATAGAAAGATTTTCCCTATCAAATCCATATCTGCTGTATGCATTTGCGATCATATTCTGTTTGAAATGTAGCTGATCTTCATACTCCATCATCTGTAACTGACACCCAGAACACTTGCCGAAATAAGCACATTTTATAAGTGCGTTATCTCTATATATTCCTGGTTTCATGATTTCTATTAGATGGCCTTCTGCGTACATCTGATGATGACAGCCAATTTTCGCTCTGATTATATCACCCTTAGCTGTGAAAGGTACGACCACTACTGTCTTTGAATTTATTGGATCATGCTCTGAAGGAAGGATTGCCATACCTTGACCGTTACTGTTCATATCAAGTATCTCCAAGTTCTCAACAATTTTGAAGTTCGAGAAGTCTAGATAGCGACTGATAGTCTCATGTGGTATGGTACATAAGCTTTTGGCCAGACTGTAACTCTCGATCAACTTCTCTACATCGTATTGAAGAATCCCTTCCGCTGAATCTGGGTCCACCTTGAGTTTGGACTTAACATGTCGCCTGAGCCTTTTTACATTTTTTGATCTTCCCCTATCGCTTTGTCCTTTTACCAGTTCCTCTGAAGTTTGTTCCAACCGTTGCGGTACATGCAGTGATGGAAAGAATTTAGAAGAAACTTGGGAAAAGAACTGTGACAAGAACGAAGCCTGGTTGAGAGAAGAGTGACTTCGCACTAGGGAACACGGTGAGTATGAACTTCTATTCAAGGCTATACCGTGGTTTTTTGAGTGGGCACACAAGCTAGTGGAGAGCTTCTGAAACCTTCTCATAGCCCTAGCTTCCGGAATGTAATACTCTCCATACTCCTACGTCTTATCAAAAATTTTCTTTCATCTCGATAAATAAAGCTGAATGGTCGGTCTAAATCCAGATAAAGGAGGAAATGTTAATGTTATAATTGAGTTCTTTGAAATAGGATACACAGGTTCTGAGGTAAGAGATAAGGGATACTAGTAACATATCGTGCGTAGTATCCCTTTAAGCTATATACACATATACAGACATACTCAAAATGTGTGGTTTGTTATAGGGCCATCGAATCCGTGAAGGTTAATATCCAATTGGTATTGCGGCTGAACTTAAACCCTTCTACTCCATATTGCCTAAAACTTTGTGTACGTAAAGGTATTACGGTATCAGATACCTCGTCACAGAGAACGGTGGCTTCGCGTGTATGCTATGGAGAAGAGTAATGAATGACCCAAGGCTTCGCGATTTCCTAAAGTGATATTAAAAAAACGTTATATGCCATAACCAACGCTTTGGAAGAACATCAAATCGAACAAGTAACTCATCAAGCACAGTAAGAGTGTTATTCATCATGTCGTTGACTAAGACTCTCATTCGTCCGTGTATCTCACAACTCAGACCATCAGCTAGGTACTATCAGCTGAACTCTATTAGATTCAACTCCACCTCTATTATTAAGCAGTCAGAGAGTCTACCTGAGTTTCAAAGTTTGATCACGAGCTCACAGTTGACCCTAGTGGACTTCTACGCAGTATGGTGCGGGCCATGTAAAGCAGTAGCTCCTCACTTAGAGAAATTCGCTGCTGAATACCAAGATGTGCAGTTTTTGAAAGTTGACGTCGATAAAGCCACCGACATTGCCACTGAGTATGGAATTACGGCCATGCCAACATTTGTTTTGTTCAAAGATGGGGATACTATTGGGAAAATTGTTGGGGCTAATATTGGAGGTCTGAAGAAGGCGATTGAAGAGTTCAGATAGCCAGCATAAGCGAGAGAAATGCGTAGTTTGGAACTACTTTCTTGACTTGAAAACTTTCATTAAAACTTTATACAAGTAAGGGAGAGAATGATCATGAGTTCCTCTTCTCTCTTAGCCACTCAAATATCACAAAGATGTATTTAAAATAAATTTTATTAATATGAAGCGACTTATCTTTTTGTCTCTCTATGTATACGAATGCAGGTTGGATGGAGTTTCTGTAATACACGGGAAGAGTGAATGCTGTTAACATCAAAGTGAGGCCCGCAGCTGGAAAATCAAATAGATGTACTATTTCTTTATAATCGGCAATTTAAAGGATATTTGGCTCTATCAGTGTGATAAGCATAAGCGGTCAAATTCTTCGTGAGTCCATATCCATCTGGGTCTTGGCTCCAGTCATTGCAGCCAGACAACAAGATAAGAGATGGTGATCATTGTGGTGTAATGCAATGTTAATGATATTATCATTGTTTTAATCGTAATCATTGTCGTTGGGTCGTGGTCATGGTCGTTGTCATCATTATTGTCATCATAATCATAAATCTGTCCCTCATCCTGCTCAGCTCATGGGGTAAAGCAAGACAAAGTGTAGAGGTAAAAGATAATCAACTATTTCTTGAAAGAAAACAGTTTATCCTTCTTGAGAATCTCATAGTCTGCGTTGATTTTACCCAATGGGTCTGGTTGATCACAGTGGTCATCTTTAAGGTAATCTAAATCAATTCCATAATCATGTTTCCAATCAATATCAGGGCATTTAACGTAGCACCCTTTGTAACTGATCTCTGTTAGGTAGTCTGTGTTTGACGTGATTATCCGCGTAATTGATTTAGGATCATCGCATGATTTGATACTCTCTTTGTATATACTTAATTCTTTGATATCATTCTTGATAGTAGCCATTCGCGATCGAAGAAGGGATAGTGTGCTCTGCAATGATATATAGTCGAGGTTGTCCTCCAGACGTTCATTTTGGAACTCCTCCAGTCTCGATTCTTCAGTCTCAGATTGAGAGTCCAAAATCTTACTATGGTCTTGCATCTTCTCGCCAACTTCTGAACAGTCGAGAGCAACTGCATCTTGGTATCCTTCAAGCTTCATCTTTTTGGAAGGCATTTCACTCCCGTCCTTTGTGGGGTGGAGTTTGTGTTTCTTGACATGTGTTACAGTAGCCATTCTCAACAAACAATTGAGCAAGGTGCGGTCGCGAGTGTGGTTAAATCAGCAGGTGCTGTTTCTCTCAGTGTGTGTTAAAGTTTTGTTCACTTGTTTTTGCTTCAAAGAAAACTGAAACAGGACTGAGCAAGAGAGGTTATAGGCTTTTAAAAGAGGGCTGGATACTAATAAGGTAAAGGGAACGGGCAAACGATCAATCAATAAATGGAAGCAGTCAACCAAATTTACTAGTAGATGAGCTGGCACTTATCCCGTCCTTGTTACTCTTCTCCTTTTATTGTACTCCTGTGTGTAGATCAAAACAAGTGCATTCTCCTAAGCAACTAAGAGGAAAAGTGTATGTCAATGAGCCAGAAGTGGCTGGTGGAGGGCCAGAAGCACACACGCAATCTATAAAAAAGAGACACACACACCGACTGTAGACTAGTGTCTAAGTGCTTTCGGCTGATGAGATTGTAGTGTGGAATGTGGATGTGGTGTAGTGTGGTGTGGTGAGGATGTGAATGTGGCTGTAGGACGGTGAAGAAATGTTGAAGTGATGGATATGTTTTCTCCTTTTTTCGTCTCTACTCCGTTCGTTGTGTGTCCATATCCTCTTTCTGAAAATAGAAGGAGACTTGGCGCAAAGAAAAAGGTGGCAAAAAGCGCGAAAAAGCGCGGAAAAGCGCGGAAACCCAAAAAAAGAAATGTTTTTCTTTGGAGTAGCATGTCCGTGTTGCCACGGTGATGGTGAACACCAAAACTAAATCCCGACCACAAATGTGGAAATTACTCAAAAGGGACGCGCCCCTCCTCCTTTTTTTGTGTGTTTTCGTTTTCGTCGTGTTTTGTTTTTTGCTCGAAGTGGGGCTTGGCTTGGCTGCCATTTCTTGTTCGATGATCTGGTCGTGGTGCGTTTTCAAAGCTTCTATTTTTTAGAGGCATTCCTCGCTTCTGTTATCAATCCTGAGATTGGTGAAAACTGCAGGTGGATGGTTGCACCCCGTCCATCGTACAAAGAGGTAAGACGAAAAGCCATTATATTCTAAATGATTAATATACAACATGTGCTTGGCACACGGAAAACAAACGTAAACAAACAAAACAAACGAACAAACGAATCAACGAATAAACGAATTAACGAACAATCGAACAAACTAGCAAACGAACAATCAAACAAACAAGGCAAAACAAATGTCCTCCAAAAAAAAAGTTACTAAACATGAACATAATAAATTAGCATAACGCAAAATTGAAATGTGGATTGATTGATTTGTTTCAGTCAGGCCATTTTTCCATGCTTCTTTTGTTGAAATTACTGTTATTATTCTATTCACGTTACTTTCTCTGCGTGCGAAGGTGGCACTACCTATCTGTTATTTGCTGCTGTAACACACACGCTCTCCACTAGGTTTCTCAAAAGAATCCCCCTAAAAAATTCACTAAATGTCATGATAATCGACATGCAGTGGGGGATCACACGGCAAGCGGTAGGACATTCAACTTGAAGAAATAGTATGGGTCACCGCCACTCAAAAACATATTACCTTGTGATTTGTACTCACAGATAACATATATTCTCGTAGGCGTACATTGTTGAACAACACAACCTAACTCTGTTGAGTCTTTCCAAACAGTTTGTGTGAAGTGACCCCAAGATGCGAAGTCACCAGGACTTTGGGCTGGATCAGCAATGTTGTAGTACTCAATCTCTTCATACCACAAGTCAACAGCCTGAGTAGCAGTGATAGTACCGTAGGCCAAGTTCTCACCGTATCCTAGTCCAGTTCTTGGAGAGTGTTCCAAAACACCAGAACAGGTGTCGAACTGAGTGCCCTTCAAATCATCAATGTATGATTGTGCATAAGCCTTCAAGGTGTTACTCCACCTTAGTGGTGGTGTGTTGTGGAGAGATCTGTAGAAATTGTGCTTTTCCAATATTGCCTGTTCAATAACAGATGGGTCCTCGATACTTGGCCCTTGAGTCGCTTCAGGAGCTAGCTCTGCAGTTTTTTCGGGATCTTGTGCAAAACTTGGTTCAGGAGCAGATGTTTCGGAAACAGAAACCGAAGCTGGAGAGCTCTGAGCAACTGATGGTACCTCGATAGGTTCAGATGCATCAGAGGACACAGGTTCATGTTCCTGAGATATTGAGCTTTCCAAACTGTCAGCACCAGAAGTTTCCACAGGATCAAAAGAAGATATCACTGTTCCAATAGCGGATCCTTCTTCAGCTTCTGATGATGGCTGGATGGATGGATTAGTTAAAGAAGGAACTTCTGGCTCGTCTTCGGCTGAGGATATTGGAACCGTATCTTCCGATGATTGTATTATTGAACTGATATTCCAGTAGCCAAAAGATAGGGAGCTTGGGAATACTGGAGTGTCGGATGATGATTTAGTTATATCATCTTTCAATGAACTGGAAATACTTTGTGATGATTGAGCACCAGAAGATGCGGATTCTGGTTCTTTAGAATAACTTGTAAGTGTTGCAGTAGCTGTGAAGTCAATAAACGTGGTTTGTTGAGCGAGAGCTTGCGCAATGCCAACCGCTAGTACTAGTAGCGAAAGCTTCATATTGATGGTTTGTAGTTATAAATTGAAGACGGTGATATTTTCGAAGAAAGAGGCGAAACAGAATGTAGTTATATGGCCAGCATCCAAAAACTGTAAAAAGTCCAAACATATGTTGTGGGTGCTCCATAAAGGACCAGCATCACCAGGAGCCATATGCACATGCAAGTACATGCTCCTCATGACCAGTGTCTGACAATACCCGAGAGGTACATAAATTCGGAAAGTGCGCAGTTTGTGCATACTTAATCTCCCATCTTGTAAGGTATTTTGTTGCCGAAAATCGATATTTTTTCACCAGCTCTGTAGCTCTTCGCCCACAGGTCAAAAGAAAACAGAAGGGTCATTAGTAATAGAGGTGTGCGATGCGATGGTGATGGCATTCAACCCGCAATAGCCCCATCGACCACACTATATGTGAACCACTTCCAACTCTTGCAGGAGGTAATTTTGAAGGTACAGATGTGCTTTTACGACAAACTCCTCCTCCTCACCACCACAAAAGGAGTTAAAAACATGGAAGTTGAAGAAAATTACCTTCAGAGAATCTACCATTAGATGCCGACTGATATTAGGGCTTGTCTCAGACTGCTGGTCTTCCTCTTCGACAATCCTGCACTTGGTACGAGAAATGGTTGATTTTCTAATCTCACGTGTATAGATTTATGCAGCTGCCTAACATACGTATTTTTTTCCATCAAAGATGAACAGAACAAAACTTGGAGTGGTTTAAAAAAATTTTGACCCAGCACCGCACCAACCACCACACCAGCGTGAAATAGGATTTTGATTATATGAAAGATAGATTGATAATATACAGACCGGGATCTAGTAGACGACTTTTTTTCCAGAAAGCGAGGATTTATTTTCTACGAAAATGACTGGAACTTCCCGGAGGTGACTACTTGTGAGTGTCCAGTTCTGTACTACTTAAAATCCCTGAAGTCTAGGTATACAATGAACAAGAACTACACCAATACAACCTTTCTTGAGTAACAGAAAACAAACAACTTTATTAAAACGAAAAGAAAAAACAGAACGATATGTGTACAAAATAACGAATCTAAATATTTTCAACATAAAAGAGCAGCTGCAAAAATTGCAAATGCACCGAGTGAACCAGCAACTCTGTTGGCTTGGCCTGTGAATGTTGACACAAGTGGCACAGTAGTACGAACAGTAGTAGGAACCCCTGTGGCATGTGCCTGCTGTTTTTCGGTTGAGATGGTATCCACTGTTGTGAACACAGTGGCAGTCGTGCGTGGTTGAGCCTGAGCCTTCACGGTACTAATAGTTTCGACAATGGTCGTTACAACATTGTGGGCTTTAGACTCAAAGTGCTCCTTTTCGATCTTTTTGGTCTCAATCTTACCAGCACCAGCTAGTGAAGATGCTGAAGATAATGAAGATTCATAAGCTTGAATGTCAGAAATCACTACTGATACTGGGGAACCACAGATAGCAGAGATCGTCTGAACAACACCATCCTTTGTGATGACCTTTGTGATGACCTTGTCATCTCCGAGAGGTGAGTCGTCACGAAGTGGAGCTGTAGTCTGTGGACCTGTGGTCTGTTGTGCCTTAGCGGTGGACTGTTGAGTTACTGAGGAAGATTCTTCCTCTAAATAGTTGACGTTCCCACAGGCACTTTCAAAGAATGGGAACTCTTCACAGCTGTCCCAACTTATCAGTTGGTTTTGGGGGTCCACTAGGTAGAAGACATTGTAACAGTTTGATGTCAGCAACGTTGAAACACCGTTGTTTTTGTAAACAATCTGTCCGCTGACTAGTGTACGGCAGGTCTCTTCTCTAGAAACGAATGGTCCATCAACGCTGATACCCTCATTATTCACTGAGGCTACTGCTTCTCCCGATCTAAAGTAGTAGAACACTTCAAGAGATCCTTCGTAATCTATAGGCGTTAGAAGGGAATACTGTGTTTGGGCCGAAGCAACAGCGGCTGCAAGAGCTATAGAAATTGTTGACTTTAGTTGAACCATTTGATTTGGTTTTGTTTGGTTGTTCGTAATGGTTTGTAACGAATATTAAATTTGAAGGGATACAAATGAGTTATATAAGAAACCCACAGTGGTGATGGAGTAAAGTCTTGGACACAGCATTGTTTGTCGTAGAGCCTGCCATCTCAATCTGTGCATGCATCTATCTGCATGCACCGGGATGCATGAATGTCCATAACTACTATTTTGATAATATTCTGGGCTGGTTCTGAGATCCTCTTTGGGCAATGTATTCTCCTATTGTGGCCTTTTCTAAAGATCTAGGTTGAAAAGGAAGGTGCATTTACTGTTAACTGTACAACTGTATAAGCATTTGGAGGCTGGTTATTTGATGTATTTGGAAGTCCATGATATCACTCTGTCTGCTTGCCATCTAAAACTGCACACCTGTTCATAACGAAATGGAGCAAGGTGCCTTTCGATTTGACCCACGTCACTCCATTCAGATAGTAAGACAGATTTACAGTGTCTAACATAAGGAAAGGTCTGCATATTATTATTTAATTTGTGATTCGATTTTTAAATTTACTTGCGAACAATAGTACTCAAGACCTCAATTGAAGAACGGAAAACAGTTCATCTCGTGCCCAATGCGTTTGTTTGTCTTGACCTTGGACATTGGCCCATCAAATCTGTTCAGATTGCACCATACCCTCTTCATGTGACAATACATATGGGTGGTAAGGGTTCAACACTTTCACCTACCCCGCCTGACCACATTTCAACAGGGACTATGGGGCTGGGAGGTGCAAAATCAAACTTCGTCTATGAACAGGGGAGATTACCACAAGAGAATATATCCATTTGGCGTAACATTACCAGTAAACCCCATAAGGGGTGGGGAATGTTCCCCTCTCACTTCAAGCCAGCCATCAACATTTTGCGTGTACTTCAACTCAACAGATGGCTGGCTGCAAACCATTTTAATCGCTAATGGACAGTTGTTGGTCCTGCTTTTCCTCAGTTCGGGGTCTAGACTGTTTGAGAAATAGACCGCGGTTCGAAGTTGCAGAGGTTAGAGTTGGTTTGCTCAAAAGCTTGCCACTGGTACCGGAACTAGTGTTGAACACTGGTCACTTTGTGTCACTATAGTCAAGTCAATATCACGTGATGAACCGTCAATTTGTAATCTTTCAGCATTCTCTTGGCGCCACAAAAACAGACACTACTCTTAGTCTTTGTTGTTCCCCAAAATCAATTGCTTAGTTTAACGATGTGATGCTGTGAGAGATTTAGTAGTCACATCACTTTCTTGACTATCGATTACGCAACTACTGTCTGGTTTGAACCTTTCCAAGGATATGAACAATCCCAGATCATCGTAACCTCGCCAACTACAAAGATTTAGGCAGTTCCCTCCCCCTGAATATGATATTTCAGCAATGTCAGGGATGATGATGAACCAGCTTTTAGAGTTTCAGGAGTCCCAGGGTAGTTGAGCTCTCAAACTTTCTTCTGAATATATTCCATTCAGTCAACGATCCTTCTCATAAACACATCGTGAAAGGGGGTAAATCAACATACCTGTGCGTTCTCTTGTCTGTACCTGCCCAAAGTAATTTAGCAAGATGATGTGCCAGCTTCTTGTTTTCCACCCAGACTTTCCCACATATCAGAGTTGTTATGTATCTTAGACTCTGCTAAAAATCCAGTCAAACTCAGTTGCAGTCTCTTTGAAGAGATACACAGAACCCTGATTAATTTTCCTTCTTTACGAAATTCATACTCTCGATGAGAAAGCACCACTACAACTCCTTTTCCAGGACCAATGCACCCATTGTTGCGCACACTTGTGGATCATAATGGGATGTCACAGGTTTGGGAGACGTAGTCTTATGGATCTTCATATTCATAACAGAGCTATTTCTGAAGTTGACCACTCCTTCTTCGGATCAAGAATGACATCATAAGTTGTGAGATGATAATCCTATTCCACATGATGTTTGACCAAAGCTCTAAACGTTTCAGTTCCTTGGGTTCTTTACTGATGTCAAGGCTGCCCAAATTCAGAGATTACAAGAGTACGTGTTAACTCACATCTTCATATACCTGTGTAGAATATTCATATTCGGGGAAGTATCTGCCATTAGAGTGTTCTGTTCTTCATTACTTCCTTCAAAAGTGCAGAGAAAAGAGAGAGAAGAGTTGTACCTCTACAGCCATAAGTCGTTGTGTGTGTGTCTTCAGCTGCACTGAGGATGTGTCAGGTGAGATCATACCAATGTCGTTTGACCTGTTTTAATGAAGCAAACGAGCACATCACGAGCACATCAAAGTTTCACGGCGTACTGAAATTTGTGGTGACACATAAGTTTAGTCAAGATTTCGAGGAACTGGCTATCAAAAGAAAATCTTTTGAAGGCACGATCGAGATGGGAGAGGGCTCTGTGATCATCAGTAGATGTTCCATTGGTAGTTTATGGTGTGTCTTATTGGTGTGCCAGTTTTACCCACATAGAGCGTACATTGTTGAGGCAGGGTAAGTTACCTGTATCGCTGCTTTCCATATTCGGATAATTACTAGATTTACCACCAAAGAGTTAACCTACTGAGTAGGACTAAGATCAGTCAGTCAAGCCAGTCTTGTGAGAGGAACCAAAACATAGAAGGAAAAAGAAAAGATATCTTTGAAAAATTGATTGTTACTTCCTGAAGTATTCTAGCTTCGCTTTCTTATTGTTTGTTTTTCTGTTGTATTTTTACCTTCTTGACTTGACGCAAACTAGTCGCTCGACACTCTACACCGTATTTCAAGACTGGTCCTAGCCCCTGCGCATACATATAGAGCAAGAGGAAGACAAGCTAGACTAGACCTGACTAGACTGACCTAGACTGAGTTAGACTAACCTTGACCAGACTCTGCGTACCTTACACGCTTCAGTGCGTTGTACCAGCAAACACAATTGGGATAACTCACAAGCATAAGTATCTATTCCTATCAGCGGCACCGTTCCCACAAGAACTCACCTTGCTACCTCGTGTTTCAGACACCAGATCATACGTTGCAAAGCCCCCTGTTTCTGGTGTTTGAGTCTGCGCTCGCTTGTTCAACATTGACACAACCGGAGTAAACTAGATAAGCACACCAATACAATACAAACAGGAGAACATAGAAACAAAGGTCGCTCACTTCACATAAACAGGATTCCAAACATGGTGGTGGACCAATTCCAGAACAGGCATATGTTGGCCAACGCAGTTAACCAACTACAACCGCAGATGATATCATCAAATGTGTGGATTGGCCCGTTGAACTCGGTAGCACAGCACGACTTTCTAGTTCAAACAAACATCAAGTACGTTTTTGGCATCATGGAATCACAAAAGTGCAGTTACTACTTGAAAGATTTCCCAAGTGATAAGTTCTGCTGTGTGGCTGTTGATCCAGACGCCTGCATCCAAAGGCTAAACTCTGATGAATCAGATTTGTTGATAAAATTCAATACCAAGTTCGCAGACAATCTGTCCATCCTAACAGATAACCAAATCTCCAACGCTGTCATAACTAACATAAGCTTCCAAAGAGTGATGGAAGATTATATGCTTCTTATACACTCCATACAGCAGAAGGATCCATCTGCCGGTATCTTGCTCTTCTCTCTGAACGGAAACGACAATCTCTTTGTAACTTTTGCTCTGGCATATATTCAAGATCTGATGGACTGCGACATTTCCTCAAGCGTCAGTTATCTAAAATCAATCAGACCTAGCGTGAAAGACTTTGATGAGTGTGGGTTCTATGCACTTGAATTGGTAAAGTTCCACATCAACCTAAAGGCTAGAAAACAGTTGAGCCATGCTCCTCCTGTCATGAAAACCAAAAGATCAGTATCTGATATTACTGACCACCAAGATGCTGAGTTAGCTAGTCCACGAGCCCTAAAAAGAGTGATGTGAAACCTTCTTTTCTGTATATCTATTCAATTCCTAACACACTTCCACTACGTTAAGGCTATGTAGAGCTTGTAGGGAAAAGCAAATACTTGATTATGTCTCAAGTGGCTATGGACCTTCTAACTGCTATATTGCACATTGACACCAACTCCCTTGAACCCTCCCTTGGTTCCCGAACTCCCTAATATATATCTAATCCCGGTACTTAGCAGAACGCTTTTCCATTTACCTTCCCATTTGACTTTGAGCTCTTGAGATCCCAGGTTTGCCGCAATTTTAACTAAGGAACTAAAGGGTGTATTGTTCACAAGTGTTTCAAAAGCTTGTGGAACACTCATCAAGTCAGTAGTGTGATGTTCTTCAGTGGATATTGCTCTTAGGGATGATCTGTGCTGGCGGTGGCCTGGCTTCAGATTGTTCTCTTCTTGTAACTTAGAAGGTTCATGATCTGCATCCACCAGCCATGAGGTATCATGTTTGGATGCTGTAGAGTACTTGAAGATCTCACAACCGAAGGATAAATTAGACTCATATGAGTAAACGTTAAAATCGTACCTTGAGCCAAAACTAGAATTGATTCCCGTTCTCACTGAGTAACTTGAAGAAACCTCACCTAAGATAGGATTCACAGCCATTGTCATTATCACAGGAGATCCTGTATAACTAGACTGTGTAGCGTACCTCGCAGCCAAACTAAGCCCGGGTGACATGTTCAGACAGCCATACCAAAGCTCAGCCCCAAACGCAACAGATGAGTTGTCATACTGGGTGGTATTAAGATTCGGGGAGTGGACTAAGTACAGTGTACGCAAGCCTAGTAGGGCCTCATTGGTAGAGAAAATATACTCCGTGTGCAGGGTTCTAGTGCTGTGTTGCAGATACGCTGTTAAGGTCCCGCCGTTCCGTAAACGATCTGAGGAGATACATTTGATGAGCAGCTGAGTTTGCGGTGTCAGTCTTCTGATTAGCATTGCCTCCAAAGCTGATTGAGGGAAGTGAAGGCGACCGTACAGCAGGGAGTTCGCTTCAAACAAACCTGGTTCCGCCTTCGTGGCCTGCCGGCCTGGCCGCGTAGTTGGGTTGCTGGAAACAACCATGTCATTTGTAGGCGTAGCGTGCTGTAACAGAATATCACGGGATCCTTTAATATCTTTGAGGGCAACTGTGCTCGAAAGATACGCCAAGGATCCATTGATAGCACCAGTATTGTTCAGTGTGAGCTCTGTAGCTGTATGCGCTGACGCCCTGGAGGCTATCTGCAACTTCACATCTGAGGGCAGTTGGAAGTCCAACAATCGCTCCGACGCTTCGAGAATATGGCAGTAGGATCTTGACTCTGGCCAACCAGTAGCATTGGCAAACCCGCTGACCGCAATGTCCATGAAATCGTACATTAATTACCAATACTCGCCCATCCAGAGCTATCACCAGCAAGAAACCAGAACAACAAACGATCAACTCAAAAAATCGGAAAAACAGACAGGCAGACAAAGACAACATAAAGTACTTACTTATTTGCTGGCTGGGTTCAATGAAGAATCACAAGTAAACAGTGGTAAGCCATCTTCGAATACAGCTTGAATTTTGTCACTTGGTCATTCTAAGGATGGATCTGGACTCACTGGATCGACCAGCAACTCCTCCCCCAAGACACGCCGAGCTGAAACGGCTAAAGTCACCAATGTCATCACCAATAAGCTCCCCGGTATCATCGCCATCGCCGCTCTTTTTGGCTAGCTACGACAGGAGCGATGCAAACACAGATATAACACCTCTTTCTTCGAGGGACGACGCTGGACTGAGCGACTTCTCGGATACAGGCTCGATCGGCCCTGTCGCTGAATCCCCACAACAGCGCCAAGGGCTGCTGTTGGACCTGGACTCGGACCACGAGCAGCAACAGCAGCAGCAGCAACAGCAACAGCAACAGCAACAACAATCTCTACAGAAAAAGAAGCAACTGCCACGTCGCCGTTCAGGACGGTCCAGAAGCAACAGTGCAACTAATACTCCACGGCGTCGAGGGTCAGATACGAGTCTTGACTCAAAGCGGTCTTCTCTTAGATCCTCTTCCACACATAGAGAGAAGATCCCACTAACCACAAAGATCTTCCGTAACTTACTCATCTTGGAGGAGTCATTGCGTCAGCAATCCAAGGACCAAAGACTGTTGAGGAGAAAATTCACCACCTTTCTAGCAGTACTGGCAGGAGCAGAATTCGGAGCACTTTACTCTTTGTACTTCTCACCTGCACCGAGTCAGGGCTTTATCAGACTTATTCTACAGTTTGGCGCAGTATTGGGAGCTGTCACTATGCTTCTTTTCCAGCTGTCAGGTGAGTACCGTCGCACGGTTGTTATACCCAGAAAATTCTTCACATCAACCAACAAAGGTCTACGTCAACTGAACTTGAGACTTGTCAAAGTCAAAGCACCCTTTAGTGAAAATGTCGTTGATTATTCAAGAACTATTATCAGACTCATCATCTCGTGGATGCTGTTTTTTCTAGAACCTGTAATGTCATGGAGTTTTGTCGCTTGGATTATTATGAAACTGAAATCTTTGGATAACAGTGCACAAGCAAGAATAGGGGCCACCGATGTGAAATTAGTACTGAACCCACGGTCGTTCAAGTCAGAGATTAGAGAAGCTTGGGAGGTTTACAGAGATGAGTTTTGGGCCAGAGAAGGTGCAAAGAGACGACACAATATATCCTCAATGTCACAACAGAACCAGCAACACCACCTCGACTATCAACATCAACAAGTCAGACCCTCGGATACAATCTCTGTAGCTTCTTCAGGAAGTAAAGTTATGGACAAAGGTGCACTAATGGAGAATCACAGAAAGCAAAGACGGGACAGAAGAAGAAGTAAAGTGGAGGAACAAAGACCATATGCTGGAAGCTAGTTTGGAGAAGAACGAACGGGAAGGCAGTCATACAGTAAGAAACTACATTAATTATACATATGTATATCGTTCCTCTCTTTGATCACTTTTAGTATACACATACTCCCAACCATAGAAGCTGAACAAATCTCCTCAAGAGCCCTTTTCTTGTAGTTTATTTTATGTCAAAGACATTCTTCAACGAGCGGAGCAATAACCAGTCTTCCCTAGAAACTTGATCTCTAAATGCAGAGTCCTTCAAAGTGTCAATACTCTTTCTAGTGATCAAAGAGTACAGAGGATCTTTTTCGTCCACATGACGACCCCACACTGGTTGGGCACTAGAGGGGTTGTCCAAACGAACAGCAACACCTGCGTTGGTTTGTCCCTTTTTCACTTGATCAACAGACTTGTGATTCACTTCCAAGGAAGTCACCTTACCTAGAACCATAGTGGCTTTCTGTTTCGTTTCTGGATCGATTTTCACAGCACAGATTGGTGTGCCGATTCTCAAAGAACCTTCAACAACATCAACACCAATAATCATTGGGTTACGTTTATTGATGATTTGCAAAGTGTTCAAAACACATGGGAAAGTGGCAAACTCCAAGAAGTCCTTACGACGTTGCTCAAGAAGCTTAGCTTGATAGGCGGTGAAAGCATCAAACAGATGGTAAATGATGTCAGCCTGGAATATCTGAACACCTTGTTCAGCAGCGTACTGTTCCGCTTCTTTATCCACTTTAACATCAAAACACAGCATGATAGCCAATTCCTTAGCCTTATCCAGCATAGTAGTAGCCTTCATTACATCACGCTTGTAAACTGGACCCAGCCCAATGGACATAACTGGAATCTTCATATCTTTCAAGAAATCAAGAAGTGCCTCCAAAGAACCTAATGTAGAAGCTTGGACAACAACACCCTTACCAGACGCATCAACAGAGTCTAATAATCCTGTCAAGTCATCCATAACCTCTTCCATTAATTCCTCTTCATCATCATCTTCGCCAACAACTAATAATCTAGAACCAGAAACTGCTTTCTCCAAATCATTTGCAGCGATTTTAACACCAAGAGCCGCCTTGACCTCTTTGTGGTGAATATATTCAGACTTCAAACGTAGCTCCCTCAACGGTTGAGGAGTCAATAATGCACGAATATTGGTGGCGATTGGTCCATTCATACCACATAGTACGACACGATCACCTTCGCGCAGATAACCATTAGACAAGATGACATCGATTGTAGTACCCAAACCTTCCACGACTTTCACCTCTAAAATGGTAGCTTCAACTTCAGACAGGTACATTAACTGTTTGGACATTCTCTTTTGGGTCAACTCCAACAGCAACCACAACAGATCAGGAACACCTTCACCAGTGACAGCGGATGTTGGTACAATCGAGACATACTTGGCCATATTTCTGTTTTGGAAGTACAATTCAGAGTTCAAACCTTGTTCAGAAAGAGCAACTTTGATCTTGGTGTATCTGTCTTCGAATTCTTGCTGAACAGCTCTAGATTGCTTGGCGAAAGAATCTCTGAAGGAGTTGTTTGGGATAGTCTGCCAGTCGTACAAACGATCAATCTTATTCAATGCGACAACGAATGGAGCTTTTCTCTCTCTTAACAATTTAATAGACTCAATCGTCTGTTGCTCTAGACCGTGCATAATATCAATGACCAAAATGGCAATGTTACAAAGGGAGGAACCACGGGAACGCAAGTTGGAGAAAGATTCGTGCCCTGGTGTATCAATAACTAGCAAACCTGGGACATCGAATGTTTGCTTTTCAAACTCAGCCATAACAGCAGTCTTTTGTTTGATAGCTTCAATTGGGAAGTACGTGGCACCGATCTGTTGTGTAATACCTCCTGCTTCTCCACCTTGAACATTAGTTTGACGGATTTTATCTAGAAGTTTGGTCTTACCCGTATCAACATGTCCCAAAATACAACAAATTGGTGAACGCAAGTCATTGGCTTTTGCATCCGCCTTCTGATCTTTCTTGCTCTTCTTCGAAGTAGGTGCAGCATCAGAGGATTCTGATACCTTGTTGGCAATAGTGTTCGCTACCTGGGAAGCTGCTGGAGTAATAATGGTTGAATTTCTATCATCAGAGGCAGATGAGGAGATTTCAGCCTCAACAGGCTCATCATTCGATTGACTACCAGTTTGTTCCTCTTCCTCGGCTTCGGCAGGTTCATCGTCATCAAGGGCCATGTTCTCCCAATCGTCGATGAATGCTTCTTCTTCTGTCTCTTCTGTCTTTTTGGCAGTGGCAGCATCAGCAGCATCGTCCTTCTTTTGTGTGTTCTTCTTCTTCTTTCCATAAACAATCTTCTTCTTTGGAGCTGGTGTGTCTGTTTCAGAGGAGAGAGAATCGCTCTGTTGGAGAGCACTAATAGTAACATTACCTGCTGATAAGAGAGCAGCACGACGACGCTCAAGTGCTTTCTTCTCTTCCTTTTGTTTCTTAGTGAGCAGTTTACCCTCTGCCTTCAACTGCTCTTTTTTCAACCTCTCTTTTTCTCTCTTTGCTGCTCTCTGGACCTCTCTAGCCTCTTCCTCTGCTTTATTCTTTTCCGCCTCTTCCTTCTCCAGACGCTCTTCCTCCGCTATCAAACGGGCCTCTTCCTCTTCCGCCTGCTTCTTCAGCTCTAGTTGACGTCTCAACGCTGCAAGACCGGCAGGTACCTTCTTCCCACCTTTGGCAGCAGGTTTTGCCTTTTTCTCCTCCTCTTCTGCCGCGTCCTTAACATCAGGCGTATCGTCACTAGCGCCCGAGGCTTGTGAGTCTCCCTCGCTCCCTGCCGCTTTCTGTGCCTGTTGACTGGCCTTTCTTCTGGCAGCCAATTCCTTCTTTCTCTGCTTCTCCTTCTCCTTCTTCTCTTTCTCCTTCTCCTTCTTGGACTTGATCACAGGACCTCCCTTGCTGGAAGCGTCGCCTGCTGCGGGCGACTTCTCCTGCGCCGCCGCCTTGTTCTGTTTCTTGTCCTTGTTCTTCTTCAAAGCTGACATGAAATCGCCACCAAAGTCGTCCTCTGTAGCTTCGATCCCTCCGCTGGTTGATGCACCGCCCTCTGACTCGCCGTTGCCGCTGGTGCCGTCTTCGCCAATCACCTCGGCCGGCTCAGACGTTTCGTATTCGAAGTCATCCTCCCAGTCGCCTCCTTTCTTTCCTTTCTTTCCTTTCGCCATCTTTGTCCTCGTCTTCAACTCAGTGCAATATGGGCCTATCCAAAAAACAGTGTGATGTGAACAACTTCTTTCTTCTCCTTGCTAAACAGGTCTCCCTCTCTCTTTGTGAAAAAGATTTTCCAGTGGTGAAAAAAAATTGTTAGTGAATGTGGCCCTACCGTGGAGTGGAAAAAATTTAGGCGAGAGGCATAGAGAAGGCCAGAAAGAGAGAGATTGGGAGTAGAAAGCTAGAACAAGGAACAGATAGTTAGAGATTGCGTAGCTGGATAGTGTCGGTTGTCAGATAAACGGTGAATAGTAGAAAGAGGAACTACAAACAGAAGAGACACACAGCATCAGCATCGAACTATGTCTACTACAGTGGAGAAGATCAAGAACATCGAGGTATGTGATGGTGATGGGCCTATGGTGGGAGGAGCTGTAATACTAACAGTGGCGACCCGCCCTTTCTAACAGGATGAGATGGCTCGTACCCAACGTAACAAAGCCACAGAGTTCCATCTGGGACAGCTGAAGGCAAAGTTGGCCAAACTGAAAAGAGAGCTGATCGCACCATCGTCAGGCGGTGGTGGTGGTGGCCAGGGTTTCGAAGTGGCGAAGACAGGACAGGCCACAGTGGGGTTTGTGGGCTTCCCTTCAGTTGGTAAATCCACCCTGCTGTCAAAAGTCACAGGTACGCACTCAGAGGCAGCAGCCTACGAGTTCACAACGCTGACAACTGTCCCTGGTGTCATCAAGTATAAGGGCGCAAAGATTCAAATGCTGGATCTCCCTGGTATCATCGAAGGTGCTAAGGACGGCAGAGGTAGAGGGAAGCAAGTCATCGCAGTGGCCAGAACTTGTGATCTGATCTTCATTGTCCTTGACGTGAACAAGCCTCTGCACCACAAGCAGATCATCGAAAAGGAGCTGGAAGGATTCGGTATCAGACTCAACAAGGAGCCTCCAAACATCATTATCAAGAGAAAGGACAAAGGTGGTCTGAACGTCACGAATACTGTACCACTAACAAAGTTGGACAAGGACGAAATCAGAGCAGTCATGTCCGAGTATAGAATCAACTCAGCTGATATCTCCTTCAGAATGGACGCTACAGTCGATGACTTGATCGACGCTTTGGAAATTCAACAGAGAAAGTATATTCCTGCCATCTATGTGCTGAACAAAATTGACTCCTTTTCTATCGAAGAGCTGGACCTGCTGAATAGAGTTCCTAATGCAGTGCCTATCAGTAGCGGAAATGAATGGAATCTTGATGAGCTTCTTGAAGTAATGTGGGATAGACTAAATCTTGTCCGTGTCTATACAAAACCGAAAGGGCAGATGCCAGACTTCTCCGACCCGGTAGTGCTAAGGTCAGGTCGCTCCTCAATAGAAGATTTTTGTAACTCCATCCACAAGAGTCTAGTGGAGGATTTCAAAACTGCAGTTGTCTATGGTACGAGTGTGAAACATCAACCTCAACATGTTGGTTTGAGTCACATATTGGAAGATGAAGATGTTGTTACAATCTTGAAGAAATAATATATAACTATGTTTACTCCATTGCCACATTACCACATTTATTAAAGCTTTTGTTTCTTGGCCTGTACATCGGTTGATTCAGTAGCTTCCACAAGTGTCCCCCTACCTCGTTTCTTGTACTTCCCCTTTGGAGGATTTTCCACTAGATAGAGTTCATGTCTTAGGTTCTCAGCTAATTTTTCATCTTTAAACGCATCAACAGTGTACCAGACAAAATATTTAGGCACCTTCACGCCATTCTCGATGATTTTCTCCATTTTACTCCTCACTTCATCAGGCTTGTGGAAACTGTTAAGTAATATAGGGTCGTATCTTTCAACAATGCCGTTCAATTTGAAAGTTACGCAAGTATAGTAAGGTACAGGCTCTGGCGGCTCATTTTTAACCACTGCAGGTGCCTTGGCTTCCTTTTTTTCCACTGGAGGTTCTTCCTCTGTCTTTGAACGTGTTGATCTCCTTACATTCTCAATACTCTTCTGTTCGCTAGATTCTTTTTTAACCAAGACCGATTGAGCAGCCTTCTCTTTAGCTGCTTCTCTCTCCATCTTCAACCTCTTCTTTTCCGTGAATTTTTCTATCTCAGCTTGGTTATGTACAACAATAAAAGAGATCAGAAACTGCTCATTGGCAACCTTTTCAATGATACAATCTTTTGGTAAATTGTATCTAACGTTTGGAAGCTCCTGGAATTCAAAAACCAAATCAGCTCCATTCACATACAACTCTTGAAATGTTGTGAGTTGCTTGTCCTTACTGATTTTTGGTTTTTTTACTTTAACAGGTCGTGGAGGGGGCGGCGCACGCTGTTTCTTAGGGGCCCCAGAGGATTTGGTAACCGATTTGCGAGGGTGCTTTGCTGGGGGAGTAGGAGCGGTAGGCTTGAACCCAGGTGCTGGTCCCATAGCCTTGGCTCGTTGAATGTAACCTTGAAACTCGCGTATCTGTTCGGGTTTGGCAGCTCCTGTGGCCACAATTTTCATGAGGGTATTCAAAGAAGGATCTACCCTTGCGATTGCATTGAGGTTGGCAATCATCATTTGTGATTCAGGAGTTTGCATGGGGTCAACTGGACGTTTAACTGGAGCAGGTGCTGCTTGTGGAGTTTTTTCACTGGATGCAGTCCGTTGCTGGACTTGTAATGGTGGTAATGGCTTCTTTGGGATCAATTCTTTAGAAGGTCCATCTTCAGAGACATGTTTAGGTTCTTTAGGTCCTTTTTGCAACTCAGATTCCTTTAAAGCTGAGACCTCCTTCATTGTGGATCCATTCTGCTTAGGGGAATTCTCTTCTTTACTGCTCTTTTCTTCAATAGATGATGATTGTAGGTGAGAGGCAGGTAAGTTCTCTTTTGAAGCAGATATTATCTGGGTCTCAAGTTCGACCTCCTTTGTCTCCTCAGGGATTGGTGTCGTGTAGTTACTAGTAGTTTGAGCAACTGGATTAGTTACAGTCTCTTTCTTTTCTGTCAATTCTTTAATGCTAGTAGAGTCCTTATCATCCTGCGAACTGGCTGTGTGTGGTGTTTCTTGACCTGAGGTTTCTTCTGTTTTGGTGCTCAAAGGCTCCTGCTTGTTTCCATCATCATTGCGATCCCTGGATTCCTCTTCCTCGCCTTCTTCATCTTCGTCGTCGTCGTCGTCGTCGTCATCATCATCTTCGTCTTCCTCATCCTCATCCTCCGCCTCGCTTGCTTTGGATTCTCCTTCCGTCACTGTAGAAGGAGGAGTGACAGTGTCCACTACCTTGCCTCCAGACGATGATGCTTCTAAAGCCTTCTTTTTCAACTTCAGTTGCCTCAATCGCAACTTCTCCTCCCTCAGCTTCTTGTTTGCTAGCCTTTTTGCCTTCTTCTTACTCTTCTCTTCCTCTCTGCGCTTCTCAATTGCCTCATCCTTCAGGATAAAGAATCTCACATCAAAACTATGTGGTCCAACTTCCATTACTGCGTCGCACAGTTTGTTCATCCTGTCCCTCGCGCTGGTTTCATTTTCTGCCTTTGTTCTAGTCTTAGTCCAGTACAAGCTAAAGAGATTGCCTTGCACAAAGGCCTTTCGGGATTTCATCAGTGAAGAGTATAGTACTGCACTATCTTTCAAAGAGAGTGTGTTGCTCAGTAGATTGTACTCAGGCTCCTCCTCTGAGACAGGTAGTCCTTCAAAAACCGTGAAAGGTCGTGGCGGATGCAACTGTTCCACTGATCTCTCCTCCTCGCCATCAGAAGCTGTGACATTTTCTCGGTCTTTCCTACGCCCACGACGTGATTTAGGCGGCATTGACTTCTTCAATAATCACAGTGAGACCCCTCTGCACAGACACACACGCGCACTTCTCACTGTGTCTTGGTCTGTCAATCAACAACTGTTGATGAAAATAGAAACAAACAGTAAGGTTGTTTGTCACGTGATTGTCTCTCCTGAAGCTCCTTTCATTGTTTACGTTGAATAAGCCCAGTCAGGTCAAAGAGTAGGACAGAAGCTGAGCTGTTGAATCTAACTACTGTATCAACAATCAGCGACTGTGGTCAACAATTCTTAAAACATTCCATTCATTGTTGGTTGAGTGCCGTTATAATTCTACACGCGTCCTTTCAAAAAGAAAAAGAGTTTGAATTTAGAGAGAGATACGCAGAAGAGAACTGTAGAGAGGATTCCTCAAGGGTATTGGCTGCAAAGCTCATCTTGAAGATGTCGACTTTGAGATTGAAGAGGGCCATAGCTGATGTCAAAGATGCAGACTCTCAGATAAGATCACATGACATAGCAAAACCATCACCTCTCAAGAAGAGGCAGTTGAATAAGATCGGTGATGACTACTCAAACTTTGCACCTGGAGCCGTTATCAAGATCAAAGTAAGGAACTTTGTAACTTACTCATCTACTGAATTCTTGTTATCGCCCTCACTGAATATGATTATTGGTCCTAATGGTACAGGTAAGTCGACGTTTGTATGCGCTTTATGCCTGGGCCTTGCGGGCCACCCTACGTTATTGGGGCGTCAGAAGACCCTAGCTGGTTTCATTAAGAACGGTGAAGAATCAGCAGAGATACAAATAATACTGAAAGGGAATTCTGATGATGATGATGATAATAATAATACTGTTGACATCACCAGAGAGATATTCCAAACCGGTAAATCAGACTGGACTCTTGATGGGAAAGACTCCAACGAGCATCGTGTCAAGAATAAATTGAAGGAGTTCAACATTCAGCTGGACAATTTGTGTCAGTTCCTACCACAGGAGAAAGTAGCTGACTTTGCCAAGCTGACTCCCCGAGAGTTACTGTTAGAAACTCAGAGAGCCATTGATTTGGACCTTCTGAAACAACACGAGATTTTGATAGCGAAGGATAATCAAAAGCGAGATACGCAGAAGATTTATGACGCTAAATTGGCAAGCAAAGAGATTTTGGAAAAGAGGAAAGACGAATACGAGCAGGATGCTAAAAAGTATGAAGATTTCAGGAAGCAAGAGAAGGAGAAGAACCTTCATATAGCACTACTGCCGTATGCACAAATTCAAGACATCAAAGAGAGCTTGAAAGATCTCCGAAAGAAAAGAGATGACCTGAAAGCTAAACTGGATGACTATAAGCGAACTATTGAACCCTACTTTGCAGCTGATAACTCTTTCGAAGAAGAGATTCAGGATTTCACCAATTTGATTCATGATGATACTAAACAATTCAAACAACTTGAGGATGAAATGAAAGACCTGGGCAATGAGATCAAAAAACTCGAAACTCAAAAGATATCATGTGAAAGCCGCATCTCTCAGTACAGGCGTCGTAAGGAAGAAAAGATGGACTCTCTGCAGAGGTACCGAAAGCACCTAGGGGATAATCAGGAACAACAGAAGAACCTTGCACATTATGATGAAAACGAGGTAAATTCCGCTAGGGAAGAAGCAGAAAGGCTTGATGAGAAGAGAATCTCACTTGATGAGCAGATCAGTGACATTAAAGGGGAGTATGACTCCTTTATGTTCAAGATTGACCGTATTTCGAATAGGATAACTCAGTTGCAAAAGCAAGGGAAGACAAATGATAGACTACATATCTTTGATAATCCAAACCTGAAGCATAGAAGTGTTGGGGATGCAAGAAGAGCGGTCCAAGTTCTACGATCTAAATTCAAAGAAATGAGCGACAGAGTATTCGAGCCCCCTTGTCTCACTGTGACAGCTACTAATTCTGTTTTTGGACAGTATGTTGAAACTCTCCTGAGTCAATTCACAACTTTAGCATTCACATGTATTGACCTAGAGTCCTACAACGTTTTCTCTGAAGAGCTATTTCGAAACCAAAAGATCAATGTACCACTGAGACGCTTGAATGGTCAGCCATTGGAACCAAAAATCCCTAGTGAACAACTAAAAGACTTTGGCTTCGAAGGTTATCTGAAAGACTTTTTACTAGGTCCAGGCCCAGTAATTCAGATGCTTTGCGAAGAGGGTTTTATTCATACAGTACCAGTCTCGAGAAAACCTTTATCGCAAGAACAGCTTAGAAGACTTACTTCTCAGTTCAATGAAGATGGGAGCCCCCTCTTCAGAAAGTTCTTTATTGCAGATACCCTCTATACCATGAATAGATCACAATATGGCTCCAAGCAGGTTATCATAAAGACCAATAGTGTGAGAACTAACGCCAACTTCTTTTCCACTGGTGGCCTTTCTGAGGAGAGAAAACGTGAACTTGCACAGATAATCAATGAAGCAACACAGGAGAAACAAGGACTAGAAGATAGTGTCGCCCCAGCTAAAAGAAAACTCATGGAGCTGAGAGAAGCAGCCTCGAAGTTGAGTGAGGAATCGAATGAAAATACTACATATTTAAGGGGCGCCGCAGCTGTCAAGAAAGAGCGTGATAAGTTAGTGGAGAAGGAAAAGACTCTCAAGGAAAAAATCCATACGCTGGTTGAGGAGTCTGAGAAAAGTTACGATGCTGAGATACTGAAGCAAGAAAGAAGAATCCGGCATGTACTCGTTTTAAAGACGCAGATTTCCTCCAAGATGGCACGCTTACAAGCAGAGATTAATACTGCTGGTCAAAACCTGAGTATTCTGCAGGCAAAGAAGTTCGAGATTCAGAATAGGCAGATCACAATGAAAGAACTCACGAAGAGCTTTGAACAAACTAGGAAAAGTTTAGAAGAGCAATACTCACAAGCCAAAAGAGACTTTAACTCACACAAAAACAGTGATTTAAGGATAAAACTACAAAACTGTGTGTCAGAATACTCTGATGAGCTTAAACAAGATCTGAAACTATTAGCACAACAGTATACTGATGAAGGGAAGTTTAGTGCAGCTTCAATACAAGGTATGATCAGAGGATTCGAAGCGTCTATTCAGATGCTTGGTAACTCAAGTGAAAGCTCTATACAAAGATTTGATAAACTAAAAGCAGATCTTGAGAGCTTGAATGCCGAAATTAATGAGTATCGTGACATACTAGACTCTCTCTCAAGAGAAATAAAGGAAGTGTCGCAAAGATGGGAACCAAAACTTGGGGAGCTTGTAAACAAGATTTCACACAAATTCTCATCCATATTTCCCACAGTCGGTATTGCTGGTGATGTAAAGATTGCATCAGCAGAGAGGTATCAGGATTGGAGGTTAGAGATTTTAGTTAAGTTTCGTGAAGAATCTGATTTCAAAGTATTGGACAACCATACACAATCGGGAGGGGAGCGAGCCGTTTCGACAGTCTACTTCATGATCAGCATGCAGGAGCTAGCCACATCACCTTTCAGAGCTGTTGATGAGATCAATCAAGGTATGGATGAGAGGAACGAGAGAATAGTGCATAAGCACATGGTTGAGACTGCGTGTTTGGAGCATACCTCCCAGTACTTTCTGATCACTCCCAAGTTATTGACCAATCTTTTCTACTCCAAAAATATGCGTATACATTGTATAATGGCTGGGCCATGGACTCCTGATCCGAAGGAGAACCCAGAATACCTCTCCTTGGGGTCCACAACTACATACCCTTTATGAGACCAAGAGCGGAGAAGACCTCTTTTTCTCCAGAAGAGGATTCATTCAGGTATAGACTAGAAAATTATAAAATTAATATGTACAGGTACTTTAGGGACAGCACATTTGTCCATCGCAGTAATTCTAGTGCAGACGAAGGTTGAGATCAGCAGTCTGCTCCAGTCAGTTCCAATGCCTTGTTTATTCTTTGTACAGCCTCCTGCATGCCTAGAAATCCAATAATATCAGGTATCTTCAACCCCGGTTTACCATCAACAAGCGCAAATCTCAATGCTTCAAATATTTCTCTCTTAGGCAGCTGTGCTGAAACACTGTCTAGTGTCGAGTCAAAGTTTCTGAGTGTATCCTCGCTTTGAAAATGTTGCAATACCTGGGTGATCACATCTCTTTTGGCAGCGGAGTAAATGGACTTACTTATCAGTTGGTCTTCAGTGTCAAGAGGATGGAGAAGATATTTGAACTCAGAAAGATCGGATATTGTGTTCAAATGACTTTTCACAAGATGAAGCAGTTTGCACAACTGCTCCTGGGGTACATCACTTCCCAAGATATCTCGGGCTTGTCCTAAAATCTCAGGATCCTCCCGTTCAATCCTCTCACACAAGAAATGCTTATTAAAAAAAATGAGCTTTTTGTCGTCGATTTTGGCATTCCCTTTCGTTAGCTCATTAACATTGAAGATCTTCTCCAGTTCAGAGAGTGCAATTATTTCAGACTTAACATGCTCTCTGCCTTTAGGGAAAGACCAACCAAAGAGTGCCACAAAGTTGATTAGTGCTTCAGGTAGAATTCCATTTTCCTTGAAATAAGAAACATTGGTGTCTCCCGATCTCTTACTGAGCTTCTTGTCCTTTGATCCTGTCAGCAGAGGTATATGGATATACGCAGGTTCCTTCCATCCAAACGCATGGTACAGTGCAATATGCTTAGGTGTGGAAGGAAGCCATTCTTCCCCTCTCACAACATGTGATATTTTCATCAAGTGGTCGTCCACGACATTAGCAAAATGGTAGGTTGGCAGTCCATCGGATTTTATGAGAACTTGGTCGTCATAGCGCACATCGTCTCTATTTATCTGTGGTTGAAGGTCTAACTCGCCATGGAGAAGGTCAACAAATTTTGGATACTTATTCGGCGACCTGAACCGTATAGTGAAAGACTCTCTTTTGGCCCTCTCATTGGACTCATCTAACGCAATGCTGGCACACTCTCGGTCGTAAGTCACTGTAGTTGGCGGAGTAAGTCTCTGCGCAGACTCTCTCAACGAATTCAGTCTATCCTTGGAACAGAAACATCTGTACGCATTCCCGTTAGACAACAGGGTTTCAATGTGCTTAGCGTAGACTTCTTTTCTATCAGACTGTCTGTACGGGCCGTATTCTCCACCCACAACAGGGCCCTCGTCCCATTGCAGCCCGCACCACTTCAAAGACTCATACAGGCTCTTCTCAGCTCCCTGCACAAGCCGCTTCTGATCTGTATCTTCCAAGCGCAGCAGGAACTGTCCTCCCGTCGATCTAGCGAGGAGGTAATTGTACAGTGCTGTTCTCAAAGAGCCTAGATGGAGAAATCCTGTGGGTGATGGTGCAAACCGAGTTCGCACAGGACTTGTTGGCTGTAAATGTCTCTTCTTCTGGGTTCCAGTCAGACGTCGTCCACCCCTCAGCAATGAGTAGAATCGTCTCAAGGTCATTCTCGATGCCGCGTCCCGTCCGGTGCCACTATGCTATGCTAGGCTGTGCTCAAGCAAGTGCGCCCTCTATCCCCGTCTCCTTTTCTCCTCTATGCAACTCTCTCTGCATCACATCAAAGAAAAACAAAGAAAAACTTTTTCTGTGGTTGATTCCTCCTCTCTTTTTCTTATTGATCTTTGTGTTGTTGGCTTGGTTTCCAGAACAGTTTGTGATCTGGGTGTACATGGCAGAGACATAGGATGATGGCGAAGAGTAGTTATCAGTCTAGGCTCCAGCAGAGACTTGCACAGCCATCTCCGCAGAGCATCAGTGCGCATTCACGCGTGAATGTGAATGGGAATGGGAATGGGAAGAGTACAATCATGGGGGCGGTTGCGCCAGTAGCGGCTAACGGAGGGGCGGTAACATCTCCCAGCCCTTCGCATCAACAGCAACAGCAACAAGTCGCTCAACAGAGACTGCGGGACCGTGCTCTAGCGCGTGCAAAACTGAGCTCTAGAAAGCACTTCTCATTGGAGGACGATCTTGAATTCTGTCCTGTTCAGACAAGGTCATCGGAGATCCTTACACCGCCGCATGCTGTGTCGCCTTACTCGGCTACATCTTCTCGCTTGAATAACAGAATGAGTCATATTCTATCTACCAACACAACTAACACCACTGTAGCTGCGGCAGCTGCAGCAGGTGGGTTCTTCTCCCATCAAAATGATCTTGCACAGAATCCAACTCATAACCATAATAGTCATAGTCATAGTCATAACCAGCATCAGCATCAGCATCAGCAGAACCAAGGACTGTTGTACACGTCCAACACATCTAATAGAAGAATAGAGCACAACTCAAACCCAATGTTCTCATCTCATCACTGGTGACAGTAACCCCCACTCTTGCACACTTTACTCACATATGTACATCGTCCGCCATTGTTATCAACTAATCGCATTATGCCCATTGCATTTCTCCACTCCTTGTTCTTTACTTCAGATATTTGTCTACCTTCACAGTTTCCATTGGGTCTTCGTTTCGCATTATTATACTTCATCTTTCAAAAGCTGAAATTGTGCTACGTCCTTCTCGGCACTTCTTTTGTTTGGAAACCTTTTACATACAATAATTGATACAACAAACGTATGTCCTTTCCAAAGGGGACCCCCGTTGTGTAACTTATCCTTCCGAGTTTTCTATATGTCATATCTCTCATTTCAAAATAATCAACAAAAGAACCAAAATGATGATCAGAACGATTATTGTTAGCCATTGTCCATTCTCCTTGGCTTTTTGTGTGAAATACTCGAGCCTTCTGTGACCGCGTGATACATTCTTCTGTCCATTGTCGAGTTGATTCTCTAAATCATCAAGTAAAATATTCTGCTCCTGTAGTTCCTGATTAATATCAAGACTGAGCCCATGTTGTCTCTGGATGCTCTGTGACAATACATTCAAATGGTCATCCTGTTGTAGCAATTGCTGTTGATGTTGAATGAACATATCCTTGTTTGAAGAGTTTGAGGCGAGGTCGCTGCCGGGATTTGTCTCTGTATCAATGCTACTATCGCCAAACAGCTCGTCCCTTAGGGTATCATCCATATCGTTGTTGGCACTGGCATGGTCATCGCTATCATCGTAATCTTTGAATGGTTCAAAACTCGAGTTCACCTTGGTTGAGTCTTCCTCAAATGCAACAGTATCGTTGAATCGCACAGATTTTTTAGAGTGTAGCTCACCTCTAATGGGTAGTTCACGCCTTTTGTAACGAAATTCAGATACATCACTCTTGAGCCCATCCAGGATCACGTTGTACCTGTCAATCAGTTCGTCGTAATCTTCTCTGTACACACGCACACGCATCACACATGCACGCTAGTGTTAGTACATAGTCATTTCAATCCACACTGTGTACGCCCCTGCCCACACCCTGCTAGTCACACATACCCATCGTCATTTCTTTCAAAGAATTTGGTGATTTTATTTAAGCTCTTATTCAACTCGTACGAGTTCACATCAATGCCCCCAGCACCAAGTCTGTTGGTCTCCTCCGCGAGCGACTCCAGGTCTTCCAAATATGACTCCAGAAGACGTAAGCTACTCAATCTCTCCGCCATAATATGTAAATGCAACCTCTCAAAAGAGCTACTTTAAGCTACTTAGCTTGTTGAGCCTGCTAGTGATTTATGGTTATAGCATAGTTTTTATCACAAAGCTAATCACCTCACAACGGCAAAATCGGCGTGTGTTGAAAGTGCCAGTGGAGAATACTCCTTCTAATTCCCCTCCAGAAGGGGTTGACCCATTCATTGCCTACCCACCCACAAAATGTACACCCGCGCATTTCGCCTGTGACTCTGTTGAGTAATTAGTCAGAGTTTATGTAAGGTACTCGTCCTTATCAGTGGTGGCGTAGGGTAAGTAGTGTTATGTGGTAAGAGAAGAAAGAGGATTAGGAGTGATACTTACTAACTGTGCAATGTCATATGTTCACCAGTTTGAGTGTGCTATAGCATTTCAACACATAATCTTCTAGCTTTGATAATGCAGCTCTTTGAATGGGCATTTGGGAAGAAGCTGACGCCTCAGGAACGTCTCAGAAAAGTATGAAGTCTTGCAGCATGTGGTGTCAGAGTAGAGTTAGGGTTTACTAACATGGGCATGCAGAATCAAAGAGCCCTCGAGAGAACACAGAGAGAGCTGGATAGGGAGCGTGTAAAGCTGGAGCAACAGGAGAAAAAGCTCACGGCAGATATCAAGAAATCAGCTAAAAATGGGCAAATAGGAGCTTGTAAGATTCAGGCTAAAGACCTAATCCGTACTAAGAAGTCTATTGAAAAGTTCAACAGTATGAAGGTTCAATTGCAAGCAATTTCGCTGAGAATCCAAGCAGTAAGAAGTACAGATCAGATGAGCTCGTCGATGCGGGACGCTACTCAGCTGTTGGGGACTATGAATAGATCAATGAATCTCCCTCAACTACAAAAGATCGCTATGGAGTTTGAGAAGGAGAACGATATCATGGATCAAAGACAGGAAATGATGGACGATGCCATCGACGATGCAATGGGTGACGAAATTGACGAAGACGAAGAAGCGGATGAGATTGTCAACAGGGTACTAGATGAAATTGGTGTTGACTTGAACACAAAACTCAAGGATACACCTACGCAACTTGATACGTATGAGAAGGCACAAGAGAAAGTACCTCAAGCCATTGGAGGAGGAGATGCTGACGATGATCTACAAGCAAGACTGGATAGCTTGAAAAGAGGGTGAGTGCTTTCCTACCTACATATACTAACCTTATGAAACATGTACTTTTTTGCTCGATCTAAATAAAGTGTAAATGGGATAATCTATTCTGATAGAGTAATGTAGTTTTTAGACTTCAAGTAGTCGATGATGATTTTTGCGCTCTCTTCGACAGATGACTTGTCGGTACGTAGGTGGATTTCAGCGTTCTCTGGAGCTTCGTATGGTGCAGAGATACCAGTGAAGTCCTTGATGATTCCTTGTCTGGCTTTCTTGTACAAACCTTTAGGATCTCTCTGCTCGGCAACTTCCAATGGGACGTCAACGAAGACTTCGACAAATGGCAAACCTGACTCTTCATGCAGCTTTCTGGCGTTCTCTCTGTCAGCTTTGTATGGACTGATGAAAGAGGTAATCGCCACTGTGGTGGAATCAGCAAATAGTTTGGACACCTCCGAGATTCTTCTGATGTTTTCGTTTCTATCAGCTTCGGAGAAGCCCAGGTCTTTATTCAATCCAAATCTGATGTTGTCTCCATCTAGTCTGTAGGCTGGAACGCCATGCTGCAGCAAAAACTGCTCAAGGGCACAAGCAATGGTTGATTTACCAGAAGCGCTTAAACCAGTAAGCCAGATGGTAACACCAGATTGCTTAGTAAGATCTTTACGTTCTTGGTATGTGAGGTTTGGGTGCCAGGTGATATTGGTAGCCATCTTGTTCACTATTTATAAAGGCGAGACAGTATTCAGAACAACATCCAAAGAAAGTGTGAGAGGAAGGGAGAAGATGGACATTTGAAGAATTTTTTAGCATCAGCTCAAGTCACACAGGACTTTCTTGGTAAACACAGCTAACAGTTGAAAATCCTCTAGTGATGATGATTTGACATAAATTCACGTGATCAAACGTACACGATAAAAAAATTTTATTCAACATTGTGGCTTATAACTTATGGAAAAAAGGCACTTGTGGCTTGAACACGCTCCTTTTGCTTCATTCGCTATATATGTGTGGCTTATGCGGGTCGCTGCCCGTCCTCAGGCCAGGAACCACCAACATGCGACATCTCTTTCGAATATAAAATGTATGTATGGATTTGTATATGGATGTTTCTTTGAAATGCTATGTGGGGGTAATGATGGTTGGGATAGCAAACGCGACATCTAGGCACTATCAAGTTCTCTCTTAGCAGAGATCTCGAGGGCATTCTGTAGATCAGCAATCAAGTCATCTGTATCCTCGATACCAACACTCAGTCTGATCAAGTTATCAAACACACCAACACTTTCCCTTTGAGCTACAGGGATACCGGCGTGGGTCATGATGGCGGGGACTTCGATCAGAGACTCAACGCCACCCAGAGACTCAGCCAGTGTGAACAACTTTGTAGTTTGCGTAAACTTCGCTGCATTGGACTGATCACCTTTGACTCTGAATGAGATTATACCACCTCCAAGGGAATCACGGTGTTGTCTGGACACGATATCGTGGTTTTTGTGGGAGGCCAGACCCGGGTAGTTGACATCCTCGACTTTTGGGGAAGCTTGCAAAAACTCAGCTATCTTCTGGGCTGATGTGGCTGATTGCTTCACTCTTAGGCCTAGGGTCTTCACACCTCTGTGAGCTAACCAAGAATCGAATGGCGATGGGATGGCACCAATCGCATTCTGCAAGAAGGTTAATTTTTTGTAGATCTCCTCAGAGTTTGTAACTGCGACACCCAGCACCACGTCAGAATGACCGTTGATAAACTTGGTCGCGGAGTGAACAACAATGTCTGCACCATGACTCAATGGGTTAGAGATGTATGGCGAGAGAAACGTGTTGTCTACGACTAAGATGATATTCTTGTTGCTGGACTGGTCAATAATGCTTCTGACCTTGGCAATGTCTGTCAGAGTTAATGTAGGGTTACTTGGTGTCTCCAACCAGACCAAGCGGGTGTTTTCCTTGATATTGGCTGCTAGCTCTTCAGCAAGGTCTCCCACAAAAGTAGTTTCAACACCATGGGTGTTGGCCACCTTTGTGAAATATCTGTGCGTACCTCCGTACACATCACCACCTGAAACCACGTGTGATCCTATCTCTAAGCTTTGCAAGATGGTGGCAGTGGTGGCAGACCCTGAGGAGAACGCCAGACCAAACTTACCATTCTCCAGCGCTGCAATTGCTTGTTCAAAGTGTGTTCTGTTTGGATTAGACGATCTAGAGTATTCGAACTTGCCAATTGGCTGGCCTGGGTATGTTTGGGAGAAGGTGGTGGACAGTGAGATAGCTGGAATCACTGCGCCTGTTACTTCATCTGGCTCTGAACCAATGTGCACGGCTTTAGTCTGGAAGTTGTACTGGGACATTTGTAAGACGTCGAGATCGAAGTAGGAGTTATATAACAAATAGTAGAGTGCTCTATCGCAATTTTTTCCAAGTTTCTAAGGAAGAGCATCCCTTATAAATGAAACTGCTATAAGGAATGTCACGAATGGCGTCATCTATTTGAGATGTTACCTCCAACAGAATATTACACCAGAAGAAAAAAGAAAAGAGTTAGTTCGAATATTTCTTTTTTTTTTTAGTGTCAAAGCGCAAGTGCAATTAGAGCTGGTGGGCATGTAACTTGTGGATTGACCTTTGAATGTTTAGGATATGAGCGTGCTTGTTAGCATTATGCTCACTCTCTTCTGGATTCAAAACAAAACTGTGGCTTCTGGATCTGAAAACTATCCTCTATCAAGTGTAGAGGGCAGGCACCTTGGATGCCAGCTAATCGCACGGATCTTTGTGTACTGCATCAGGAAAGGTTATGTGTGCAGTACGCCCTGTCTCGGTGTTACTCGGTGGTTACTCGTATATTATGTAATATAGTGTGTAAGAGAGATGATGGGATGCTTTACGCGTCCATGAACCTGGACAATGGGTGAAATGAAGGATTATCTTTCGGAGTCAATGCAGACCTTAGTACTAGTAGATGAACAGTTTTTTGATTATTAAATTGCAACCATGAGTCAATGTATTTAATTTGTTTAGTCGAATAGACCGAATCCCATGTCATCATCAGATTCCTCGGCAGCTTCCTCAGCAGCTTCCTCAGCGGCAGCTTCAGTGGTGGAAGCACCGGCAGCAGCACCGGCAGCAGCACCGGAACCGGAACCGCCAGTTGGAACAGAGGCCAATTTCTCGTTACCCTCAGCAATCAACTCTTCAACGGACTTACCATCCAAAGAGGACAAAAGGGTAGCAATTTGCTCATCGTCAGCTTCGATGGAAACAGAGCCCAAGACAGACTTAATGCTGTCAGCAGATGGAGTAGCGCCAGCGGCGTTCAAAAGCAAGTAAGCGGCCAAGTATTTAGACACTAATACGTAGTATTGTTAGTATTCATGAATTTAGTGGGGCAGATTGTGAGCGCGTGAATAGGGCTGTGGATGCTAGCACTAATCTGTGCATGTGTCGGATGAGCATGAGGGGAAAAGTGGTCGAGGCTCTCTTTGGAGACTTGCGAGCTGACTGTTAGATGTGCCCTAGTATCGTGCAAGTTTTGAGTTTCTCATGTGTTGCTTCATCAAGGCCACAACATAAACATCCCCTGTAGAAAAGATCCCAAACTTTGGGTCATCGCCACTGTATGACAGAGCAGTTCCATCCATGCTATGCATTTGCCGCCCGTTTATCGTTCACACTTGGTATGTCAGTGACTTACTTGTTAATAATTGGTTATCACGGTCAATCAGTCTACCAGTGTATACCTACTGTAATCAAAGCTTTTCACTTTTTTTCATCCAATCCTCTGAAATATGGTGTATGGGTTATTCTCGGAAAAGCTCAGGTATACCCTACAGCAGTCACAACACTCATGGAAATGTCTGGATGTAGCGCATTATTTTGCCCTCGATATTGGCTAAATGAAATACGAGGGTTACTGGACCTTCAGGGCTGAAATACCGTGTATGGTTCAGGACACATCAAAAACGCTGAAAAAATCTTTTGCTTTGGAAGAAAAAAATCGAAAAAAGCTGGAAATTTTAGAAGGGAACTGTTCTATAACTTGTTCAGAATATACAACTAAACACTGGATCAAGATGTCTGACGGTATGTTGTGCTTATTATTAGCGAAGAGGAATGGATTGACAGAGATACGGCATACTTTGAGAGGTGGGAGCTGAAACAATCATAGGGAGACGTGAGCCGCTCTATAGAATGAACTCGTATGAGGAATTAAACAGTCAGTAGGGAATAATGTTGTTGGCGAAGAAGAAGGAAGAAAGGAAGATACAGTCGCGCTGAAATGTTCATCTGTGCTCGCAGGGCGAGCTCACTAGCAGACACATGCTCCTGCTCAATTTTCGATTAACCATATCACAATCACGAAAGGCTATATGTTGGTTTTAATATCAGGGCGTACTCTCCAACAACTACACTTCCCTTTCAATGATGTGCTGTCTTCCAACATTCCTAACATTGCAGACAACGAATCCCTTCGACTCGAATACTAACAGTTTCAAATTTTAGCCGCCGCTACCAGAAAGCCAAGAAACTTCAAGTCCTTCTCCTACAGAGGTGTTGACTTGAAAGACCTATTGGAGTTGAAGAATGAGGACTTTGCCAAATTGGCCTCCTCCAGAGTCAGAAGAAGATTCGCCAGAGGTTTGAACCAAAAGCCATTGGGTTTGATCAAGAAGTTGAGAGCTGCTAAGTTGGCCACCGAGCCAAATGAGAAGCCAGCCCCAGTCAAGACCCACTTGAGAAACATGATTGTTGTTCCAGAAATGATTGGTTCTGTTGTTGCTGTCTACAACGGTAAGGTTTTCAACCCTGTTGAAATCAAGCCAGAAATGGTTGGTCACTACTTGGGTGAATTCTCCATCACTTATACTCCAGTTAGACACGGTAGAGCTGGTGTTTCTTCTAACCGTTTCATTCCACTAAGATAAGGAGCTAAACATGTTGTCTCTTTACTTTGCTTGAAGCTGTTGTATACATTAAAAAAAACCATTATAATGATCTAAATGAATGTGTAGGCTACAGAGATGTTTCAGTAAGATTCGTGAGGTGCTTAAATGTCAAATTTAAACTTCATTAGTAGGCAAAGGCAAGATAACCTGTTACACAAATTATATATACGTTACTGACTAGGAGCAGTCATCAACCTCAAATCTTCTTCAAGTTGGTTTTCATCAACAGACTTCAATTTGGGAGCAGTTGGGAACCCATAGTACTTATTCAATCCAACAAGTACACTCACTTCTTTATTGTATTGCTCTCTCTGGTAAACTAAATCATCAACATATGTGGGAATCTTGTACGCGTACTCGGGCACTAAGAGATCCATCAATCTTCGTTCCTTATTGATTTTGTACCATTCTTCTGTGATTTCTTTCAACAACTTGTTCTTTGAATCAAACATCAGTTTATAAAACTGTTGATGGATCTGTGTCCTTTGCGCAACTGTTTTTCTGAGAATGCTTTCTTTCTTATAGTGTCTCGCCAGTTCTGCAAGCCTAATCTTATCAGCCCGCACTTCATCAATCTTAGTATAAACACTTTGCAATTCAGGATGAGATCCGTTTAAGCACATCTCGAGCTCTGATTTGAATCTTTCCATCTTATCATCATATAATCTATCTCTCAATTTAGCAAAATCCACTTCTATTTCTGAAAGAAACTCCAGAGCTTCTTTCCGAATCCTCTGCTTCTGATTCTCTGCTTCCAGCTCTTTCTCCTTTTCGAGCTTCTGCTCTTCTGTCAGTTCCTTTTCGCCTTCTTCTTCGTCATCTTCTTCTTCATCTACTTCTTCTTCGTCATCCTCCGCGTCAGGCTCTGGATGTTCCTCATCGGCTTTCCTTTCCTCTTCCTCTACACCCTCATCTTCATCTTGCTCTCCTTTCTCAGTTTCAACATAGGTGTTCTCAGCTATCTGTACACTATCAGCATTATCAACGTTTGATTGAGTGTTTTCCTCAGATTCAAGTTTTGGCTTTTTGGTAATAGATCCTTCAGTCTCTGTGAGAGACTCATCCTCTTGCAAATTCCTTTTATTTCCATTTACATGCAACTCAGATGCCGTTTCTGATTTGATAGCTTGAATGACCTGACTGAAATCTTTTTCTGTTCCATCCAAAACAATATCTTGTTCTTCGCTGTGGCGGCTATTCAGCTCATTGATGACTTCATCTTTGATAAACTGATCGTTTGAAATGTCATTCTTGCTCTTGTCCTCAGATTCTGCAGATGTTCCATCTTGTAGTGTTATGTCGGCGTCTTCAGTTGCTTCCTTGGTTTTGTCTGCCTCTTCCTCAGCATCACCATTTCTGGAGAGTCTCTTCAATTCAGAATCACCACCACTACCATCGTTGGACATTCTCTCAGTATCAGCTTCAGAGTCCAAATCACTCAGGTCAGAACTCTCATTACTCACAATGCTTCTGGACCTTTCACCGTTGATGGTGGTGCTCTTAGGCTCTCTGGCTGCAGGCTCTGGTCTTGATGTTACATGAGAACTCCCATTGCCATTCCGATGGCCATTGCCTTGGGGCTCTAACATGTTTTGGTCCTGTGGGGACCGCCCAGTGGTATTGGCAGGCGGTGAGGTGGGAAGATCTGAGAGGGGAGAGGTCTTGCCTGTATCACTATGGATGTACGTTGTTTCTGCTGGGATTACAAGTTAGTATCAATCAACAGCGAAGCTGCTGTGGTGTTGCTGGAAAGGAAGGGAAGGGGTAAACACAAGGCCAAAGTGCCCGCAAACCAAACAGTGCACATTCGTATTATCCCCATACACTACTCTTTCATGTCGCATCCGCTGCGCTGGGAAGTACTTACTTTTATCCTTACCAACAATCTCGGTCATGTATGTGACTGTAAGCTCTGTATGTTTCAGGCTTATCGAGGAGGAAGCTTGTGATGGCTAAATTTCTGTGTAACATATAAAAAGGGAAGTTGTACACAAACCAAATACCGCGAAAAGATTTTTTTTAAGAGTCGATGAAAAGTATTTACTGAACACTCTTGACCAGGTGGTTGATAGGTTTTGGATTCATATCTCTCTCTCTTTTTGTCTAACTCAGTTATCCTTGCATAGCCATAGTGATTTCGGGATGTCATTTGCACTCAGGGAGTCATCAGTATTTAAGCGCATTCCGCTTGTGCGCTACTCCGCACGCACTAAACGTGAAAACAGAATACAAGTCCAGCTTCTCAAGGACTTTCCACAGTATGGCGCTCGTGGGGAAATCATCGAGGTTCTCCCTGGGCTCATGAGAAACAAGTTATATCCAAACAATGGTGCCTGCTATATCATCCCAAAATTGAACATTGGACCTAGAATTCCAGTCGTGAAGAAGGTAGTTGCGAAACCAACAGTGGTGGAACAAATGGCTAAGCCTGAGCTGAAATCTAAGTCTGAGAAGCCCGTTACTAAGCGTGTGCAGCCTATCGAGATTAACTCTCTTGTATTCAACAGTGCTGAGGGATCTGACGACCCAACTACGGAGTCATACTCACTGTTCAACCTGGAAGTTAAGATAGATATATTAGAGTTGAAAATTAAGGATGCTTCCACTCCAGTAACTAAGGAAGATGTTGCACAGTGCATACTACAGGCTACAGCCATAACTGTACCTGTGGGTGATCTCTCTATACTCGATAAAGAAGAAGCAGTGGAGAGCATCAAGAAAGCTGGTGAATACGCTATCAAGGTTTCAAAAGATGGTGTGAATGTTGTTAAACCATTGATCGTCACTCAGTAAACGTATTGATACATTTGCCTCCGAATCAACCAACACACACCACTGTATATAGACTAACATGACACTGTACGTTATCAGTAACGAGCTTGTGGAAAAAATGCTGTAGTGAGTATTGACATTAATTATGTACACACTTGCCTATCCGCTTGACCATCAGCACTGAGCATCATATCCCCTGCGTCTACGCTTTCAAAACAACGATCACTGAATCACCCCTCAAGAAGAATTTGGAGATAAACCTCTCCTTATTTATTGGTTTGCCCTTTTTCCCATTTGCGCCCCTAGGAGTCTCGCTCCATAGCTCCTTAACATTCTCCAGCACAAGATTGCAATGTCTGTCAAATGCCCTCACTCTCGCAAGAACTTTGTGATTGTTCCGACATGATATGGGAACAGGTGTTCCTTGCTGTACTGATTCCTGCAATATGGACATTGGTCCATTCTGGAACTCGTACTCTTCTAATCTATTCAGTTCATCCTGTGTTAATTCTGCCTTGGGACGATCTATTAGCTCACTATAAAAAGCAATAGAGATAGCGATGTTAGTATCAGAGCCGGTGCGTGTTGTGTTAGGTCAGATAAAACTGAGATCAAACTAGCGAGCAGGGAAGGAACTAACTTACGCCATTATATCAAGTGACCTAGATGAGCACACTTCCAATCACAGTGTGTGTGTAGTACCTATATCTATTGAGTATACTTACTTGATTGGAAAAAAAGAAGAAAGGACGCCCTCGGAAATTGGCACATCGGCGTGATGTCACGTTCAAGGCATGCACGCGCCCCCGTATTATCCCACTTTCCCCTTTGGTTAAATTGTCGTGTCTCTTTCCTGATTTGGAAAGGTAATGGTGCGCGTATCACCATTGAACAGAGCAGAGGGAAAAAAAAGTGATAGCAGTCTACTTAGTTAGCGCAGTAAGAGCTCCCTTAGGTAATTCAAGTTCTACTACTTAAAGAGGCCACAGCGAAATGTCATTTGACCGCCCGGACGTCTACACCGCTGCCGTTCTTCCTCCTGAAGAAACAGACCAAGATACCAATCAGGAGTTGATCGCTGCGTTCAAGAACTTCATATTGGAGTTCAGAGTGAATACCGATTTCATCTACAGAAACCAGCTCAGAGAAAATCTGCTGGTCAAGGAATACTGTCTGGTGGTTAACGCAGAGCACTTGATTGGATACAATGAGAATTTGAATAAGGCTTTGGTCGATGAACCCGCCGAGATGGTGCCTCTATTTGAGAAAGCGATCACAGAAGTGGCAAAGAGGATAGTGTTTCTGGAAGAGAGTGAGATTCCTCCAAACTTCCCAATATGCCAACTGGTTCTGAAGTCTGGAGCAGCAAAGCTAAGTATCAGAGAGCTGGACTCTGTACACATCTCCAAGATCATAAGGGTCAGTGGTATCATCATCAGTGCTTCTGTTTTGAGTTCGAAGGCTGTCTCTGTACAGATCATGTGTCGCACATGCCGCCACACCCAGCGCATTAAGATTCAATCAAGTTTTGGAGGTGTAACATTGCCGAAGTTCTGCGGTGCAATCCCTGCAGACGGAGAGAAAAGTCAATGCCCTAGCGACCCATATGTAATCGTTCATGAAAAATCGACATTCATTGATCAGCAAGTTCTGAAATTACAAGAGTTACCAGAAATGGTCCCAGTCGGTGAGATGCCGCGTCACTTAGTATTATCTGTGGATAGGTATTTAGCCAATAAAGTTGTTCCAGGAACACGTTGCACTATCACAGGTATCTACTCTATCTACCAATCAAGAGTGAAGGGACCTTCTACTGTGGCAATTAGAAATCCCTATATTCGCGTCATGGGTATTCAAACAGAAGTTGATCACAATTCTGCAGGCAATGTAATCTTTACAGAGGAAGAAGAGGAAGACTTTTTACAGATGTCAAGAGATCCTAATCTTTATGAGTCATTCGCTCATTCTATCGCACCTTCCATCTACGGCAATACAGACATAAAAAAGGCAATTGCGTGCCTTTTAATGGGTGGCTCACGGAAACTCCTACCAGATGGTATGAGACTTAGAGGTGACATCAATGTTTTGCTTTTAGGTGATCCAGGTACAGCCAAATCTCAGCTTTTGAAATTTGCTGACAAGGTGAGCCCTATCTCCATTTATACGTCTGGTAAAGGGTCTTCTGCAGCAGGTTTGACTGCCTCTGTTCAAAGAGATGCCACTACAAGAGAATTCTATTTAGAAGGTGGTGCTATGGTTCTTGCTGATGGTGGTGTTGTGTGTATTGATGAATTTGACAAGATGAGAGATGAAGATCGTGTTGCCATTCACGAGGCAATGGAGCAGCAAACAATTTCCATTGCTAAAGCGGGAATAACTACTGTCTTGAACTCAAGAACAAGTGTTTTGGCTGCTGCTAATCCTATTTTTGGTCGTTATGATGAGATGAAAACTCCTGGTGAGAATATTGACTTTCAAACAACCATTCTTTCGAGATTTGATATGATTTTTATCGTTAAAGATGATCATAATGAATCGAGGGACATATCTATTGCCAATCATGTTCTGAATATTCACATGGGGAAAACTAATAATCAAGAACAAGACGGGGAGATTCCATTGGAGAAGATGAAGAGATATGTCTCATATTGTCGTGCGAAATGTGCCCCAAGACTGTCTCCTCAAGCAGCGGAAAAGCTCAGTTCACACTTTGTGGAAATTAGAAAAGAAGTCCACGATAAGGAAGCGGAAGTCAATGAGAGATCGTCAATTCCCATCACTATCCGTCAATTAGAAGCGATTATCCGTATATCAGAGTCTTTGGCTAAACTACAGTTAAGCCCCGTTGCAACTGAAGACCATGTTGATGAAGCCATAAGGCTGTTCCAAGCATCCACAATGGACGCTGCAGGACAAGGTATATCGAATATGTCCAAAGAAACCCAGGAAGAGGTAAGAAAGATTGAGGCTGAGATAAGAAAAAGACTCCCGATAGGGTTTTCTACATCCTACGGCACGTTAAGGAAAGAACTGGTTCTAGGTAAGAACTTCAAACAATTTTCATTGGACAAAGCGCTCTACGCACTGGAGCGTCAAGAGAGTGTTACTATGAGATTTCAAAGACAAAATATCCTAAGAATAGGTATCTGATAGTTTGTTATCCCAGATTTGAATATCATATACATCATTCAATTGAGTAATGTAGATTCTATGAAGTAAGCCCTGCCTTCTATACTTTCAGTACTTAGCCTTTTGGGCCAATGGGGCAACAAGGTCAGTAGCCCTATTTAGTACTGTCTCAATTCTACCTTTCAAAACTTTTGAGGAACAGTCGACAGTTAGGTCAAAGTAGTTGATAACAGCTTCATTCGATCCTATTTGTACTTTTGCCCCCCTCTTGTCCTTGTTTTGAGTAAAGGAGTCGCCAAACTGGGCCTTTAACATCTTAGCAATCCTGTTGATACGTGTAGAAACTCTTGAGTCAGCTAATGTTCCGTGATACTGTACATCTTCTTCCTCATCTTCATGAGTATGAGGTTTTGAGGACATTTTCACTGAAGCAGGAGATGAATCCACAGCCATCAAGATTGCCACAATGGAGTCGGCTATAGAATCATTTATAATACCACTTGTCCACTCAATGGTACAAATTGAGTTGATGAAGTTAATTGTAACCTCATTCATTATCTTTACTTCGTACTCCTCTGGGTCATCAATCAATACTTCAACATAACCAAACATTTGTGAAAGATGCCACTGAATCAAGTCACGCCCAGCATCAACTCTAATTGTCTGGCGTTCTTTCACCACTGTTGATGTAAGCCCTGCGTACTCTCTGACATCATCAACCTTCATTAGGTTCAGGTCGAAATCTTTTGCGATTAAGACCCCATTGATGATTCTAGGCGCTGTCGATATTTCAGGAGCTACCGTATGTGAGTTTTCAACTTTGATGTCTTCAGTGGTCTCTCCGATCTCCTCCTCATCAAGCGTGAAACCTAGAGCTTTGGCAATCTTTACAGACTTGAAGTGAAGATTCAGCTCATCACAATTACGAGGGTTGTAAACTTTCACCTCTTTATCTGTGTTCTTAAACTTTGAATATTTCGACAGTAGAGCTGATTTCAATCTACCCATTGGATTAGATTCCCCGTGCACTAAAATAATGGACTTAGGATCAACTAGTTCGATAAACTTGGAATTTTGTTCATAATCAACATGTGCAGCAAAGGAAATTTCTTCGATGTTGAGTCTTCTCGGTATCTGAGCATCAGGGTTAGATATCGAAGGAATTGTGTCTGGTTCCATAATGATGTTTTTAGCTAGGGTACCTTCAACGGAGTAACCAGTCAATATGAGAGAGTTTCTGGAATCAGGTGCCCATTTCTCAAGTAGCTCTCTGGAAACACCATTCTGTAGCATTCCTGGGCTGGCCACCACAACGCAGGGAGAAAAATCCTCAAACTTATCTAAATTCTTGATGTTCTTAATGTGTTTGAATTGGAAAGGATTCGAACTCTGATCTCTAAATTGCTTTCTAATGTTATCATTCATCATATTGATGTACGTTTGGAATACAGCCAGGCATTTCTTCGCCAAAGAGGAAGCATAATAGACATTAACGTTTTCGAGATCTGGGTGGTTTTTCCAATACTCATCCAGAATCAGTAATAATTCCTGAGCAGTTCCTAATGCGAACACTGGTAGTAGCACTCTACCACCTTTCACAAGTGTCGAGTGTATCAGATTGGTCAGTCTGAGCTCCTTCTCCAATCTCGGTTCATGGGTAGCGGTGCCAAATGTGCTTTCAGTAATTAGAACGTCTGGCCTTACAGGAGGCACTTCAGCTGGATTCAAGTGACGAGACTCCTCTCTCGAATAGTCACCTGTGAAAAGAATCTTTAACCCACCAATCTCAATAAGATACATTGCAGCACCCAGCACATGACCGGCATGATAGGCAGTGAATCTGATTCCATCAACTTCAATCGTGGAGTGATAGTCAACAGTTTCGATCCTGTCAAATGATTCTAGCAGATCTTCATCCGTATATAGGCTGGGGCTTGATCCGATAGATGTGACTTTCACGAAATCTGTCAAGAGCCACCGGTAGATGGCTTTAGTTGGGTGTGTCATAAACACACGCCCTTTGAAGTGCGTGTGTTGCATGACGTATGGAAGTGACGCTGCATGGTCCAGATGGAAGTGGGATATGAGTAATATATCTACCGTGCTGAGATCAAACTCGTCGTAGAATGGCAGCGTAGACAGTCCCTGGTATCCTGGATGAACACCAGCATCCAACATGATGACTTTGCCTTTGTACTGGATAATATGGCAGGACCGGCCGACTTCCGATCCACCACCTAGAGCAACAAACTTGAATGAGTCAGTATCATTATCAGAGCTCATCTTATCGTCCAATTGCACCTGTTAAACGTCCCTATGTCTCCACGACGACAATCAAATGCGTTCGATCCCAACTGGAGCTAGTGTTATCGAAAGATTTTTGGCCTAGCATGGATATTTGGTGTATGGGTTTACATTGTTATTATGTAAGGCTTAGGTAATAGTATTCATTTGTCAGGCTGTAGAGTTCCTATTTAGGAAATGCAATCGGAGTGGTCTGCTGGTCAGAGGAACAAGACGCTACCTACGGTCTAAATCGGTGGGTCGAGGACTTCGTTTGCGGCATGTTTCCAGGCCCCATAGTACCTGTGCTCAACGTAATTACTCTCCTGGGTGTGTTTCCCCTTGAAGTAAATTTCAGGCAAGATGACAAAGTCAGAGTCTATGAGAATAGGCTCAGAGATCCTGGTGATGTTTTGCCAGCCGAACCAGACACCTCGTTCACCAGCAGTCCATGTCTTATCTTCCAATTCTTTGAATTTGAGTTTCTCAAAGATGGCAGTATGGTTGTTCGAGTCCAAAACCAGCGCATCGGAGCCCAGCTGATTGATGTACCCGAATACGGCGTCTGTAAACATCCCTGGCCCAGTGAGCATCATAGTTCCGTCATAGTACCCATTCGAGCCTGGTGAGAAATCGTAAGTTTTCCCTTCAAAGCTCAACACCTTCGTGTCTTTGTTATAATGCTCAGTGGTTCTTTGCACAATACCTGCAATCAGATACGCTAAAAATGGATGGTGTTTTTTCGACTGAAATGTCCACTGACAGATTTGCACTCTCCTTGAAACTATCCCTTTCCAGGACTTACAGTCACATTCGCCTTCTATTCCTACAACAGCACCAATCTGACTGTTAGCTCCGAAATAGGTGTCATTGTAAGATATCCAATCCCTGAGGGGTGTAGACAGGTATGTGTCGATATCGGCATACGTTCCACCATTGATGAAAAGTAGCAGATACCTCATGAAATCATACTGCAAGATCTTCTTTGGCATGATGTTGAACGTCTCGACAATCTCTGGGAAAATTGCGCCGTATGTTTGTACTATCATTCTATAAGCGGTTGTTGCATTGACAAGTGTGTATAGAAATTCTGGATCTTGGGCCCATCCCTCCATGAGTGCAGTTCGTGGAATCTGTTTGTGCCATGTTTGCAATACCCTCTTTGGTATGGGCCATCTCGAATCGCTCTCGTATGGGAAGAATTGAGTCAATCTTTCGAATATGGGTATACTAAGAAGTTGATCATTCATTCCTTGTTGTAGCTCATCTTTATATGTCTCATTGGCGTAGTACATGTTCATCCACTCCTCCTCGTCATAGTCCCCATAGCTGCCACCACCCAGCTTGATGCTGACTCCCACATCGATGTCGACATACCCCATCCATACGACTCCTATTGTGCTGGCAGCCAAGAACGCAGACAGGAGTACGAGTATACCCCGTCTCGTCTTGAACATTTCTCCAAACGAAGCCTTCTGCTTGCTTTCTGCCCACTTACAAGCACAAATCACACAGCTACCCGTACCCTGCTGCTCTCACTGTTTGTCTGGTGTCGTCTGTGTCTGGTATTCTGCCTCAAGTTGCCCTGTGTCGCTTATAGTAGTTCTCTACTAGTTCTGCATCCATGCATGCATGGTCTAAAATAGACGTGGCCACTTTATATTCGCGAATATTGCCCTTTGTTATCCCATCGCAGATAGGCTAAAGGTAGCCAGCAGTGATGGTGGATGCTATGATAGCATAGAGTTCACCTCTAGATCGAGTGAGGAGCATCGAGTAGATTCACATTCTCTAACTGCTGATGTTTTTTTGCTTTTGACTCGGTAGCCGATTGCCAGTTACTAAAGATTGGGCACACATGCATGAATGCAGTATATAGATATCAGTCCGACGGGAAAAGCCATTTTGGCACTTCGCTGTGCTCTGAGGTACTTACACCTTGCATACCGAGTACAGGGGTGCAACAGACACCAGTATCCACTGCGTAGTGTAGTTGGGCGAAGAAAAAAGAGAAAGCAACGAAGGGCCGGCGGCGTACTAGTAAGAATAGTTGAAAGGTTTACATTCTATATCTATAGCTCAACATCAGAGCCAGAGTCTGATTCGCCCTGAACATCAATGCTCATGCTGGTGTCTTTGGCTGAAAACCATCCGCCGTTATCATCATCCGACATGTCTTCATCTTCTGAGACCTCTCCTCCTGAGACCTCTCCATCATTATTATCGCCACTGGCCGATTGCCCAGTGGCACTGGCTTGCGTTGTGGACCCGCTAAGGAAGAGATAGGAGTATTCATTATCTCTCGATGTCTTCACCACTTCCTTGGCTATTCGTGCTATGAACCTCTGAATTGCCCTCAGAGATTTAGAGAAAAGGTGTTTGTGTAAGTTGATATACTTTCCGTGACTGGTCACGATGTTCTTGATCCATAGAAGGTTGTGTTCGATATGCTGAGATGTCATCGCTATGTCTCCAATGAATGAAAGAAGCCTCTCCACATAAAGCACAGGCAGGTCTGAGGAAACAAGTGCAATATCCTTTATAGGAATGGACTCGTACACTTTGTGGATTAGGTACACCTCATTTAATCTGAACGACATCACTAGAGATGTTAGCCATTCTTTTTCCTGGAGGGATTCATTTACTGCCTCAGGTGTGGTATCAGTATCAAGATCAAATGGATCAAAGATCACCTCGTCATCGACTGAATATATCAAAATACCTTCTGTGGATGCAGCAGCAAACGAAGCTGCTGTTGGTGAGAATTGAATTGCTGTCACACGGATTTCTGGTCTTGTCTTTCTCAGGGAGGGGTCACCCCTTTTGGATCCTGGGATGGAGGAGTCCAAACGGTCTTCCAAATCACTATTCTCACCGTCTCTATCAATCAAGTCCAATGACCCAGCATCTGTCATCTTCGAACTGTTCAGCATCTCGAGCGTACCGTTCAACTCCATATTCAAAGAGACTGTGAATCTCTTAAGCAAAACTTCGTTAGGAATATCATATAGGCATATAGAGTTGTTGTTACCAGCAGCAACAAGCGACAGTCCGTCGAATGAATAGTTGATAGTTGTAAAATGCTTAGCCCTGGCTGAGTTTTTCGCTGTAAACCTATCTTCAAAGAATCTTCCACTGATTATATCCTTTCTTCCATCTATATTACCAGTCTGTTTAGCATTCTCTATATCCCAAAATTGAATCTGACCACTTAAAGTCGACACTGCTACTTCCTTCGAGTCAGGTCTCATAGCAATACTGAGAACATCTGAATGAATTTCAAAAGGTTCCACATGTCTCGATCTTTCAAACAAGTTCCACACTCTCACAGTTTTGTCCCAACTAGCACTGGCCAGCACACTGTTTTCGACACCAAATGATAAACATGAGACAGGACCCGTGTGTCCAGACAAAGACTCCACTAGTTGTGAAGTAAGCACTGACCAAACATATATATCGTAGGTGTCTTGAGATGAAGCACAGATCACTTCTCCACTTGGATCCACTGCAAGGGCATTGAACTTAACCCGTTCAGTGGCAGTAAATGTTCTGAAATTACGATATCTGATCAAATCCCAAGCTTTCACGGTACCATCCAGAGAGCAAGAGAACAGAACTTGGCCCTTTTTGGCGAACTTTACAGCAGTCACTGCTGAGGTGTGCTCCTCAAAAGTGCAAAGGCAGAAACCAGAAACCACATCCCATACTTTGATTTTACCATCATCCGCAGCGGTCACTACTCTGGACCCATCCGGAGAGTATGTCAATGCATTTGTAGAGTCAAAGTGTCCCTGTTGTTTCAGGATGTAGGATTCACTTTGCCATTCATATACTAACAATTGTCCTAGTTTAGAGGATCCGAAAGCCAACCATTCACCTGTTTTGTTTATAGACACTGTATTAACACCGTTCTGTCCCATGCTCAACTGTTGAATCATATTAAAGCCTGGGAGTTCATAGAGTCTAAACTCACCGTTGCTGAAGCCGACAACAAACAGATTACTCTCTGCGTGAAATGCTGCGCATTTGACCTTTGCTTGAGAGAAGAAGTAATTTCTTTTGGTGATTCTCCAACTCATGGAAGCGGAACTTTCATCATCATCATCACCGCCGTCATCGTCTTCTGCGTCTTTTCCGTCTTGCTGCTTTGGTTTCTTAGTGTACTCCCATTGTAATAAAGCTCCATCTTTACTGACAGTGTAGATTATTTCTTGGTCTGCAGAGAAGAAGGCATTGATGACTGTGTCTTTGTGGCCAGCAAAAGTCATGGCTGATGATGCTTCTGAGGAGTCTAGAGTGAACAACCGCGTAGATAGATCCTTTGATGTGGACAGGAAGAACCGTGAGTCGCTGGACCAAGTCACACTGGTCACATTTGCGAAATGACCTGCGTAAACCCTGTGACGCACAAAGGGGGCGAACTGTCTGTCTTCTGAAACCTTCGGTGTTCTCCAGACCTGAATGAACCGTGAGCATGCGACTGCAAAATGCGAGGAATCGTTACTGAACTTGAGATCGAGCACTGTGTCTCTGAAGTTGAAGTGGTGAAGGACTGTTCTGGCCTTGTAGTTCACAAGAATCGCTCTGCCACTGACGTCTACTGACATGAGTAGGGACTCCTGCGTGTTTAGCGCTATTCTAATAATGTTCTGTCTGTGCTCATAGGGGAAAGTGAACGACCTGTTGTTCACCAGGTCAAAGCACGTTACTCGATTCCCTACAGGGCTCAGCAGTTTCGTCCCGTCCGAGCTGAACACAAGGTTTCCCCGAGAGTACACTGTCCCCAGAAGATTGGAAAACTTGAAGTCTGATTTCATTCTTCTCTTCTCCCTTCAAACCTAACGAGCGTGCTTCCCCAAACCTCACCGTTGCGTAACTGGCTTGTCTCTCCTTTCTCTACCTCATCGAGTGAGAGAGAATCACTCCAAAAAAAAAGTTTTCAGTATAGAGGAATCACCCGCGAATTCTTCTACATTGGAGGGAAGGAAGCGATGAGCATACAGTTCAAGTGAAAACAAGCGAGACATGTTGGTTAGTTAGACGTCCAGTGAGTATCAGACTTTGACTTGCGGAAAGGGTTGTATTCTTGAGACAGTGTATTGGTTGCTGAAACGGGACGGTTGTTGTTCTCTTTTGAAACAGCATTTGGAAGTTTGAAGATGAGCAAGAAAGGAATGTCAAGCAATGTGCTTAACATGAAGTTCATGCGCGCAGCAGAGATCAAAGAGGAGGAGAAGAAAGAGGAAGAGAAAGTGGCGAAGCTGAAGGACCTCAGTGAGTGGAGCAGGGAGGGCAGTTCAGCGCTGCTACGGAAGAAGACGGGGCTGGGTAGCAACAGGAAAGCTGTTGTCTCTATGGGCTTCACGGGGCTCAATGCGATGAGCCAACAGGCGGTGGTAGGGAGAAGAAAGTTCGGCGAGGAGAAGCAGAAGGCGCCCGCTCAGGGTTCCCCAGATGGCCAGACACCAGGGAGTGGCAGCGAGGTGGTGGAAGAGGAGGAGGAGGAGGAGAACGACATAGACAGAGTATTTAGACTCGAGAAACAAGACAGGGACAGGAGAAAGAACAAAAGGCAAGGACTGTCTTCCTCTACAGGAGCAGAAGTGCCCAAGAGTAAAAAATTGAAGAAATGAAGCATATATACATCTATACTATCTACTTTCTCTTCTTGGCATCATCTATCAATCCAGCCTTCACTATAGCGTCCCTCGTAGTGGAGTTGATGTGCTTGAATCGGTCTGGTCCGAGTTGAGTGCCTCCGAACCACCTACTCACCACCACAACAACGTTCCAAACGTCCATTATCTGTAAGAGATGTAGCATTCTGCTACCTGCGGCAGTCTCGCCATCATCATCGCAGTCAGAAATCCTCGTGCCGTCTTTTCTTTGGATTCTGTACGCTACCATGTTGTGCGTCGCTTTACTGATCTTGCGATCAGTCTTCAAAAGTGCCAACTTTCTGCGTAGCTCTTCTTCATTGTCCACCAGAAGAGCAAACGCAATGAACGTCGACCCTCTGTCAGTCACTGTATCGCTAACTATCCATCCATCCAGTGCGTTCCCTGCCTGCATTGCCCTCTCGCTGGCACCGCCCACAGCATCCTCCGTATGGGCCTTTACCATTTCTTCCTCCTCTGTCTCTTGTATGGTTCTCTCGAGTTCTCCAAGAAACTCAAACAAACAAACGCATCCAGGCTGGTACACATTATCCAGCACAACACTGAACTGTTCCTGCCATAAACTCGTATCTTGGACGTTATTCCTATACCCACTTCGTACCTGAAGAATGTGAGGAGGCTCTGTATCAGGGTACTTGTCACCAAGGGAGATACGTAAAACGTACTCAACATGCTGTGGGACTCTCAAATCGATGAGTCCTTCGTTGACGTGGGTTATACACTCTGGGTATATCGCATCGATGGCCTCCAGTTCATCCTGAACTTCCTGTGAAACTACCATCCCCTTGCCTCCCAGTGATTACACTCAACCCATACACTCTCGTACGTCACTGCCTACTAGTCAATGGACAGAAAGTTCTTTGATTACTGCTCCAAGTTGGAAAGAAAAAATCAACTAAATCAACAGATAGAAGTGAAGAACACAGCAAAGAGGAACAAAAACAAAGGAACTGAACACCTCCACCTGACTGCTCAACTCTGATCTCCTTCCTAGGTTGATCATCATATGAAGCAATGGCAGACATTCTCAAAGAAAGAGGGAATAAAGCCTTCAAGTGTCATGAGTACCTCAAAGCTGCACAGTTGTATGCAGACTCTATTACTCTAGACCCTCACAATGCGGTTCTGTACTCTAACCGTGCCATGGCTCTGATAAAACTTGAGCAATGGACATCTGTCATTGAGACCGTCAATGAGGGTTTGTCACAGAACCCGATAGATTACAAGACGAAAGTGAAACTTTTATGGCGAAAAGGTACTGCATTCGCAGCGCTGAACGAGGTGAAGCAGGCAGAAGCTGCTTATAGCGAAGCTTTGCAACTGGACCCAAGCAATCGCAGCGTGAAGAACTCACTGGAAGGGCTCAAGAAATCCATCTCCTCATCTGGAACAAGGAGCCATAGTGTGACCGACACACAACAAGCTGACAAAAGAAGGAAGAAGTCTGAGCTCGAGGAAATACCCATATACCAGGTGGATCAACTGCCTCTTGAGTTCAGAGAGCCCCAGCCTGTAAGTACTGCTGCCGCAGAGGAAAGTGCCGATAAAATGCAGGAGCAAAGAGAGATACCTGTCGAAGCATCAGAGCATCAACCGGATGTTTCACATACTACTGGTGAGGTGTACCCTGAGAAACTCACACTCCATGCCCTATCCACTATCGTCAATAACAAGCCAACATCTCAGTCGCTGAAGTACATGTTCGAAACCCATTCATCTCAGTATGCTACAATATTCAGAAACGGTAACATAGATCACAAAACCCTCGATCGTGTGCTTGATGCCATTATCTTTGCTCTAAAGACGGATGATTCTCTTCAAAATCAATACAAGGCAAAAGAGCTTCTATCAGTGTTGCCTGCTGTGCCAAGGTTTCGCCTTGTTCAGCTCTTTGTTGATAAAGAGAAACTTGCAACTGTAAGCAAACTGGTCCAGGACCCTCTCCAAAAGTGGTGTTGATAGGTTAACAATAAACATGAAAAGTAAATGGTGTGTATATAGAATTGAATAGATGGAAATAAGGTATCAAATTATCAATGCTGGTAGACTGAAATCCAGTCCAGTCCCAAACATTATAGGTCTGGTCTTCTGAGCTTTGTTTTCATTTCATAGTAAGCTTTCAATCCAGTCTTCATATTTGCGCCCATAGACGGTTGGACCAAAGGCTGTATAAATGAAGGCATATATCTATCAATATCAATGTGCAACACATCGGTGAGAAGGTACGGCACCATTAGCAACGTGATTAATAGTGACAACATTAGGAAAAACACCAATGTGTAAAACTGTACTAAAGCTCTTCTCTTTCTTCGCTTTCTTGCTGATAGTATTTGCGGCCTGATCTGTCTATCAGGCTTGAGCCAGAACAAAAGCAACGAATGCCACTTATCTACATATGGAATGAACAACAGTGGCATCTGAATGAACAAGATGAAATGTCCCAAAACAAAATCAAAGACAAACAAACTCATCTCAATAACCTTGCAAAAGAACTCCCTTCCGGGTTCAGTGAATATGCTCCATCCCAATCCAGCAGTGGCCCATTTGCCAGACCACCACGCCCTGTTACTTCTATCATGTTTGAACTCTCTCGTTAGGAATAGAATTACAATCAACTTGAAGACTAAGCTCTGAATCAAAGCACAGACATATAGACCTAAAACAGCATTCTGAAAGTTCCAATTTTGACAGTACCACAACAACTCAAAGAAGAAGAAGTGGTTCACTAGTGCTAACGAATGTGCTAGGGAGGATATGAGTGATGGGAACCATGGAATGCACAAACCCATAAATGGTCCTAAAAACACTGAAAACACAAATAGCACGATCAAGATGACCACATTGACTATAATAGGACCAAATGAAAATACCAGCACTCTCATCAACGTATTCGAAGGAGTCAAGGATCTTGATTCATTCTGTGCATTAACGAACAAATAAGCACATAACACTGCAAGTGTCAATGCAATTCTAGAATAAATCTCAGAAAACAACATGTTTGTGTAGGAAGGCTTTTTGAAGTCATTGGAAACCACATCGCCAGGTCTGTCCAATCTCTTTCTCTTTGTACCGGTCACCTGTATTCTTATCATTCTGATGTGAGATATCCAGGAATCAGCAGTTGATTCAGTACTACCTGAGCTTAGCCAGGTCAAGTACTTCTTATAATCCAAAAAGAATTCGTTCCAAGAAAACTGGTTTGGATTGTATAGAACAGGGCTGATAAACAATGCAAGTACAGTTGTCCAGAAATACAACAAGGAGTAATTCCACATGGAAAAGGAAGAGTATAGCAACATAGCCATAGCTGCTGCTGCAAAGTAAAAACTCTCCGAAGCGAATCTCGAATATAGAAGAAAAAATGGCACTCTGACAGTAGCAAAACCCCTCCCTGTTGCAATGTATCTGGCACCACCAACAGCTAAGTCATTGACTAAAGACTGAGCATAAACCTTGCAGACAAAAACTTCAAAGAATGGTGATAGAGACATGAAATGCTTCCCTAATCTCGTAAAAGCACGCCATATTCCACGCTCCGTTAACTCTTGAACACATAAAGGGACAAATGAGACAAAAAACACTGCAAAAATAGAGAGAATTGATCTTTCGAGCCATCTTATCAATGGAATCAAATTGGAACAGCCAGTTGGTTTTCTAGGATCAGTAATTGGTATATGAGGATTATAGTCACAAATTATTGATTCGTGGACCAAAGCTGCCATATTAACGGAAACAATCAAGAATAGCTGTATAGACAAAATAATGAAGACATTATTTAGATGAAATCCAGGATGGGCGTAGTAAAATGATAAAAATCTATCCAAGGGAAGTTGTGTTCCCAAATAAAAGTACTCTCTGGATAACATTTGTTCTCCCATACCAGCACCAATCTTAGTGTTAAAGTTCAAGATAGAGCCAAATCCCAAATCTCTTCCTTTACCGCACTGGATGTACTCTGAGTGTTTTATCCTACCACCTCTCACTATCGCATTGATACCTGCGTATATGTCTTCATTTAAGTGCAACCCTTTTTGGGCCTTTGAGACTCCTCCTCTGGACGTCATGAAAACAGTATTCAAAAAGTCTGGGTGTCCGTAGTGCAACTTCCCTCCAATCCTTGCCAATGTTCTAGCAAACAAAGTTCCAAACGTTTGCTCTTTACCAGCAGCGATATCACCAAGAATACCGATATTTTCAGAAAAGATATACTCCCTTGTCCCAATGATCGCTACTGGATTATCCATCTCTTCTTTCTCAGAATCTGGTATAGTTGGATATAAATCGATTTGATCTTCTGGACCTTCTTCAAACTCTGCCAAAACAGATCTAATCTTTAAACATTCCTCTAAATAGTTATCCTGGTTAGCATCAATCAACTGGATATACTCTCCTCTACAGAATATCAACGAATGATTCTGGTTGTCCGATTTCCCATCGCCTAGAATTGGATTGCCACTCAATCTTATCTTATACTTCGGTTTCCGTTCACCATTTTGTAATATTTCACAACTTCCATCAATCAATACCGAGTAGAACGTACGTTCCCCACTTGATGGACAAATTTCCTCCTCTAGATAGGCAATCTGCAATTCAGGATATGCCCTCAAAACCAACTCCTTGTTGTCGTGCTCATCCGAAGAGAAAGAGTTGAGCCTCTGCATCGAAACTACCATTCTAAACTTTCTCAATGCCATAACTGCTGCATCTTCCAATTGCTTTTGCTCATCTCCCGTGGATGGGTTTTCAACATCATACATAAGCTTTATTGCTCTGGAATAATTCATGAAACCAGAAATAGTTCTGTATAATGTCTGAGATCTCAATGAAGCCCATATGCGTGTTCTTAAAATGTATTCTGGAGTCGCTGTTTTGAAGCCGACACAATAGTAAGGTAAATTATCTGCCTTTTCTTTAGACGAAACTATTTCAGAGCTTGACTGGGTATCTGTAGATGTTCCTAAATCTATCTCCTCAGCTAGCATCTTTGTATCTTTGACAAAGTAAGACCACTCTAACGGATGAAGTTGTTTCAAATACTCCAACAAAGTAACATTAGAGTATCCTTCATCTTCTCTTATAATTTCACGTAACGTCAAAGTGATCTTCTCACTAAAATGGGGAATCAAAACAGTAAATGTTGGCGTTTGTTGAACGGGCACAGGATCCGGTATAGGTGTAGATAATGATTGAGCAAAGTATGTAATCCTTCTTTGTGCTTCAGATTGAGCTTCGAAAAGAGGAGACCTGAAAAGCTGATCCTCTTGGGACATGAAAAAGGTAGGTTCTTTTAGAATGACAGTCTCCCCACCATTAGGTCCAGTCTGTATCACTTGTTGATATATCAATCTCTGAACATGTTCCAAAGAGAGTAAATGCTCTCTGTACATTGCAATAATAATTGAGTTCCAAACTTGAGAAACAATAATTTTGGACTTTAAATTACTCTCTGGCGTAGTTGCGATAATCTTTGAGAATATCCTCTTTGGTAACCTAGAAAATATGTTTCTCCATGGTGTCCAAATAGAAACACCTATATAAAGCGACCGGCAAACAGAATGGAAAGTATTGCAAATAATGTACCAAAGATAGGTGTCCAAAAAGAATAAAACCATATCGGTTAAGCACATCAAAAACAACAACACTCGTGGTTGGTGTCTACAAATAAGGATCCCAAGGTATCTTTCTCCAACGCATCTATTTCCACGAATGAGACTCAATTCCCTGATAGGGTCCTTTAGTGACAAGGTCAAAAAGAAATAAGACTCAGTAAATTTCGCAATGAAAACAGCGATCCATAATCCATAAGAAGATAGTAAAGCTTTCCCTCTCAATTTATGTACTGAGTTTGTAAAATTCTTATTAGGAAGGAATTGCCTTTGTCTTTTGGACTTGAATGGAGATCCAAATAGTGATGCTAACGGAGTAAATGTAAAGTAGACTGTGAAAAATAAGCCAACAAAGAACTGTGAGATCGAAATTCCCAATCCTATCTTGGAAATTGGGTTAAAAGGCAAAAATCCAAAGATGTAGATGGATGGTGAAGCAATTAGAATGAAAACCATAAACAACAATATCAACCTTTTCCCCAAAGGTTGGGCTCCAGGCCACTTTCTGGGAACAAAAAGAAACTCCAAAAGAGTGGAAATAATATTGATGAATGTAGAGATACAGCCATGTAATGCTATGACTGATAATGTAACCTGAATGGGAGGCTTATTATCCAACTGTTGTTGATAGCGCTTTGTGTATAACACGGGCGAGTTCATCATTGTGTAAATCCAAAACGTTGATATATGTAGGATCCATATTCTATTAAAGTTTATAATCGAGTGGGTCCATGTCCGTCTTTCTTTATATGTTTTGTAGAAGCACTTAGACCATTTGATATCATTCAAAAAAAGGTATCGCTCATGAGGAGGGAACTGCATTAGATGTTTACTTGCTTCATTCAACTGAATTTTCTCCAATCCTTTCCTGTACCAGAAAAATTGATTCATATCATCATATCCAATTGTGGATGAATGATCTCTATCTCTGACAATGTAGTGACCATCCACTAATTCATAAACTTGATCTCTGTAAAAGTCATACAATGGAGTGATGACGTGGTCCAAAAATGGTTTGAGCTGAACATCAGGGTGTGACTTTTTTGTTCTTTCAATACTATAGTAATAATCATTGCAGCATTTGAAGATAAAACACAAGCATTCGGGCATAAACCTGATATTGTTAGCCTCTCCCCAACACAAGAGATAGATTCCCAATTGTATGATTGAGTCATCGGCTGAAAGAGACTTCATGTTTTCACTCCATCTCTTTTCAGATTCTTCGAGTGATATAACACCCGGTGCAATTTCACCGCTATCAGGATTATTTTGCTTATGAGAATTAAGATAAGACTTCTTTGGAGATCCATTCTTCTTTATATTAACAAATCCGATGGTATCATCAATATCTAATTGGGCTCCGAAATACCACTTTTTGAAATTTGAATTGGAACCACCGATATAGTCAGCATGTAACGATCTTAGCGCCTGAGAAGGGCTCATTCTGGATGCCCTCGAATCTAACAATCTCATCAAATAGTCAAACATGTTCTTGGTATTATCCAACTGAAACCCAAAAATCTCTGTGAGCTCTACAAAGATCAATTCAATTTCCTGCCTTGTGATTGGGATATCATCCTGATCTGACCAAGAGGGGTATGGGTCGTGGTAGTGATCGAAAACGTCATAGATTCCTTTCTCAGCAAACCTTTCCCCTTTGGCATCCCCTCTATTGTTCTTACCAGTAGCATTAGCGTTTAACCTCTCGTTCCAGCGCCCACTCGCGATCTGAGGCGTCCTAAATCCACTGAATGGTATAGCGCTTTTGCCAGTAAACGCAGAGCTGAAGCCATTGACGTCAGGAAATGCTATAAGCTCATGAAATGTTAGAAAAATTGTTCATGGCACACACTTTAGTGGAAAGGGCAGATTCAAGGTATTTAGTCGTACATGAATGTCTCTCCTGAAACTCAGGTGTATCCGTGTACTTCGAGTTTGAGGAACTTGCGCCATCGTCATTGGAGTCGATATCACCAGACGACCCCTGTGGAGGGGGGTCTGGTGTCTCCTCCTGTCGTTGCATTGGTGAAGGAAGCGGCATGATTTACAGAGAGAAGAAGAAGTACCAGCAGCGGGTGGTTCTCTTCCTTGTCTACTTACGAAGTGAAATCCTAACAATGAAGCAGTAAGTACCTTGTGTGGTAATTAAATACTTCAACGTACCAGGAAGCCACAAAGTTGAGCTTTTTCATGTCACAAAACTAAAGCAATTCAACAAGGACACAAAACCCACCCGCCCCTTGAATAATAGAAAAACTGTGCGGCGGAGAGCCGCGATCATTGGCACATACGCGTGCGCTAGGGCTGCCTTGGCTGTAGTGAAATGTGGAGTGACTGTATTGGTTTGGATACGTGGTCTCGCTTCACTCTCCTAACTAATTTCGTGTATATTGAGATCATTGAGAAGTTTCAATTTCGAGAAGAGCGAATGGAGTGCTGATTGTCCAACAAATACGACAACGTACCGACGGGGAACCGGTCGGATGGTAGAACATTGGAATGCTACATGCTACAACCACAGTTCGGCAAGCGACTACGACTACTACCACTACGACTACGACTGCTACTGCTACAGCTATCTACGATAACTGCGGTCGAGACGGCGCGTAGCCAGCACTAGGTAACCCCAAACACCTAGTAGATGGACATGCAACATTTCGCTAGTCCGATCGATCGCGCTCGGGTAGTTAGTGTAGCCCACGCAGAATATAACTTTTCTCTCTTACAGGCACCATGGAGGATGACTGTGTCCTATATGCTACCTCACGTACGCTTCAATTGGTGTCTCTTTTTTGAGCACTTTGTGTTTCTACGCACGCATTATGTAATAAATCATCTTCCCTGCACCGCGCCGACACACCACACGAAAGAGACTGGATGGTTCCACAACGGCGGGGAAACAAACCATAACGCCGGCCTCATTTAATCGTCACCACTGCCAACCCTCATCATCTGTTGTTACGTGGTGAATCTCTCATCTCTCATTATTTTTTGACCAAATGTTCCATGCGGTCCTCTGGCAATCCCAGCAAGGCCTGAAAGCTTCTACGAGGTTCTTTCCTATCGGCACGGAGATACTCGGTTGCCGAGCAGCACTGTGAAAACCGAGCACTTTCTTTTTGTTTGTTTTGTTCTTGCCTTGAATGAACGTGCAAAGTACTACCTAGCCCCCCGTACTGTAGCCCCAGCCAGCAGCCACTTAGACGAACTGAGACATAGGTACTGGAATAAATAAAAAATCAAGACACCGAGCGGGCAGCGTTATCGTGCCAGTCAGTAAGGCAGGCCATCAGGCCATCCGCAGCGTCGTCAAGACACATTAGTGCTCTGCCGCTGCCACTGTTCAAATCGTTCCTCCGTCCCTCACCACCACCACCCGCCACCGCCCACCACCCGCCAACCACGCCCTACGGCCCGCAATAACGAAAAATGTGTCTACCCACGGGCTTTGACTCTTATTGCCGCTTGCTTCAAGCTGGCGACAAGCCTTTTTTTCCCTCCCTCTTACAGTCGTACTTTTCCCTCCTCAAATTAAGCGCAGAAGACGCACAGCTATGCAGTGTTTTCAACATAATAATTTTCTATATGACAAAGCAACAGTGGATATTATAAATTAAAAGAGTAAATAAATCAAGCTTTTCCCTTTTCCACATTTGGCCTTTGGCTATGGATTGCAGTCTGTTCGACAGGATAAATAGATCAAGTTAGTGCACGCATTCTCCTCGTGTATCGCCTGTCTCTTTGCCTTGAGTAGCGGATAGCGGTAGCATAGGACGGCGACGATTGTCCACTTAACCCGCCAGCAGTAGAGCTGTTTGTTTTTGAATTAAGGAAAGCAATACACGGAGGGCAACAGACGCCACACACACACTGAACGAAGATGGTGGCATTGTCGAAGAAGCTGACACCGTATTTGGTATACGCCATCCTTGCTGCTACAGCAATTGGTATGGATATGGAGATGGATATGGAGATGGACACGAATGAGGGAATGGCACCGGAGCGCGCGAAATTGATCCACTCTAATAATGACCCCCAGACCCCAATTAAGCCTGTACCACATGAGGTTATGCACTCCCATGGTTTGCCTATACTGCAGACGCACTTGACAGACGCTGAACGTCTCTATTGGGAACAGTACAATACCACGACATACTTCACCATTGATGGTTCTAATCAGTCTTCCCTGTGGTATCACTGCTTGTCATTAGGCATGTGTTTCATCTTCCTATATCCAATCAGTATGATGCTAGACAGTGTCAAGTCAAAATGGTACATACCTGTCTTGACTGTCCACAATGCTGTTTTAGTATCTTCTTTAATTGCATTGAAAGTTTTTGGATCCTCGGTTCCTGATCTGTATCCAAGCAACGCCTACGCCAAAATGTCTTGGATTTTACTTTTCGCTACACTCACACAGTACATTATCGCGGTTCTACATTCCGCATCAAGATGGGTATCTACTGCATGGCCCGAAGACGCTGAAGAATACATGCAACCTTTCATTCCATTGGAGGACCTAGACTTACCAAGACACAGAGATGAGGATAGAGGTAGCTCTGATTCTCAATCCCATACTACATTAATTAGCTCAAAACGCTCGTCCAATGAAGACAACAGTGATGCTAACAGAGAAGATTCACCTGAAACTTTGTACAAGACGGATTCTTTTGATTTAGATGAGGATCTCGAAAGAAATTTGGGAAATTCCACAAATGGATTCCACAAACCAATTAATTCATATGCACCAAAGAGCAGAAGTTACACCTCAAAGCAAAGAGATGACTTGCTAGGAAGGGTATTTCAGAATGAGACAGTCCAGAAATATGCCGAGAAGTTTTACACGCTCGTCAACGTTTTATTCATTACAACAAAAGTTCCTATGCTGGGATACCTATTTCTCTACACATCTACTGGTACAGTTGTTGGATCCTTACTTGCGCAAGACAAGCATGTTTTCAATGTATTGGCGCACTTTATCAAGGGAGGCGTTTTTGTTTCCCTAGGGGTATTTTCTCTTGCCAGATATTGTGGTTGTCTATCAAAATCAGGGTTTGCATGGAACAAAGCTGTTGTATTGAAAAATCAAGTAGACACTAGCTCGATCTGGTACAAACTCACACCGCGCGGTATGATCACTATGGAAGGCTATGAAAGTTTCTTAATATTCTTTTACGGGATTACTAATGTGTTCTTGGAACATCTAGCATCTCCGGGTGGTGAGTGGGCCGCAAAGGACTTGCAACATGCATCGATTGCGTTCATGTATATTGGATCAGGTCTATGTGGACTTGTCACAGAGCACATTTTGTCGGAGTGGAGATTCAATCAATTCCAAACTAATACAAAAATCAAGGTAGACGCTATTTATGCTGGTACCCCTGGCTACTCACCAAACCCATTTCCTGTCTTCACTATCTTCTGGACTGGTCTTCTAATGTCCCAGCACCAACAATCGAGCGAAACATCAACGATGATCCACATGCAGTGGGGCTATCTGTTGTCTTTTGGCTCATTCTTCCGTCTTGCTACATACGTCTTGTTGATGCTTGTTCCTAACAAAAACTTGGCACCAGCCAGACCATTCACAGAGTTAATCACAAGCTTCGCCTTAATCTGCGGTGGTTTCATCTTCATGGAAAGCAACGATCAAACTGTCCAAGCTTTAGAGTATAGAGGTCTAACTGGAATGTTCACTTTGAATGTCAATGTCGGCATTGTTGCATTACTGATGGCCTGGGAGATGTGTCTACTGATTTGGAAGGACCGTCTTCAGTCATCCAAACAGCTATAACTATGACCACTCTACTTGTTCCTTCACTAGTGTTTTAATTTCATATTTTTTGCCCAATGCTTCCCACATAATTATAATTACACCAAACACCAAACACTTAACATATAACTAATGCTAAACCCATATATACGCCTATATATAACTAATACATTTGAAGTGGATACTACAAAATGGTGTACTTCGCTGCACTTAGCCGTGTGCTTAGCATATGTTGCATCCTCTACATGCAGTGCCTATTTAGTGCCTGCTAATGGACATGGGGAGTGAAAAACTGAAACCAGGTGCTGTAATGGCAATTTAGTGGAATCGATATCACTCAATTTTGAAAGTCGGAAACTTCTGTTTCATTTTCAGATTTGCAAGTGTCCTAGTTCGATTCTGGCGGAAGGAGAGTCACCACCTATGGGTAACCTAGGTTTTAAGTAATTATTAAGGGGCTCACCAGTAAAGGCAGCTGAATCACTGAAGGGGAGCAATCCAGCACAGTACAGATGCCCGCCAGAAGGCGATTGGGATGACACTTCTCTGAGAAATGGGAGTTCCTTCCAGAGAGGAGACCATGTTTTTTTTTCCTTGTTGGTAATGGATTTTTCACATGTCTTTGGCTCCTTCTTCTTGTGATCGATCCATGGGTGAGAAGGTAGAATAGAAGGTAAGGATAAGGTGCGTGCATGAGCTCAAGAAAACACGAGAAGGCACCTCCACGCACGGTGTATAGGGCTTGCTCCGACCAGCTGAGACTGATCAAGAACGGGTACGCTGCTACTCCGTATACGGCAGATGAGGAGCTGGCGACTAAGAAGGGAGCACCACGCGAGATTCCCATAGTGCAGAGAGGGGAGGTCGAGCTCCCAGATTCCGATTTGCTAAAGATGATACACTACTACGCGGCCATGAAGTTTCCCTACAGAGAATGTACGCTTGATGGGTCTGCGCTGCTAGCGGCAGGGTTCCTCATGGAATCATGGATTGAAGATATGACATCTGGTGACACGTACGAGCTATTCCTGAAACAAAGCAAGTCGGGCTTGGACACAGACAAGAGCAAAAGCCACAAGAAGAAGAAGAGGAAAAGAAAGGGGAGAGACGCAGGCCTCGAGGAGAGGGAAATAGAGACTATAAGCACACAAGAGGAAGATAAGCTGCCATCTTCCAAACGTGTGAAGACGTGAGCTACAATACACCATTCACAAAGTTATTTATATTCAGTACTTCAACTCGCTTCCATCGTGGGTTAAGAATTTGCCATTATCATCTGGCGTGACACCAGAGATTACGTCCAGAGCCTTGCGAACCCCTTCTTCCACATCAAATGTGTTGTGAGTCACGTATTCCAAGTAATGGTTATCAAATTTGAAGTTTTTCAAAGCACTGATATCATCGTTCGAATCTTGCTCTTTAGTGTTTATCAGACCAGGGTGGTAGCTTATTACAATGAACCCCTCATGCTTCAATTCATGGCTGAGGAGGACTCCTAACGAGTTCAATGCTGCCTTTGACACTGAATACGGCGCACAAGGAAACGTCTGGAACAGGAATTGTGGAAAATCACCAATTGATCCCAAAACACTGGACATGAACACTACTTTCCGTGTCTCCTTCTTCAATAGGTACGGTTTCAAAAGTTTCAGGACCTGCAATGGTCCGATTGTATTAACATTCAGTAGCTTCTGAAACTCTTCTGGTGAGGTGTTCATCGCCGAATGCTTCGCATTGTTGATAGCGGCATTGGAGATAAAGACATCGATCCCCACATTCAGTCTATCCAGTTCTTTGGCAACTGAGATGTACGTGTCTGCGTCGTTGAAGTCAAGTCTGAGAATTGTAAGACGTGGGTCCTTAGTAACCAGAAACTCCGAATCGAATGAACTCAGGTCTCTTCTTATAGTGCCAATCACGATATTGTTGCTGTCACTGAGAAGCTGCCTAACGATTTCCCGTCCTATTCCTCGGTTGACACCGGTGATGAAGTACGTAGTTTTATCAGCGTTGGACATTATGTATTCTTGAATACCTTATCTTACTTCTATAGTAGCTACAAGAGTGGAGAAGCAACGTTCTCACCCCTTATTTGTTTGTTCTCCTTACATTTTTTTTTGTCAGGCCACTTGCCATTTAGAACCGTGAGAAGAGTGTCTGGTTGCTGATACTTGTTGCAGCATCACCATCAGCGAGAGGGAGAGGGAGGGGGAGAGGGAGACGGAGGCGGTAGGGTAGCAAGTTCAGTAGGCTACTGGATCTGTGAACGCTCTGTATGTTTTGTATTAGATTTAAACTATTAGTTCGAGAAGAGACAAATGTGTACTGTGTCTAATTACTTTCAGGGGTAGGCTCAACAGCGGTGGCCTCAGTAGCACCTAGTGCTTTTCCAGCGCCGGTTGGTGTTTGTTTGTACTCTTCCTTGCCGGATGTTTCTATGCCAAACAGCCTGTACAGAGCTTCGAATGTCTCCTTCTTGGACAACATCAAATTGATGCAAGAAGTGCCAATCCAAATCGGATATATATCTTGGGGGTGCCCATCTACTTTAACCTTGATGAAACCACAACCTGGAGTCTTTCCTTTGACATTTTCAGCGAACTCTAGATCCAAATCCCTCAGTTCGTCGTACTTTGGGAAAGCTTCTTTCAAGAGTTTCTCAAACAGGGTGGTGTTTGCATTCAAGACACGGGATCCAGTGATCTTGCTTCCAAGGATTGGAAGTGCCTCATTTTGGATCCTCCATTTGCATTGCAGATCAGTTCTCTGAGAAACGAATAGTTTGACACCGGAATGCACAATTTTCAGTCTTTCTTCGTTGGCAAGTAGATACTGTTTTGTTAGTGGAGAAGAAAGATAGATGTTTCTAGTTGGTTCACCTGTGGCGTTTCTCACAAAACAACATTCCGTGAGGGTTGTGTCATTCTTGTCAAATCCAAAGAACTCCCAACATTTTGAAAGTTCTGGATGATCTGGAGATAAGAAGTTGAATGGCTCAGTTTCTTCTGAGGCATTGTTCGACAACTTCTCCTTCTTAGGCTGAAGTTCTTTTTTGAATCTCTTTGTTGCAGATTCTTGGAGAGTGGATGCTGCAGGTTCTTTGTTCAAAGTCTCCTCCTCAGAATTGACCTTCTCCAAGACAGTGATGAAGAAACCACCAGTATTTTGCTGCTGTGGATAGACTCTAATGCAGTCTTGCAGATTGTATCCCTGCTCTTCCGCAGTAGGTGGGTACAAATGGTCCGGATAACTCTCATCTGAGCCTTTTTCTTTTACCTCATAATCTTTTCCTACTACTTTCCAGCTGGTCAAACCTTTGGAGTGAATTAAACCGGGAAGTTCAGTCTTGACAATTCTCAAATCTTTGTTCTTTCTCAAAGCACGTAGAACAACAGCTTCATTCTCTATTGGGTTGATAGAACAGGTTGAGTAAACCAGTCTACCACCTTTCGCTAAAAGTTCGATACCTCTCTGTAAGATGTCGTACTGCAAAGGGTTGAGACCCAGACCATCGCCAATAGCCCACTTGTTCCAGATTTGAATATTCTTTCTAATTGTACCATCTCCAGAGCATGGCACATCACAAAGAATACGATCAAACTTCACATACTCATTATTGATAAGAGTCTTAGGGAAGAGTTGGGCCTGATGATTCACAACCACCATATTGGGGGAGTTAAGTCTCTTGATTTGGTGAACTAACATATGCGCTCTTTTGAAGTCAGCATCATTGGCCACAACGAACCCGGTTGGGTTGGGAATCTTATGCAAATCTTCAATCAGTTGAGCTGTTTTGGATCCAGGAGCGGCGCACATATCCAAGACTTTATGATGTGGTTGGACGTCAAGCACTAGCGGTGGGATCATGGAGACAGCTTCCTGTCTAGAAATGTTTCCAACTTCCGTTTCAATGACTAGAAACCTCTGGGTCTTCGCAAACTTCTCGTTCCTACGTATAACCTGTTTTGAGATGTCAACCTTCCAAGCTAGCTCATTTGGATAGAACGGTAAAGGTTTTGGTGGTTCAATGTCAACACCCTCATGTTGAATATCTCCAAGTTGCGGCAAATGCTGCTCGACAAAGATCTTCTTCACTTCGTTGGCGTGTTCAGCAGTGCCTGTGATTCTGAAGGTAAGCGGCAAGGGTGTCTGCATGTGGCTCTTGAACTTCCCAAACTCCTCGGCTGTCATCAAGTCAAGTTGATTCTTGTAGTAGTTCTCCCACTTGGCGTTCTCCTTCTCAATGTCCGCCCAAGCACCTGTGTTGGATGCATTGTCCCGGTGTTGGCCCCCTCTATTGCCTCCACCATTTCTCTTCTTGAACTTACGTGCCATCTCTGCCGCTGAATACTTCCAATAGAACCGGATGCCTCTAGCAGCTTTCATCCAATCTAGAAACAATCTACGCTTTCTTTATCAGAGAAAATCCTCTCTGGGCTGGGAAAAGTTTTCCAAGCGATGATGAGATGAGCTTTCGCGAAGTGTAGCTACACATCAATGGACATGTAGGTGGGAGAAGACGAGAGGTATCTGGGAGAATTGCAATGGATGCAGGGACCTTGATATGGGTTTACGGATGATTTGCGTGATGGTGCTTGTGTGAAAGATGTGGCAGGCTCGTAGTCTGCTATGCTGAGGAGAATGGAGCAAATGCTAATGTGGCAAGTTTCGAGTGACAGATGCTAAGCAAGAGATTATATAATTAGGAATGCTATATTTAATAAGAAGACAGGAGAAAAAGTGCGTGGTTCGCTTCGTTGACGGGGCAGTGGATGGGACGGCAGTAGACGGAGCCTGAGACAGACAGAGAGAGAGAGAGAGCGCGATGTCACTCACAGTCATATCTGGTGGATCAGCCACCAACACATTAACACCGTTGCTACAAGAACTGTGTCCACAGTCGCTGGCGTTCATCTTACCAATATCTGATAACGGAGGATCCACTTCAGAGATCCTGCGAGTTCTGGGCGGACCAGCGATAGGGGACATTAGATCGAGAATCACGCGGATGATCAAGGATGACAGCCTCAAGGCGCTGCTCAGCTACAGACTAAGCGAAGATAACACCGATGCGAAGACTGAGTGGACCGCGATAGTGGAGGGCGAGCACCACATATGGGATGACGTGGAAGTTCATTGTAAAGAGATGTTCCGATCATTCCTGGTTCATGTGCACGTTGAATTGCTCAAGAAGTCAAGGACAGCATCGACAAAATTCTGCTACGAGCTAGCCAGCGTTGGAAACCTACTTCTAACAGGCGTCCGTTTGTTCGTGGGGTCCTTAGACAGTGCCATTGAGCTGGTCTCGCGATTGACAAGAATTGACCCAGGCATTAAGATATTGCCTTGTTTGAATACCAACTATACTTATCATATTGCTGCTAGTTTGACCAATGGCCATGTGATTACAGGGCAGTCCCAGATCTCACATCCTCCTCCCCAGACAGCTGCCGCACCAGCAACACAACTACCCGGAGTCGTCTCAACTACGTCTATTAATGCTTATGAACATCACCAAAGTCAGCACGAGGACGTCCCATATCAGCATCCAGACCTTTTAATATCGCAACTGAAGTTCTCCAAAGATGACACTATACCGCTACCAGCACCGATTGAGAGAATTTTCTATATAAACCAATACGGCGAGGAAATTCACCCTAGAGCCAATTCAAGAACAATAAAGAGTCTTTCTGAAAGTTCTACGATCGTTTACTCAATCGGCTCTTTGATGACAAGCATTGTGCCTGTGTTGATCTTGCAAGGTATTGGGGAGGCTATTGTCCAGAACAGAGACAGCAACAAAGTTCTCTTGCTCAATGGTGAGTTAGACAGGGAAACATATGGATTCACTGCGCTGGACTTCCTGGATGTTATATACAAGGCTATTGAATACAGTTTCTCTGAAGATTCTGAAGATAAAGAGTTCAAAATGTCATTAAACGATGTGCTTACACATCTAGTGTATATGAAGGACGGTGGAATTGAAGTTGACGTGGAAGAAATTGAGAAAAAGGGGGTTTTATGCATTGAAGTTGCCAAAGATATCTCTGTTGGTAAGGTTGACTTGTATGATCTTGTTGACTTGGGTTCGTTGCTTTCTGATATAATTGGCGACGCCAAAACAGGAATACATAGCTAGGTGGCCTGGCTATACTTTGAATTTATCAGGCACGTTTTGTAACAGGATGAGTTTCTCAAACTCTCCATCGCTCATCAGTTTGCTACTTGTAACTTCATGTTCAATTTCATGCTCATGGTGTAAAAGTTCGTGTTCAATGTCTTCTTTGTGCACGATGTTGACGTCCGGATCATCGTCTCTGTGGTACTTGTTCCAATGGTGTACTTCATATTCGTGTTCAAAGTCACCATGGTGACCAACACCAACGCCGAGATCGGGGAACTTGCCACCTTTAGCGGCGAAGCTCAAGTACTCATCTTTTGACACGCGGTCGTCTTCGTTTGCATCCAACAGCGAGAGTATAGCGATCACAATCTCCTTCTTGGTCTGTTCTCCAATGGCCTCCGATTCGTCGTGCGAGCCTAACCCGTCGCCTTTGCCCACAACCTCATCCCGGTACAGGCCGTACAAGTTAAGTATATCTGTTGAGTCCATGTAGCCCTTGTCACGGTTATCATGGAGGGAGAAAAATGCCTGCGCATCATAATCATCCAGCCCATGCTCTTGCTTCATGTGCCATGCTTCCCATGCTAACCCGTCAGGCGCCTTTTCCCCCAGGACGTGTTCCTCAGAATCCCCGCTTGCTTCACACAGAGCCGCCACAAACAACACGAGTAACCACTGTTTGATCCCCAGCATCTGTTCCACGTTCAATCACGAAGCACGCTCTTTCTGATATAGCTCCCCTTCTGTCTCTATCCGAAGAACAAAACAAAACAAAACAACCAAAGCCCTCAGTAGTTCCGGGTAACATTGACAGAGGGCTGAATGAGTTGACAGGTCAATAAAGACAGTCGCAACACTGAGATACTTACACACAATCAGCGTATATGATAGACAGACAGGCTGGTTGGTAAAGGGAAAGGGAGATACACACATGGAATTGCTGGACCTACCGTTAGAAGTTCTCGTTAAAATCATAAAGCTGTTAGATTATAGAGATATTGCACGATTGCAAGAAATAGAGCACTTCAGAAGGCTGATTGGCCAGATGTCGGCTACTGTGGAAGGAGCAGCTACTGGGAATGAGGATGGGGAACTGCTGTTCATCCACGTTGACCTGTTCAGCGAAGAGGGTCTCACGCCGTTCTCTAAAGCGCTACTGAATCCAGACAAAACGAAGTTTATCATTGTCAAGTCATATGACATCGGAAGGCTGGCGAGCATCTTCAAATACTTCAACTACTTTAAGCCCAATGGAGTCATCAGCACGTTCCTTATGAACCAGTTAGACAACGAGGAGAAAACACAGTTGGTGCAAGCGAACACTGAGCTACTCAAATATAAAAACTGGCAATTGTGTTTCCCTGAAGCCCAATCGTTCATCTTGACAGGGGAAAGCATGGAACCCCTGGATGTAAACATACCTGAAGTCCAGAACTTACTCATCTTCAACACCAGTAACTCGCAGCGGAAAGGCACACTGGAATACCCTAGCCTACAGACTCTAATTTTCTCCACATCCATCCAGGACTCTATCCCCGATGGCGAGTCTTTACTCCTCAATGGGAAACTAGATTTCAAGTCTTACCCAACAATGCAGTTTGCGCTATGTGCTCCAGATTTAGGATTCAAGCACTTATACTGGGATTTATCCAATCTCGAGTTTTGTGTTCAAGATAATTGTCAACTTTCCCAATTAGCATCAGCGTCCAACCTCTATTTTCCCAATCTGAAGAGATTGTTCTTGTCAGTGCATTTCAGAGATAAGATAGATTGCTTCAAGGAACCAACTATCTCCAATATAAAGGCCCCGAAGCTGGATATCTACGTCATTGAGTTCTTTTACAAAGTCTTCCCGGTGGTCAGTAATGTGGAGGTGCCCAGTACATGCACTGCTGTTCTCAGAGATGCCATGTTTCTGTCTCCGCACCCAATTCAACTTTTGGAGAAACAGTCCATCGACCTTTCCTTTCTCGATGACATCACTGAGTTGCACTTGGACAACTGGGATACTCTTTTGAACAATATACCTATACACTTAGAGAGTCTGAAAATCAACAGAGTTGATGACGACAAGGTTCTTCAGTGTCCTCGAACCCAACAGCCGCTGCAGAAGCTGAAACGGCTCAATATATTCGGGTCATTTTATCCCAAACAGTTCACATTGTTGGGGACTTCAAAGCCGCCTAGGGCTAACTTAATTCCTGCTCCTAACTTGACTGTATTGAAAATATTAGGAGTTGATAGCCACGAGAGGATTATTCACGTTATCAATGACGTGTATCCAAACTTGACGAAGCTCAACATTGAAATTATCTCCTTCCAGAAAACCCTGAAAAAGAAGAAAGCACTAACGTTCAAACATCTAGAGGAATTGGTTATCTGGACCACATGTGCTGGGATCTCCCAAATATCTTCATTTTTGTCTCGTGTTGACTTCCCCAAGTTAATTTCCTTGAGGATATGCCTTTATAAAATCAAATCCAATGCCCAAACAGTATCTATCTCGTTCAAGACCCTCCAAAACTTGCAGCATCTAAGCTTGGGCCTCCAATGGCCGAAAAACACCAAACTCGAGGTCAGTGATGTGCGCGAGCTTAGAGTTTTGAAGCTCCCCGACTCAATCACCTCAGTCTCAGTCACCGAGACACCAGAGATCAAGCACCTTTTTGTCCAAAACGAAGAATTGCAGCTGAGATCGAAAGACATCACCGAAACCATAAACTCGAAACTAGCTGATGTTCTTCAGTCTACATTGAAGAAAAAGAGAGGTTTGACACAGCACATGTCTCAAGTGCCTCAGATGGAAGCTGATTTCACTTGGAGTTGGGATTCCTAAACCGCATGATCCCCTCTGCAGTGTCACACCAATGTAAATCTCTCTGATAGCGTGCGTTTGTTACTACCCACTTCCCCTGCCATCCTGGGCCATCCATTCATTATGTGGTTACACCCTTACACTTATTCGATTACTATTACCAATTTGCGCAAGCCCTAATTTACAACAAAGTGACTGTCGCGAGGTTTTTTTTCTACATAAAAAAAAACTTGAAAGAATTTGGACACTTCTTCATTTTATTTAACAATGTGCAATTGATGGATACGAAGCTGGTTCTTTAGACGAATAAGGGAGCTGATATTTTGTGTGGCATGCGTATGTATTTTCATAAAAACACTAAGTGAGCATATACGGATCGAACCAGCCTTTATGATGAAATGAATTACACAGACCTGTACTGATCTTTGACATGCAGATAAACGATTGCCTTTCCTGATTCAAAGACTGGAGACTGTCCACATGCTCGATTGCTTCTGCTCGATGTTGCATCTATATGAGGGTTACGACTAACATTTTAGACAGTACTCATTATCAATACCTTTGTGTATGTCATTAATAGCAAAGTAATTGTTTTCTTTTGACACCTAGTGTAGTTTGTACAGTAATTTCTACTTTTCCTCTTCTCTACTGAAGCTGAATATCCGGCACTCTTGTTCAAGCAGACTCGTGACAGTGGCACTCCCAGCCTACACTTCTCCCAGTTTACGGATCGATATATGTTAACGTTAAAGATTTAAAATTGATTATACATGAGATTTGCTTATTTCTTAGCGGTCAATCTTCTCAAGTAGAAGGCCAACTCATCACCCTCCAAAATGTATCCATCAGCTCTACCAGATTGACCTGGTCTAGAGGAAATGACAGCGTACAATCTACCTGCACTGAATTGGTGCTCAACAGCAGCCTCAATGTTGGATTCACCAGCTCTGGAAGCAAGCTTTCTCTCAACCTTTCTAGACTTGGAAACCTCCTCAGTCTCACCAGCCTTCTTCTTACCCAAGGTCTTACCGTAGTGAGTCTCAAACCATTGTCTGAATGGAGCAGCATCGATTTGAACAACAGCAGACTTGGTCAAAGTGTTAGTTCTGACCAACTCGTTGTTAGATGGGTGGTAAGCGACATTGACAATTCTGGTCTTTCTGGAGACACCTTCGGAACCCCATGAGAAGTTACCAGTTTCAACTCTCAAAGCTCTGAACTTTTGGTTACCACCTCTGGTTCTGACAGAGTGAATTCTCTTAGCACCAATCTTGGTGTTGGCACCTTGACGGCCCAATTCGAATTTCCGCTTCTTTCTGTACTGAGCTCTCTTAGCACCAGTAGCGGAACGCTTGTGACGAGAATCACGAGAAATACCCATTTTTGCTTATTCTAATATATCTGGTTAGTACGAGTTCATTATTGCAGGGTGAGCAGAACAGTCACATTTGGAGGAGGCGCAATGAATAGGGCACAGGGGTTGAGCACATGGAGTATAGTAGTTTCCCACTGCCTGTAACAAGCTGTGAGCTTTCCAAAGATACAGATTACTAGTTGTGCTTGTTTTTTGTGGAACAGCAAAGCTTCCCACTCCAAGAGAAGCTCTTTGGACAAATGTTGATACTGAAGCCCCAGAATCTTGGTCGCAGGGTTCTCACTCAGCGCTCATATGCCGCTCGCTATTGATAGCTCCTCGCCCGTCTGTTCATATGTCCTTGACAAAGACTTACTAAAAGTGATTGATGGATAAGTTGATGGTGTAGTATTCAGAGTAAAATGAAAAGTTCACTATAACTTTTTTTATTTTTATTACAACAATTTGGAAGCCAAACCCACTCACAACTGAAAAAAAAAACACAAAAAAACACAAAAACTTCCAAATACTGTGCGCGGTGTTGTTGCGCAGACCACAAATCACGTAGGAAGATGTCATTACATAATCAAAGTAGAGTGCAACACATTTGGTGGTGTATGGAAGACGGTACAGGACACAGGAAAAACAGACCCCTGAGTTTCTGCCCTCTATAAATATCACGTGAGAAAATATATCCAGCCCTATAGTCATCTCCACCAAAGAATTTTTTTTGTTTTGTGGCAAGATCAAGTGTATACTGAAGCAATACACAGCCAGCAGAGTGAGTTGTAGGAGCCAGGAGCCAGTAGGCACGATACACACCGCGCGTTGAGAAAAGGTGGGAGAGTGCATATCAGTAAGGGGATTTGCCTGCTATGAGTTACTATGACCAGATAGAAATCGAGGATATGACGTTTGATCCTGCTACACAACTTTTCACGTACCCGTGCCCTTGCGGTGACAGGTTTCAGGTGTTCATCGACGACTTACAGGACGGGGAAGACGTTGCTGTCTGCCCATCGTGCTCACTGATGATTCAGGTTATATTTGATGAAGAAGATCTAGAGCAGTATTACGAGGAGATGAAGAGCTGAGGACAGCAGAGGCGCAGAGGCACAGAAGCACAGAGAGAGAGAAAAAGAGAGGCTTGTGATTTCAGCACCAGGTTAGTAGATTGCTAACTGGTGGGCCGCCGCCAGCAGATCGTTTTCAGCACTCAAACCCAACGAGGGGGACGAATGACTCGCAGCGAAGGCATCGTCGGAACACTCACTAGATGGATTCGGTGGACAAAATACCTCATCTTCAAAACACAGCCACCGACTATTGAGAGCAGGTAACCGTATGTGAGTAGTCCTCAGACACATCCACAGCTCCATCCTCTCCTAGAGGAAGGCTCATATCAGCTAGCAACCAGTACTGCGGTGCAAAGCGGAGGTTAGTCCAGCCACTGTCGATGGCCCGGACCGTTCTATTTCCGAGGCGCACATTTACGTATTTTCGGCCGTTGTCTCTGAACCAAAATATTAGTGTTCCGGTATATAAAACTACTGTTATTATCTATGAGTTTTATCATCTAGCGAACTGTAGTTTGCCCAAACGCACACTCAGAGGCAGTGAGGAATATACAAAAGAGAAATCTGAACTATGAGCGCAGAAGAGGCAACAGCAGAACAGTTGAAGGTATCATTACATCTCCCTGAGACACCAGCTCCAATACCTCTCAAAGATGAACATGTCACATTGAAACGGGTAGGACGTCCCTTGAGGCATGTGCGAAACATTCCAACGAAGCAGTTGATTTTCTACTCCAAATTCAAGGCGCCACAATTCACCTACGAGCTTCCCTTAAAGCTCCCTGTCAAGGCAACACACGTGATTGTACAAGTACATTCAGTTGGACTCAATCCTGTAGATATTAGGATCATCAATTCATATACCTCAAACTTCAACAAAGAACGTGGTATTGGCCGTGAGTTCAGTGGGGTTGTGACTCATATTGGTGATAAAGTTAGTCAGTGGAAGGAAGGTGACGAAGTCTGTGGTATTTTTTTCCATCCTAATGGACTTGGCACACTAAGCTCAAGTATTGATATTGACGTTAGCACTGATGTTCTCGTTAGGAAACCAGAAGGCCTCGGGTTCGAAAAATCTGGCAGTTGGTTAATCACATTTGCTGCAGCCTACCAGATTCTCGAGAAGGCCAGCAAGAAGAAGCAGTTAGACTCAAATTCAAATGTATTTATCAATGGGGGATCATCTTCTGTTGGTTTGATGCTGATTCAAATACTTAAAAGTCTGTACAAAGTGGAGAATATCAGTGCATCTGCCTCAGGATCTGCACGTGCTCTAGTTCAAGGTGCTGGTGCAAAGCTCACCATCAACTATAAGATGGGGGGCGGACTACCGTCTATTCTTAAAGTTTTGACAACTACCGGTGTTTATAAAGATCACGATTTAGAGGGCAATCCTATTGAACTACGTGAAGTTCCAGCTTCAAAATTTGATTTGATTGTGGATTGTGTTGGCGGTTACGACCTCGCAGCCCACTCTAATGACTACTTGGTTTCCAGTAGGGAAGGGGGCCAGTATATCACTCTCGTGGGAGACACAAAGTTTGATTACGCTAAGGATATTTACAATGAGTGGAACTCTGTGTATATGAATGCTCGTTCAATTTTTGGTGGTATGTGGAGTATGGACTATTCTAAATTCGAAGTGAATTTGAGTGCTAAACAAGCACAGGGATGGGCACTTGCCGGTGTTGAGATGCTTGAAGCTGGCCAAGTTGACGTAATTATCGATAAAGTGTATGACTGGAGAGATTATAGTCAAGCACTGGACAAGGTACGAGCAGGACATTGTCACGGAAAGGTTGTGTTAAATGTGGAGTTATTCTGATAAGCGTACATACACATACACGACACCAACAATAGATTTGTATATTTCATCACAGTCATATCTCGTAAGAAAGTTCAAACGGCAATCTTAAAAAATCCAAGTATCAATGCAATCCCAGCTATGTAGTAAATCCAGTAAGAGTAAGAGCTACCGATGTGGCCCACTTCTTTCCCCTTATTCAGAGATGCCAGATAGCGCACTCTATCTTCTGGATCCATCTGGTCTAACTTAATGTCCGTGTCTTGGGGTAGATTATTGCTAGCATTGAAGTTAGTGGAGATCACTCCAGACTTGCTTTTACCTAGTTTCTCTTCAACTTCCCTCTTCTTGATCCTTGACAGGTTCTCCGCTACTTTGTCAGGAAACTGTTCCTTGAATTTGGGGTTCAGATTCATATTCCATTCCAAACTTGCTCGCGCCAATTTGCGTTTCGTATCTTCGCTCGTAGTAGTGCTTCCTGTGGTTGGTTCATCACCAGTCATAAAGCTCAAAAGGCCGTTCAGGATAGTAGCGACGTTCCACGCAGGATTCCATAAATCAGGATGAAAGTCACTCATGGAGAGACAGAGTCTAGTGTTAGTCTGGAACCGCCCGTTAGGTGTTATCATACGGATCGCTGGCGGCTTGAATGGGTACTCATGTGTGAAAATGATCGTCCCATGGTACTGTCCACCTTCGTATGGGGTATCTTTTGGTCCATCAATCAAATAATGCCATTCCAAAATGTCTTGCTCCGATGGGTGTGCGGTGATATACGGTGGGCTGTTGCTTACAAGTGCTTTATACTCCTTGGTAAGTCGTTTGTGTGCCTGTTTCGTTGCCATAACTCTGCAAAAACCCCCTCACACTCGCTATCTATGGATGTGTGTGTGTCATTTGGAGAGTTTTGGTTTTGTCTTCCTCAATTTCTGGCCGAATTTTCGAGAAAAGCCCGAGGGCAAGAACTTCCGGTTGCACTGGAAATCCGAGCGATAGATATCAGTGCTACGTAACCCTGTATGGTGTCTGGTCCGGTGCGAACAGTGCTGAGGTTGTAGTGCATGAGGAGGTGAGCGGGTGGGGTTTGTATAAGATTGGGACGTCACACCACCTGTAACGGAGACAAAGAACTAATTGATAAGCATTGGGGTGGAAGGTGAGTCTCCAGATGACGGCGGTGCCTGCTCTTCCTGAACTTTTATAGCGGCTGGCGCCGCGGCCAACAGGTTGTTGTCCTGCGGGAGCATTTCAGGGAAGTGCTTCCCGAATAGGGAGTTGCACTGCACGTTCCACCGTAGACTGTCTCTTGCAAAGCTTTTCTTTTCATCGACAGACGATTGCATTCCACCAGTCATGACTTCATCCGAGTTCATTACACTCAGAAGCCCATTGAGGATAGTCCCCACATTCCATGCAGGGTTCCAAGTTTCAGGGTGGAAATCGCTCATCGAAAGGCAGAGACGAGTGTTGCATTGGAACCTTCCGTTGGGGGTGACCATTGTGATACTAGGCGGCTTGAAGGGGTACTCCTTGGGGAATCTCAGAGTACCATGGTACCGGCCATGGTGGAAGGGAGTATCTGCAGGTCCTTCCAGAACGTAGTGCCATTCTAGTATGTTCTCCTCTGAAGGACGTGCTGTGATATATGGGAGAGGTGACTTTTGGATATTGAGGTACTCTTTGGTTAACCTTTTCTGCGCTGCTTTACTTGCCATTCTTCTCGAACAGATTGGACTGCACTTTACCCACGTAGCCGGTGGCCTTCCTCAATGGGGTACAGTATATGTCCAGTATTCTTTTTTTCGACTAATCCAAACACCTTAATTGATGCTGGTCAGTTGCGAGACAACTCTGTTTACAGGCCAACTAACTACAATTGGTGAACTAAGATAAGAAGAGTAACAATTTTTTATATTGAAATGAAATGCAAGAACCGAAAAATATATAAATCCCAAAATAAATGATGACCAGAAATGTTTTCAAAATGAAAAAGAAACATTTGGTATGAAATGACGAGTCAGAAGAAGAAATTGATGAATTATTGATGAGCAGTTGGTCGTGTGGACTTGATGACTCACTCAGCAATTCTTTACTTTTTTGTGTTTGAGCTTGCTGGCTTAACAGTCGATCAAGTCAACAACTCCCAAGTGGATTGGAGAACATTGGATACCGATGGACTCATCGTACAAGTTGTAGAAAGTACCCGACAAACATTGGTAGAAGACATCTTGGCTACCTAGAGCCAAGTTACCTTCTTCGGTGATAGACCAGCCAACGGCGTAGATACTACCAGCTTGTGGTGGAGGACCATCGAATTGGAATTGTCTGCTGGAAACAATAGCACCAATTCTACCAGCTGAGTCTGTCAAAACAGAGTCCTTCAATGTGATAGCAAGGGATTCGTCAGTCAAACAGGCTTCTGGCAAGTTCTGAAAGTTGACAGGACCAGTTGGCTTTGGAGAAGTGGAGGCAGTGGTAGCTTGGATTTGGCCATCTGGAATCTGAGAAACCTTGTCACCGCCAGTTGGCTTAGTGGTGGCAGTGGCCTGGATCTGACCATCTGGGATTTGGGAAATAACTTGAGCAGTTGGCTTGGCGCACTTCTCAGTGACGGTAACAGTGACGGTCTTTTCAACGCAGGTTTGGGTAGTGGCTTGAATTTGGCCATCTGGGATTTGGGAGATAACTTGAGCCTTTGGCTTCAAAGTGGTGGTGTCAGCCTGGATCTGACCATCACCGATCTGGGAGATAACCTCTCTCTTTGCTGCTGGTGCTGCTGTAGCAGTTGGTGCAAGAGAGCCGGTGGTGATAGGGATAACGGCAATACCAAATGTTTTGGTGTAGTCAGTGTGTGCTCCGGTTGGGCGTGGGGAGTCTGGTGTGAGAGTGGACCATGGTTCGGAAGGAACATAGGCTGCCATTGACGAGGCGATCAAGGATGCTGAAATGATGGAGTGTTTGTATTGCATTGTCGATAGTACTGAGTGATTCTGCTGTGTATGAATGTGATGAAACACATCCAATATCATCATCCAATCCGTGTCCTTTCTCTTCTTTATATATTCATATATTCACTAAAATCAATTTTAGCAAGCACTAAAAATAACTTCCTCTAAATTAGCTTTCCAGCATTCATGCAGGAACACGCACAGTTTCTGCAAATAATAGTACCTGAAAAGGAAATTTTCGCGTGGGATCAGATATTCATACGAAAAATGGCTGGCGAATGACTGGGAAAATGAATAGAGATCCATGCAGATCGGCTAAGAATCAGTGATCCGATTAATTAATGTGTGCGGATCAGCATACACTACCCCTTTAGGAAAGAAGGAGGGCTGGGTGAAGTTAAATGAATTGAGACCCTAGACACAGCGTCTGAAATCACACCACAGCAAGCTAGTGTACCGGGCACCGGCACTGTTACTAGACATGCCTGCCCTAGTCATATCGTCATTTTACAACCACAACGGACGCAGTTGCTATCCATATTAACAATCTCCACTCGGCATAACTGGGATTTTTCTTGTTCCACTTTTTTTCGCTCTTTACTGGTTCGTATTTTGTGCGTCGTTGCACTTGGACGATATGGGCTACCACAGTAGAGGTATCGGAGATAGGTGGAAACACCCTACTACCCGGAGCAACACTAAATATAGACTACGCCCTTCATTAAAGAGCCTGCATAGAAAGTTGAGGGCACGCAGGCAATTAACAAATGACGTAATGTCTACCCGTAACCCGTAGCCAGCCTGGAGGTGAACCGTCCGCGTGTCTCTTTTACGTTGCGATAGTCAATGTTAGTAGATTTATATTATGTAAACATCAACTACTAATCGATGTAGTGGTGAGTTGGGTGAGGGGTTTACACAGCGTTAGTGAACAGATAACTGATACTCTCACCGTTGTGCAGTCTTCTAATAGCCTCGGCCAAGACAGGACTGATATCGATAGTTTCCAAACGGCCATCGTCAATCTGGATTTTTAACGGTACAGTATTTGTGCAAACAATCTTTGTGAGCTTGCTCTTAGCCAATCTCTCCTCAGCTGCACCACTGAATATTCCGTGAGTCACTATTGAAATGACCTCTTTGGCGTTATGTTCCAGTAATGTGTCTGCGGCCTTGACTAGTGTACCGCATGTATCACTCATATCATCCACTAGAATACATGTCTTGTCGGTAACATCACCCACAAGCACCATACGGCTCACCTCGTTTGCCTTCTGTCTCTCCTTATGGATCAGGGCAAAATTCAAGTCCAATTTATCGGCAATGGATGCGACACGTTTGGCACCACCGGCATCTGGAGATACCATGATGGCATTATTGACATCAATATTCTCCTTGATGTATCGCAAAACAGAAGGTTCCGCGTACAAGTTATCCACTGGAATTCTGAAGAAACCTTGAATCTGAGAAGCATGCAGATCCATGGTGATGACGTGATGACATCCAGCTGTTTGTAGAAGATTCGCAATGAGCTTAGCTGTGATAGGAGCACGCGATTTGTCCTTTTTATCCTGTCTCGCATACGGAAAGTTAGGTATCACTGCTGTGATTTTTCTAGCACTGGCACTCTTACAGGCGTGGATGAGGATAAGCAGCTCCATGAGAAAGTCGTTGATGTTGTCCTCACCGCATCCTGTTTGGATAATATAGACATCTTCGTCACGCACAGATTCACCGATAGTTACTGAGGTCTCTTGGTTGGAGTACTGGTGGACGCCAATTTTGCTCAAAGGGATTCCCAATCTGCCAATCACTAGCTGTTAGTAAACCTGTAACCATGTAGACGCAATAGGACAAAGCCCGTTACATACTTCTTGGATATTTTCTCAGCTAGTTCCGGATGTGAGTTCCCGGAAAGCAGCTTGATAGAATTAACTGCTGTAGACATCTTTTCGTCTGCGAGTTCCATGTAATCAGTTGTATACAACCTCTACAAGTGCGGTCAATGAAGATAATGTATTATCGAATTATGGACTTAATAAAGAGTTTGTTAGCGAAGAGATGAAAAAGAAAGAAAATTTTCTTAAAGTAGCACGTGACTGTGCACGTGAGACACAAAACTGCTTATAGTTAGAAGGGAAGTTGCTAGTTAGTTGTACTGGTTGTACTCATCAGTCCAGTACTGGCGAACTGTTTCATGTTCTGCACCCAGTTTGGAGATCTGGGAAATTTCGTCATCAGTCAGTTCAAAATCCCAAATAGCGGATAGACTGGCTATTCTCTCCTTTTTAGAAGAGGTTGTTATCGGCAACACGCCTGTCTGATACACCCATCTCAACAAGATCAACCCTTGGCTCTTGTTATACTTGTTAGCCAATGCTTCTAGGAGTTGGTAGAACTCACCAGTTTTTGAGGATGAGGACGAAAGTGGGCCTAATGGAGAGTAAGCTTCGAGCAATATATCCTTCTTCTTAGCGTAGTCGTAAATCCCAGGAGTCTGATTTTGCAGGAAAGCACTATACTCAATTTGGTTAACGACAGGCTTGATCTCAGCATGGGCCAGTAGTCTCTCAAGATGCTCTACCGAGAAGTTCGAAACCCCAATATTCTTTGCTTTACCCTCCTTGTACAATTGCTCGAGCTCTTTCCAAGCAGAGACGATATCGTAACCAGGGCTCTCGAAAGGAGAATGTAGGAGGTACAAGTCAACGTAGTCAAGACCCAGTTTTTTCAACGAGGTTTCTAACGAAGCTGTTGCAGAAGGCGCCAGCTTGGAGTACTTATCAGTTATCCAGATGTCTTTTCTTGGCTTGCCACTCTTTTCCAAAGCTGCAGCTAATTCAGGATAGGTTCGGTAGCACTCCGCCGCATCAATGTGGATTACCCCTGGCAACTGTAGAGCAAATGTTGCTTGATCGATAAGAGATTCATCAATCTGGGACTCATCGGTTTTGAACCATTGTGTCCCCAGACCTAGAATGGAGATAGCTGGTATCTTGTTTCCGTTATTCAATGTGAAGTATTGCATTTCAATTGTCGACGAACGTGCGTATGTGGAGGAGGAGAAACGGACTAAGAGAAAGGGACTCTCCCTTTTTTATTTTTATAGATAAATAAATAGTGGTATAAGTTAATAGTAATAAATAAATAGATAGGTTGTTTACAATTTCAAGTCAGATCTTTCCCAACCTTTTCCTCTAGCGTGCTTCAGTTCGTACTCATCAGGTTGTTCTGCTTCCGGAATGGAGTCAACTTTTGCAGCGAAAGGATTACGGTCTGCTCTTTGATCTAGGTTAGCTAGAGTGTGGTTGACCTCTCTGTGCTTGGATTCGTCAGCTCTAATTCTTTGGATTAAATCCAAGAAACTACTTTTTTCAGTCAAGTCAGGCCAGTAGTTCCAGGCGATCTCAGGGATTTGAAGATTTTCAAACTTTGGCAGTCTCTTTGCTTCCAAATCGTGGATCAGATGGGTGTAAGTGCTGACTGCTTCCTCTTCTAGGTAGCCAACAAATCTATGGCAGTAACGTGGCTTGATGAGATAGACAAAAAAGAACAGGTTGCAGAAGATACCTTGGCCAAAGTAGATGATAGTTCTTGTAATCCAAGAAGGACTGCCAATCTTCATGAATGTCAACAAGTGCATTCTCTCATTGTATGCTTCGTCTAGCAAAGTTTCAATCCATGCCTTGTCACGTTTCAACAGTCTGAGAGATTTCAAGTGACGCAGGAAGGCGGCCACCATACCTGGAACACCAGCGACACTCTCTAGAAAGATCACTCTTGTCATCCACTTTTCTTCAGTCATATGGAAGCGGGTTCCTTTCCAGTCTTGGATCTCGCCGTTCACATCCTCAGGCTTTTTGTAACCGGTGATGAAATCGAAGCATGCTCTGCAGAACTTTGTTCCTCTATCAGCGACTTTGTCACCAAAAGTTTCGGGGTCACGATGCGTGAAATGAACATTCTCGCAATCTTCTTGCGCCATTGGTGGATGTGGGAAGACAGGGTGCGTGATGTAGTCGTTATCTTTGGCCTTTGTTTCTGGCGTTTCGTTTAGCGTCGTCCCGATGACCTTGAAGGACGACTTGTGCCTTCTGCCTGCGAGCAGCAGTCCGCCGCTGGTGTTCAAAAGGATGCCTGGTGCATACGCTCTGGAAAGCCCTCTGGCAGTGACGGTCAACATGTCCTGGTCTCCTTGTTTATAAGTATATCGTTGTGGTGTATAATGTTAATGCTATACCAAAGCTCTCGTTTTTGTGTTTCTTGCACCTTCCTTCTTACGTATCCTATACCCAGTCTGTGGTTCTTATTTTCCGCCGCTGTTCCTCTTCCCTCCCACCAAGATATTCTCCACCTATTTATACTGTTTATCAAATATGTCGTATATGTGCACCATCTGGTTGGCTGCACAGAATAGGAAGGAAAAATAACACAGCATCCTGCATCTCCTATGCGGGGTTTGTAACTGAGGCGCGGCCATCACGATGGGTCGGATAAAATCGGTTGTTTGTGCGTACCCACCGAGAAGGACTTGATTTTAGTCTCAGTCTTGCAGAGGACTCAGAGACTCACTCACCTCACAGCTGCAGCCGCAGTCTCAGTCTCGGTCTCGCAGTCTCAGTCTCGCAGTCTCAGTCTCAGGGGACTAATGGCAGTCAGTTGTCCCACTGCAAGATCTACTATCTGTTTCTTTATTTACTGCCACGCGGCTCCCTGCTGGTCTCTTTCTGTCTGGGTTCTCTCTTTTCTGTTTGCAGTGCTTTTAGGAGCTTATTTCTCCTCCTTTCATTGGCTATCTTTGACACAAATTAATAACTTGTCCTGAGTGAGCAAGTTTCACCACGACCGCCGCCTCCTCTCTCAACTCAATTGAGCCCAAATAATAAATAACAGTAATGGTACTCGTTTTCTGTTGAGTACTGGTGGATCAAACAATCGCTGATAAGCCCAGCTACGGCAGCTGGCCAGAGATGAGGGACAGAAAACAGTGTAGACTAGACAGAATATCCCCACAAACTCACACATATATATAAGGGTTGAGTTTGACTGGCTGGAGAAATGTAGCTGGAGGAAGCAACACCAAGTAACCATTCGGAACAACCACAATCTGCGATCATGACCGCCCACGGTTTTGCTGGTACAGCATTTTCTGCGCAATGTAACCACGTCCGCCACCATCAGTACCAGAAAGGGCGCTTTGACAACTTGGCAAACGCCGAAAACGACGATGCCCATTACTCGTTGGTTTCAGAGATAGTGTCGCAGCTCTCCCTGGAAGAAATCACCTCAGGGGTTTTACAGAGCCCTGAGCTGAACTGGAATAGATACTTTGCCATAGCCTACGACGCTGAGTCGAGTCTTGATTGTGTGCTAGGAGTTGGTCCTAGTGGCAGAGAGAGAGCAGAGAAGGGTGGACTGTTCACCTACCGTGTTGACAAAATCACTCACTCCTTCCCATGCGAGTTCAACGATAGAATACCGATAGTGGTGACTACTCAGGAAAGAATGCACCTGTTTATCGGTCTCTACCACAATATTCAGTTGAGCGATTATAGCGCTGCTCTGGTACGCATTAATGGCTCAAGGAACAGAATGGCCACTTTCCTCATGACTCATGACGGCGACGGCAACGGTGATCTTGAGCAAGAGACGCAAACGATCAATCCCCGCGGTGAACATGACACCACTGCTCACCAACGTTGCTGTGTGCGCACTATAGTAGTCAATGTCTCCCACATTGACGTTCCCCCTATCCAGATCAACCCACAGTATCCCGCATGTCTCATGTTTATTGGAGCAAATTCAGACACTATGAAGTTTACGTTTAACTCTACTTTCACTGATCACATCATTACTGGTGGTTGCCACGAGTTTGAATTGGCAAATATACTGTTTCCCCATGATGTTTCCATACTCTTACGGGTGAAGAGTGCTGTCAAGCAAGGATTTGAACAAGGTGAAACTGTTCTGTATTCGTACTCAAATAACTACGCACCTAATGCTCAAAAGATCAAAGTTGAGAATAAAGATCGCTGTTTACTGTTGTTCCAAGATGACAATGGTGGGAAGTACTTTAACAATGACCAACTTCAATGGAGTAGGAGCTCTTTATCACTACCGCTCAAAGTGGCTATCTATCTTTGTTTGCTAATGGTCACTACTATATTTTGGGTCCAACTGTACAAGCCGTGATGCGTATGTTCCCACACAACAGTATATAAGTAATAGATAAACAGTTGCTTTAAACCAACCTAAGTGTTGCTTTGTTTCAGTGCGTGCTAAGAGCTAATCTTCTTACCATTCATCAGATGACTTAAAAGTTCACTCGCTGCACCAACATTAACACCCTGCTGTGGCTGTGGCTGGTGTGGTTGCTGTTGTTGTTGCGATTGTGAAGATTGAACAAACTGTTCATTATACAAGCCTGGTGGCGGTGCAGTTGGAGTTCCTTTCATGTGTTGTTGCTGTTGTTGTTGTTGCTGTTGTTGCTGCTGCTGTTGTTGTTGTTGTTGTTGTTGCTGTTGCTGTTGTTGTTGTTGCTGTTGTTGCTGTTGTTGTTGTTGTTGTTGTTGTTGTAGCTGTTGTTGCAGAAGTTGTTGCTGAATTAATTGTTGCTGCTGAATGTCCTGTTGAGGTTGTATTGGCATCACTTGTTGCATGCCATATTGTGCATTACGCATTTGTTGAATTTGCTGTTGAACAGCTGCACTTGGAGATGGAGGAATTGGCTTGAATAGAGAGTGAACCAACTTCACAGTGAATGATCTCGGATTTGCAGAGGAGGAGAAAGAATCTTCTGGATTTATCTGTGGGAAAGTATAGTCATTGGCGAACAGAACTGGAAACTGTTCAGAGTCAAGTTCCATTGGTTTCAATTTGTATGAAAAATCACTGTTTTTAAGCGTCACTAAGAAATGTGTAGTATCTTCTATGAATGCATTGGTGCACAATTCTAGATTGTATTCGTCATTGAACTGCTTTTGCTTTTGACGTAACTGTTGTTGCTGATGGTGCTGAGCTTGCTGAGCCTGTTGCTGCTGTTGTTGAAGAAGGGTAGTTGCCTCAGCCAGTGTTGGAAAGGCTGATGTATCAGCCAGCGTGGAGTTTGAGTCTGGTTGAGGTTTGCTCATGGAGGAGATTGGAGTCGCCCATGACGATGTTGCAGGTAATGGAACTGCATTTATAATAGGTTGATGCGTCAGTGGTGATGTGGTGACAGTGGCATGTCCACTCGTTGATTGCGCTGCAGGGGCACCTGAAGTTGCCGCACCAGTCAGTGTTGGTGATGGCATTGAACTGGAATCATCATGCTGAGAATAATGTTGATTTTGAGATAATGTACCAGCCAATCTCTGCTGGAAAGGAGAGGTTCTATACTCTTGATGATCATCCATTTTCAAACCTTGGCGAGTGGACAAATCTTGTCTGGTGTAAGAGTCTGCCTCTTCACCTGGCTCATGGAGGAACATACAATTTGGATTCGGGCATGATTGTCCACGTAGGTAAGAGGAGCAGTACTTAGTAGTACCAAATGCAGCCTTTAATTGGCGTCCATCGATGTACGAGCCATCAATTTCATTGATACAGCGCTGAGCTTCCTCCTTCTTGGAAAAAGTAACATAAACGCCAAATGCAGAATTGGACACGGTATGCTGCTGGTTGAAATTCACTCCGGTATTGGGGGTGTTTCTTCTATTGATGACAATTTTGAGGATTTTACCATACTGCCCAAAATATTTCTCCGACCTCAACAAAGAATGTAGTTCATCTGTTGGCACTTGTGGGTTGAGCCCTAGAACGTAGACTAAGTTCTTTTGAATAACACGCATTCCCGCGAGATGCTTCCGGTTAGCTTGCTCGTGCTCCTTGCGTTCCTTTTCACGCTGTTTCTTCTCCTTTTCCCTTCTAGACTGTTTGGATTGTTCGAGACGCAACTCTTCAGGGGTCATGACTTTGTACTCTACACTTTCATCGTCGTACACACGGCGACATGCTGGACAGCGGCCATTCAGCTCTGGATTCTGTCTGATGTTATTGTAGCAGAATTGGCAAATCTGATACCCACATGGGCATGGTTTGAAGTTCTTATCAGAAATGTCCATCTCCTCCACGCAAAGTGGGCAGACGTCTTCCTCATCATCTGAGATGAATGAATCGTTATGGTTAATCATAGATAAGTCTCGTTGAATATATGCAAAACTGAAATTAATTGCCTTTTTCGAAGTCCCACCACTTGGATCTGTGTGGATGCTGGTATATTACTGTGTGATAGTGTGTAGTGCTGGTTCTTCGTGACGAAGTGGCGAGAAATAATTCCGAAGTAAAAAAAAACACAAAAATCTTCGCAAAACGACATGGATGGAGGTGTGTGAGGATCGAACCTGCGACACTATAGGACTGTCACAGACCCCGGTAGCAGCAAAATCACGTGGTGCATGTGACTATCTCCTTGGGACAACCGGAACCTGTCAGATACAAAGACAAGTTGTAAGGCATCATTGGTGGCGTTAAAGAATAAACACGACTAGAGGTGTACGTGAAAGGGGGAGAAAAATCTGTGCACTACATTGCTCTAGTGATAACGGAGACTGGAAATTGGTGTGCAATTGATGCCACAGTCCTCTGCACTGATTTATAGATTTAAGACATCACTACGTATCTTGGAATCTCCCTCTGTGATAACCCGTAATGGCGATATCTGTTGAAAAACTGAGGTTGCAGGAAAGAGATGGAAGCAGCAATGTGCCAGCTACAGTGAAGGATCAACTTGGAAATGTGAATGGGGCGAGTTGGGATAGCAGTGACAAAGAGCCGAACGTTTTCGGTTTGGAGAATTTTGGCAACACTTGTTACGCGAACTCTGTTCTCCAATGTCTTATGTTCACTCCAGGATTGGTTGACGCCTTTCTTGCCAATCTCCCGACTTCTGGTAGTGGTGAGAAGAGAGCTGTTCGTTTGGATATGCCAGGGAACAAACCCCACCACTCTGTATCTCAGCAGCAGCAGACATCGGCAGCAGTACCGTTAACAGCCCCACACTCATTCGTCAGTCCGCCGGCAACAGCTCCATCTGCAGCGATCACAACAGGAAAGAGTAACATATCACACACCTCAGGGGTGCCTCGACCTGCTACTGCTGATCCAGAGAGAAAATCTAGTAAAATTTTCAGACGTACATCTGTCTATCTGTTTGGCAAAAAGCCTCTCGATGAGCCATCAACAGATTTTCCAGCTCTAGAAGATTTGTCTACAGCCAATCCCACCACAAACTCGTTTACCACCACCAACAACAACAATTGCAATCACAATGATGGAGCTAGTAATGGGAATAGCAACAGTCACAGTAACTATGACAGTAGCAACAGCACTAACAAGTCATCAATAATATCGGATATGAATAGCAATTCCTCACTGTTCTCAAGTGATACTGTTCTTTCTGCTTTTGGCCGTCAGCCTTTGTCACCCCCAATGGTACTCCAAGATGCCCACAAGAGGATGACTCTAAAGAAGGGCCCAATAATAAATATTGACCATTCAATGAACGTATTAGAAATGGAAGATAATGTTTTTACTGCGTTCAGAGATTTGGTGGAGTGTATTCTGGAGAATCGAGCCCAAAAGGGGGTTGTATCGCCGTCATATTTTATCCAAATGTTGAAGAAAGGTAGACCAGAATATCGCACTACAGAGCATCAGGATGCTCATGAGTTTTTGAATTGGTTTGTAAATGAGATTATAGATGGGTTTGAACACGGACTCAAAGTTTCACCTCCTCCATTAAGGGATATGTTCCAAGGTTTACAAACAACCCAGATCAAGTGCCTCACCTGTGAAAGATGTAATATAACAACCCAACCTTTCTTGGATATCAATATCCAACTGGACAAAAGTGAGAGACTAGAGTCATGTGTACGACCCCAACTGAAAGCTGTTGAAGTAATGTCTGGTGCCGAAATGTACCGCTGTGACTCGTGCCACTCTCTGCAACAAGCTACAAGAACTATCAGTGTAAAAAAGTTACCTCCTGTTCTGATTTTTCACCTTAAGCGATTTGCATTGACCCCTACTGGACATTACGGAAAGCTATCGGCCAAGATGACATACCCTATGTTTCTGAGCCTCGAACTCCCATCAGGTTCTGAAGTCTACTATGAACTGTACGGTGTTGTGGTCCATAATGGTATATTGAGTCATGGCCACTATTTTTCTTTAGTTAATGTTCCCGGCGAGGGATGGTTACTCTTTGACGATTCTGCTATCTCGAAGATTGATGATTCCTATGTTCTTGGGTTTGTAGGAGGCTCTGGATACGAACAAGACACTGCATATGTCCTCTTCTACAAGGAAGTTTCTAAAAAAGAATATGATACCGGAAAGCTGGCGTTAGAGAAAAGATTGTTAGAAGCTTCAGAGATTTATAAAAGAGGCAGCGAAGGCAAACCGAATAACGATACAGCCATGTCTGAAAGTAGAGGTTCAATTGACTCTAATAGACTAACTGATCAGAAATTCAAATTTGAGACTATCACAGACTGTAAGTCTCACTTCAAAGAAGAGATAATCTCTCCACTTGAGAATAGGAAATCATTTGATAATTCAATCTGTGGGAACAATTTAGGAAGTACCGTTTCACTTTCAATAGACAAAGAAAAACCGCCAGCGTCATCATCATCATCCAATTTCATAACTCTCCGTGGAAAGTTTAGAAGATCCTCCCCTGGAAATAGCTCAACTCCTGATCTTCATAGTCATGAGTGGGCATCCACGATACCATCAGGCACTGCACAATCATCGTCAGATTCTTCCAAAGACGATGTAACATTACCAAATGTAATATCGGAACCTCTACCAGTGTACAAGCGTTGGGGCCGCAGAGGAAGTAAAATAGAGACCAATGTCACGATTGATTCTTCTCAATTTGATCAAAATTTGGCCAACTTGGATGAACTCCCTGGATTAACACTCCCTGGCAGTAATAGTGAACTCAACATTGAATCAGCTGTTACAGACTGTCGAAAGCAGAATGTGATTTCTAAGGACAAGAGAAAAAGACTCAGCTTCTTTGGAGGCCGTAAATAGACGAGAAAGTAATGATGTTTATGTTACAATGAAACGTGTATACATTCAACGTTATTCAATTCAATACCCCATTTCATCCATCTTCCTCTCTTTGTTATGCTCTCTTTCTCTTTCTCTTTCGTTTTGCACTGTATCTCTTCTCGAACGGGAACTGTATTCAATCGCTATGTCTTTATCTCTAGATTGCCTATTCTGTTCAGTGTCAGATGGTCTTCTATAAGCAGCCATTGCATCTCTTTCAGGTCTCCGAGCACCACTATCCCTTCTCTGGTAAGCATCATAACTACTCACTCCCAAATCATCTTTTCCCGACGAGCGATAGCTTCCGCCTGAGCTTCCTCTATAAAGATATCTCGACTCTCTTGACACATCATGACTTCTTGATGAATGGCTTCTAGAATCAAAGCTTCTAGAGGACGAGTTGCTAGTGCTCCTAAACCCACCTCTCTCATCACTTCTTCTACTATCAAACCTCGTACTGCCGCCTCTAGCTCTGCCCCCACCTCTACCTCTCGTATTGTACCCACTGGTATTGGAGCCGCCTCTAGAGCCTCCTCTTTGTGGATTACCACCGCTACCAGATGCCGCAGCAGAGAGTCTCTCTTGCATGATTTTGTATGCACTTTCTTTCTGTCTCTTCTCATGAATGTCAATTCTTCCACCAATCCCTCCACCTAATCTCCTAGGTTTCCAGTTTCTAGTAGTTCTCCCTCTTTCTATATCTACCAATAGCTTACGTCCATCAATCACTTTCCCATTCATTGATCTGAGGGCTTCGCGGCAGTCTTTATCATTTACAAACTCAATAAACGCATAACCTCGTGATTGGTTGGTTTCCTTGTTCCTCACAAGCCTTATACGCTCAATCTCCCCCATTCTAGAGAATTTCTGTTGTAGTTGGAGCTCATCCATAGAGTACGGAAGGTTGGAAATGAAGATCGTCGCATAAGGCGATCCCTTTATCAAGGGGTCTTTTGTAGGATCCCAATTCTCTGTATCAAGTTCCAGCTTCTCCAATCGTTGACGTTCTTGTTCTTGTTTACGGGTCAGTGTGGCCAACTGACGAGCCTCTTCCTCAGGAATGCTGAGACCTGTGGAGAACTTCCCTTCTATGTTCTCTTCTTGATACTGACGTAGCTGTGCAAGTACTGAGCCCAATGGTGTGATATTTGCCGTCTTTCTGAGTCGAGGTTCAATATCGATGTGTTCCACAAACCTCAATGGAGGTTTCGGTCTAAACAACAGCGTTGTCTCTGATGTGAATTTAGAAGTATCGGTCTAAAATGCCTGCATTAGTAAAGCTCCTATGTCTCTAGCTCAACATTACCACATTGTCTATAACTTACCATCTTCTCTTACAGATATTAGAGGGACCTGATGGCCATTAGTTCAGCACTTTCGAGTCACACTGAAACTTTTTTTCCTTCTTTCTCCAGGTGGTGCTGGTGGATGGTTTGGGGGCTCGGTCCCTGCCTGGGGACATATGGTTCTTAAATTACGCTAACGTCGAGGGAGACGGACCGAAAATTACCCAGAAGGCTAATAACCTCGAGATACGATCTATGAGGAAGATGAGTTGAAACATTGCAGATAGGAGGACTGTAAGAGAGATTGCTCTCTATGATACAAAGGGATATCACTCAGAAATTGCAAGTTCTATGGTGCACTATGCTAGCGTTATCTGTGGGATGATTCTTACGGCTACTTGACCTGTAGAGCCCTGGGCTACCATTCATGATAGCTTTTAGGAGAAGATAGTTAGCTGTTGCAGGGCAGCAACCAGTTTGGCAATCCGATCATCAACTACACACTGTACTACACATTGCAGGAGTGCCAAAGTATGGGCTACAATTGTCAGTGTACTGTCATGTACTTTATGTATTTGCTATTTCATAAGTTTCTGGTCATAAGTAGAATTATGGCTACGCCGTTTTCTTTAGCAGCCATATCTCACATGTCACGAGCATGTGTTGTCGTTATATCCTATCGATGCGCTTTTTATCATATCATCAATTGCTGTTAATGAATCAATGTCAAAATCGCCAAAATTATAGTTCTTGAAATCGAAATCCAGTTGGTTGTTATCAATCCAATCACATCCTGTGTCCGAGTCAGGGGAGTCAATTCCAATCTTGTTAGTCTTGAATAGAGCATCATTCACTGCTGCAAGAACAAGGTCTAGCGAGTTTTGACCTTTATCAATGTTGTCTGCTGCCATTGGTTTTAGTGGATAAGAAGGAGTGATATTATCTAATGGAGGATTTGTGGAGGCTGACGAGACAGAGCCCTCCTCATGAGAGAATAGACCTTGCGACTGGGGGCTAGTAGTTGTTTCATGGATGTCAGATGTTGATCCTGGAAAGTTATAGCTCAGAGTGCTGTCCTGGTATTGCCTTATCTCTGGTGGAGGGATTGTTGTTGGGGCAGAAGCAAGTTCAGAATTTCGTGCTAGCTCACGTTGTTTGAAGATCAGCTGTTCTTGCTGCTCATGCAGTTTCTTCTTAGCTTCTTTTTCAAGCTTCTTATTCGAATCAATATGATGCTGAAAGTGTGCTTGCAGCTTTTTATGCAAATCAGGAAGAAGTTTAGAAATGTTATCAAGTAAGTAGTTGGCGATTTTGGAACTGAGGTACCAATGGGCGGATATTTCATAGATACCAGACAGCTCCAATTTCATGTACTCTTCGTAAATGTTCAAGTCATGAGGATTAGTATGTGTCTGTTGCTTCTTGTCCGTATTCTGAACAACTTGAGTGGACCATATATAGGCTGACAGATGAACCAATCCTGCAAATGCCAAAGAACACGCATTCAAAGGTGTTCGATGAAGAATATCGATAGGATTGGTATCAATCAGTGTTTTGGCAATCAAATTAGCAGCATCAATAGTTTTTCGCGTTTCCACTATCTTTCTGGAGTTGATAAGATCCTTCTCATTAGGAACTTCTTCAAATTTATGCTCCGTCTTCATCAATTCATCGGTTAATTTCTCCACACTTTTCAAGTTACGCGGTATGTCTGATCTCCACAAGAAGGAAAGAGGCCTATGTGTGAAGATCTTTGCATAGTTTAGCATTATAAGCCCCTGCTGAATACCCTCGTTTACCACGCCATTGCTATCAATCAGATAAGGAAGCTTGTAAAAGTCAGGATTTGAGAATTTCAATTCCCAATTGGACAACAATGCTGTCAGTTTTGTGTATTGGTGCCCAATACTGTTCTCTGAGAATATTACATTGTTCAGTCTCACAGAATCATCAACTAGTTTAGAGGTGTATGATCTGGTTTCATAGTCGAACTGAAATTTTGAGGGAGTGGATGGAAACCGGACAAAGCAGTGGATAGAGGTCAGTTTTGACAAGGATTTCCCATCAGCTGACCCAATGATGATATCAAGGAAAAACAACTCCCAGAAGCATCTTCTTGCGCACTCAGTGAGCATGGCCTCTGGCAAGTTCCGTACTCTTTTCGTGTTGTAGAAATTAATATTCATTTCTCCTCTTTGGTAGGAAGATGGTACATCGCCTTCACTTACAGGAGAGACATTTCCATTTATATCCTCCCCAGTAAAGACTGACGAGTCAAGATTGTTCATGTCAAGATGAATGGCCAAATCAATTGCTTGATGTCTTAGGGAGGTGCTAATATCATGGAGAGCAGAAATATGACATACCAATGACAACAGAATAAGTGTTTGAACAGTGATGACATCTTTCTCATGAGTGTCAATAAACTCCACTACTTCAGCAGCGACTTCGAACACCTCATTAATGTTTTTAGCATAACTATTACTTGTATACCCATCACCCAGCAGCTTCATTACTGCTAAGATCTCTTTTGGGTAGTCTGTCCACATCAAGAACTGGTCAATTTCACCAAGAGGTGGAAGGACAGGATGTGACCTGTGGAAATGAGTATAGTAGTTGTGTATCACTGAGCTTCTCTTGAACATTTGGTCAAGGTATTTCCCCGCGTTGTTACTGATGCGTTGCCTTTTGAAGCTTTCATACCCAATCTTCTCTTTAGAAGAGCCAGGTGTCTTCTTCAAGCAGGGCAAGGAGTGTAAGCTTCGATCTCTGAGGAACGCACATGAGGTCTTATCGTGGCCGTTTGGGCACGGCTTTACTTTGCCAGAGCATCCCACGACACAGGGTAGTTTGAATCCATCGAGATGGTCATCGCCTGAAGCTGCGCCATTCTTTGACTTACTCACACCTTTTCTACGTGACCCACCTCTATTGCTTTTTACGTACAGACATTCTTTCTCCAGTTGAGTGCACCTTCCACACTTAGGAACCTGCCCATCACATTTGAGATGACGATGGCGACACTCCAAGCAAGCCCTTGAAACGTGCTTGGCGTTTGGCTTTCTGTTAGGATTGTCTGAGCTTGAAGCAGACGGTGTTTCCTCATCAGCACCAGCAGGAACAGCTACTGAGGGAGCGGCTAGTCCACTTAGCGCCTGATTAAGTGATATGTCGTCCATCTCCTCTTGTACCACACTATATAGCTGATTGCCAAAGAGTTTTTAAAGCAAACAAAGACCTCCGCTAATTAAGAGGGAGAACAAGATAGATAGCTAAATCAATAGAGCCGTGGGATACTTCAACGCGCTTCAATACGATACAATCAATGCAATATATCCTTTCCTCTCCTGTCCAAATGTCCTTTTGAATCAATATAATGTAAACACTGAAGGACCTCAGGTTTGTCATTGTTGAATGTCTATTTTTTTTCTTCTATAAGTCACAAAATCAAACCCCGAAAATCACAGTAACAGAAAGCGAGAGAGGAAGAGAACCATACAGAACCAAGACAAGGGGGAAAAGGCGATACGTTACGGGAAAGACTACATGGCAGGGTGTCACATCAGGAGGAGTGTACATCGATCCACAGGGTGGTATCATAATTGGGATATCTTCTTATCGATGTTTTTGTTGTTGCTGGAAGCGTGGTACTCTTGCAGGAGATATCCCCAGATGAAGTCTGCGACAGTGCTCGCGACCCCTAGCGAGTAGACTAGGGTGATCGCGTAGAAGAAGTTTGAGTTACCTGATCCCAGATCAATCCAGAGGTGGTAGAAGATTGGGGCCAGAACAATCGTGAATATCAGCATTAGGGCACTGGCGGTGAAGTAGGTCAAGTACTTGAAGACGGGTTCTAGCAGCAAGAGCAGAGTGAAGTACAGCGCAGTGTCGCCTAGCTCGGGGTATGGCTTGGAGTAGCACAATGACCCTATGGTCAGGATATAGGCGAATGTGCCATCCAGGCGGAGTGATAGCGGGATTGTGAAAGACACTTGGTAAAGGTTGAAGACTGCGATGTAAAAAGGAATGAAGAATTCGAACATCTCCGTGAAATAATACCACCAGAGGCCCAGATTGGGTGCAATCTTTGTGAAGTTGATGACAACCCCGTATGTGGCGTGTAGAAATGACCACGATTGGTTGGTGACTAGGTAACTTAGATAGAGCAAGAGACCAGAGGAGGATGCAAACAGCGCCAGAAACTGGGAAATGCGCAGAAGCTTGTTGCTATTGGTGCTGTTCTCATATGCAATCTTCAAGAGTGGTATCACCAGGTAGATTGGGGTGAAGGATAGATATGAGGCCACGCTGATGAAAATGGCAGCAGCTGGTAAATTGTCCAACAAAGAGTAGTAGAATGCCAGTACGATAAATAGATTATTGAATACAACAGTCGACTTACCGATATTGGATAAGACCGAGAGCGGGTTCAAAGCGAACACCAGCCCGATAGTCTCCGGTGACAGTCTATTCACCTGCTTGAAGCTTCTGTGTGTTCGAAGTGTCTTTGCGATTTGAATAATGAAGTACCCAATGACTGTGTCAACCAAAGGGTACACGATGTTTGCCAGGTCGATGAAGCAGCCCATCACAAGAACCAGGAGGGGCGAGTGGTGTACCACACCCCCATCGAAGATATCAAGCTTGTTGGAGTAGAGAAATACGCCTTCCTTCAACGATCTGAACGATGTGATCAACGTGGAGAGTTCAACAGATCCTTGCAAGTTACTTGATGCGGACGGAAGAATGACAAGAGTAATCAGTCTCACAAAGAACACCAAGAAGACAACTTGCTTCTCATTGATTGAGAATGCCGCCGCCATTGCCATTGCCGTTCCACCCTTCTGCAAATGTACCTCTCTACAAAGTCAATAGTTGAGCATCTTTTCATTTCAAAGGAAATCAGCACCCGTACACCTATATGTTTTTCTTCAAGATTCTCGGTGGCCTGAGTGGCGTCAACAGTTTCTTTGTCTCCTGCTGTTTCCACTCACAACATCAATTGAGAAGTATTGGTATACTTCTGACTAAGTGTACTCATCTATATCGTGTTAGTTTGTTACCGTCCATCAATTGAGGGTCTATTTATAGTTTTCTTTGTGATTGACTGAAAGAGCGATGTCTGCAAAAACAACCCCACAGGAGGAACACCTTGAACAACGGGATTCACAACAATCATCTGAGCAACAACCGGATGCGGTTGCTGGCGGCGAAGCCTCTACGAAGCTAAGCACTACAGAGGAGACTAAACTCTACGTTGGGAATATCGAGTACAGCACTACCCAAGAGGAAATTAAGGAGCTGTTCAAGGATTATTCAGTGACCAAGGTTGAGATTCCTCTTACCAGGCCAAGACGCAAAGAAGGAAAAGTGGTCTCGGAGCCAAGGTCTAGAGGATATGCTTTCGTTACCTTTGAAGGACATGATGCTGAACTAGATGAAATCATCAACAAATTTACAGACGTTGACTTCAAGGAACGGAAAATCTACGTAAGATATGTGAAGAGCACCTCTGGCAATGATGAGAACAAGGATGGTGCGGCAGCGAACAGCGACGGGGCCAAAACTGGTAGCAGCAGTAGAGGCAGCGAGGGCAAGAAGAAGAAAGCTGCCAGAAAAAAACCTATTGTGAGACTTCCACTTGATCAAGGTGAGAAGTCTAAAGATACTCTCCACATAAAGAATTTGGATCACTCCGTGAAGGCTGACGACCTCAAGGCTTTCTTTAATGGAGAGGGAGAAACCCCGCTATGGCTGTCGCTACCTTTTCTGAAGCGTTCTGCGTCTCTATTGAGGAGACTTGAGGCCAAAGGTGAAACGGTAGAAAGACAGAATAGAGGATATGGGTTCGTCAAGTTGGAGTTGAAGGAAAATGAGACTATCGAAGAGAAGGTTGAGAAGATCAATGGGAAAACCATCAATGGCCGTGAGGTGATTGCGTCTGTTGCTGTGGATGTTCGACCTCGTGACCGCACAGAAGCGGAGGAGACGGACGAGCAGATCACTCCACCTGCAGTTACGGCTGAAGTTACCCAGAGCGAGCACGATGGTGAGACTTAAACAGGACACCTTCAGCCAACTTTACCGTTACCACGCATTGCTAGCAAATATGTGCTCTTGAAGGTCAAGGAAACAATGTCACACATATATGTGGAGGGCTAATTTCACAATTTTCAGGTGTGTAAATAGTTTTAGACGTAGGCGTAGTCATACTATCAGCAGTACGGCATATAACATGTAGACTTAACGACCTACTGTTCCTGGGGCCATTCCTGGGGCTCAAGGACTGTACAGCAAGCTGAACTGGCAATTTTTCAGCTCCTGTCATTGTCATCCAGGCACGACTTTGAAGCCACAAAGGAAAAAAGTAAAATTTTACTTTGCTTCAGCAATGTAACAACAAAAGGTTAAGTTCCCAACCCTCAATCTCTACGCTCTGTCCTCAAAACGTAAAGACGATGGCCTCTGTCAATGGAGCAATCAATTGCACAGAGTTCTGGCATTTTGATGATCTCACGAAATGTGGCCGAGTCGAGATATTGGAAACACAGGTACCCGCAGTGGTTTTGTGTGGGTCTTTGATTGTCATTCTTGTTAAGTTTGCTATCAACAAGGTGATGTGGCTGAAGACAGAGGGCTACTCGCGATCAGGAAGTGTGTGCGACGAGAACCAACCTTTGCTGGACCCCAGTGCAGACAATCAGGTCAGATATGACTCCTCAAACAGTGATGAGCTCGTCCAAAAGACCAAGAAGGCACATTTTGATATTGCGTCTTTGGCCCCTGTGAAGCTGAATGGCGAGCCACATGGCGTGTTGAGAAGAATGGAGAGATCAGGATCCGAGAAGTTCAGGGTTGTGTTTGAGTTCTTTCTGATAATGGTGCAGCTGGGTATTCAGGTAACCAAGAGATTCACTCAAAATGAGTTTTCGACCCTAGGAATCTCTGTCAATACTGGACTCTGGTGCTGGTTGCTAATGACCACTACTTTCAGGGTACTGACCCTTAACGACACGGGTAGCACATCTTTGCTCGATACCGTTCCAAATATCTGGGTAAACAACTTCCTGGTGTATCTCATTCTATGGTTTTCAAGAGTTTTAGTGCTCAGATCTGCTTTGATTGGCCATACCGACGAGTATTCAAAGGTATACTACATTGCAGACTTTTTGATCGTCTCTGTGCTATTCCTCAACCTCTTAACAAGTTCCATTGGGTACAGAACTCCACAAATATATATAACCGAGCCGCACATCAAACCATCTCCTGAACCTTACACTCCAATATTCAGCTTGATAACATTTTCATGGGTAAACCCGCTTATCTGGAAAGCTTATCAGTCGACAATCACAATTTCAGACGTTTGGGACCTTATCATTGAGGACTACTCGTACTTTATATTGAAAAACTTTAAAGAGTACTCAGAATCCCACTCCAAGTGGTCTTTCTCTAAAAGACTCGTGGTATTCTTTAGCCCTTATCTAGCTCTACAAGCAGGATGGGCTGCTGTTGAATCATGCATATTGTTTGTTCCCACTCTATTGTTGAAGAAGTTCTTGGAGTATGTGGATGACCGTTCAACCTCCACGTTATCCCTAGCGTGGTTCTTCATTTTCACAATGTTCTTCAGTAAGTTCTTGTCAGTTGTCGCATCGGGACAGGCATTGTTTTTTGGTAGAAGGGTTTGTGTGAGATTGAAATCCATTATCATTGGTGAAATATACGCAAAGGCATTGAGAAGAAAGCTTTCAGCACAGGACGAGAAATCGGGCGACGAAGATGAAACAAATGAATTAACCAAGGCCGAGCAGGACTTGAAGAAAGCTGAAGAAGTTGATGGTGATGAAGAAAGCAGCAAGACTTCAGCCAACTTAGGTGCTATTATCAATTTGATGGCAGTTGACGCTTTCAAAGTGTCTGAAGTATGTGCTTACCTACATGCTTTTGTAGGTGCTGCTTTCATGATCATCATTTCTATATTCTTACTATGGAGACTATTGGGATGGAGTGCACTTGTCGGTGCAGGCTCAATTATAGCCTGCTCCCCACTCAACTTCTATTTGGCTAAACTGATGGGCCACTACCAAAAGAAATTATTAGCAACTACTGATAAACGTATTCAGAAGCTGAATGAGACCTTCCAGTCCATTAGGATTATAAAGTTCTTTGCTTGGGAAGATAAGTTCAAAGAGCAAATCTTGAAGATAAGAAGAGAAGAGTTGTCTGTGTTGAGAACTAGATGTGGTGTTTGGACATTGTTGGCATTTGTATGGTTCATAACCCCAACTGTGGTGACGTTTATCTCGTTTGCCTGTTACGTTTTCATTGCAAAGCAGACATTGACCACTCCTGTGGCCTTCACAGCTTTATCTCTATTCAACTTGTTGAGAAATCCTTTGGATCAGTTCTCGGACATGTTGAGTTTTGTTATTCAGTCTAAGGTATCTTTAGATCGTGTGCAGGACTTCTTGAATGAGGAAGAAACATCAAAGTATGAGCAATTGGCTGACATCCACAGTAGTGGCAATAGAATTGGCTTCAAAAATGCAAGCTTTGCGTGGAATTCTAACAGTGAGACTGACTTTAAATTGAGGGATTTGAACGTGGAATTCAAAATGAGAAAGCTAAATGTTGTCATTGGTCCAACTGGTTCAGGTAAGACATCTTTATTGATGGCTTTATTGGGTGAAATGGAGAAATTGGAAGGTCAAGTATTCTTACCAGGCTTTCAAGCCAAGGAAGACTTAGAGGTTGACGCTGAAGGATTCACAGAGTCCATAGCATACTGTTCTCAAGCGGCATGGTTGTTGAATGATACCATAAGAAAAAATATTGTGTTTGGCAGTAGGTTCAACAGGGAGAGATATAACAATGTCGTGAACGCTTGTGGCTTGGCTCGTGATTTTGAGATTCTCAAAGCTGGTGATCAAACGGAGATTGGCGAGAAGGGTATTACTTTATCAGGTGGCCAAAAGCAGAGAGTGTCGTTGGCCAGGGCTTTGTACTCTAATGCTAGACACATTTTGTTAGATGATTGTCTAAGTGCTGTCGATTCGCATACAGCTCTTCACATATATGAGAACTGCATTTCTGGTCCATTGATGCACAATAGAACTGTGATTTTGGTATCTCACAACGTTGCTTTAACTATAAAAGATGCTGAGTTTGCGGTCTTGATGGAGAACGGTAAAATTGTGAGCCAAGGTTCGCCTGAAGAGCTCTTCCATTCTGGTGCACTTGGTGATGACGAAATGATCAAATCCACTCTATCCTCCAGACAAAACTCATCTGTTGACTTGAAGGTGCAAGAGCCTGTATCAGGACAAGCCAAGAATAGCAAGAGTACCAAACAAAGAAGAATGTCCAAAGCTGACCTTGTGGATGAAGAAGCCGAAGAGCTAGAGAATTTGAAGAAGGGAAAGCTAATAGAGGAGGAAACTAAGTCAGATGGTGTGGTTTCAAGTGAGGTTTACCTTTACTATTGTAACATGTTCGGAGGTAAGTATGTTGCATTGGTTGTTCTTGCACTTTTTGTCATGACCCAAACTGTATTCATCTATCAATCTTGGTGGGTTCGTGAGTGGGCTGGGGCTATGGATCCTACCTATACGATCAACTCAATTGCTGATTCGATGGCCGGACGTTCACTTTTCATCAAGTCTTTCTACACCTGTGTCATAAAGTACCACTATGTTGCCAATGAAGTACGCATATTCAAATCTGAAAATTCAAACGTCTACTATATAATTGTCTATTCATTGCTTGGTTTGTCATACGCAACATTATCATCGATTAGAATAATATTTGTATTCTGGGCTGGTATTAGAGCATCATCAAGAATCTTCAAAAACACTTTGAATAAGGTTCTTCGTGCCAAACTCAGATTCTTTGATTCAACTCCTATTGGAAGAATCATGAACAGATTTTCTAAAGACATTGAATCTGTTGATCAAGAATTGATCTCCTTTGCAGATGGTGTGATTGCCTGCTTGGTTGCAGTAGTGTTCACTCTTGGTTTAATCACCCTGATCACTCCTGGTTTCATATTTTTTGCCATTTTGATCTCTGGTCTGTACTACACTGTTGCAATGTTCTACTTGAGTGGTTCTAGAGAGTTGAAGAGATTTGACTCTATCACCAAGTCACCAATTCACCAACACTTCTCCGAAACTTTGGTCGGTGTAAGCACAATTCGTGCGTATGGTATCGAAAGAAGATTTTTGCAGGAGAATTTGAACAAGATAGATGACAACAACAAGCCTTTCTTCTATATGTGGGTTGAGAACAGATGGTTGAGTACTAGAAACGATTTGATTGGTGCTTTGGTTGTTCTCACATCAGGAGCATTCGTGTTGTGGAAAATTGATTCCATAGATGCAGGTTTGGCAGGTATTGCGTTGTCGTACGCTATAGCCTTCAACGAGAATGCGTTATGGGTAGTGAGACTCTATGCTAATGTCGAGATGACTATGAACTCGGTGGAAAGATTGAAGGAGTACTTGGACATCGAAGAGGAACCAGCGGAGTTTATTGAAGAAACGGAACCACCTTCCAGCTGGCCACAACATGGTAAACTAGAGATTGAAAACCTCTCACTACGTTATGCACCTAACCTACCTCAGGTCATTAAGAATGTTACTTTCGAAGTGCAACCAAGTAACAAGGTTGGTATAGTGGGTAGAACAGGTGCTGGTAAGTCTACTATAATTACTGCACTATTCAGATTCCTAGACCCTGAAACTGGCTCCATCAAGATCGACGGTGTCGATATTACCTCTATTGGTCTAAAGACTTTAAGACAAGCAATCACAATTATTCCCCAAGACCCAACCTTGTTTACTGGTACTATTAAGTCAAACTTGGATCCCTTCAATCTCTACTCTGCGGAGCAGGTTTTCGAAGCATTGAGAAGAGTTAATTTGATCAACGGAGATGAGATTCTGCGACTCACTCGAGGAGTGAACTCTACAAGTGGAGATTCAGATACCGAGAACGTCAACAAGTTTTTGAACTTGGACAATGAAATCACGGAAGGAGGAGCAAACCTATCTCAAGGTCAACGGCAGTTGGTTTGTCTAGCAAGATCACTTTTGAGGGCACCAAAAATCATGCTATTAGACGAAGCTACGGCGTCCATAGATTATGAATCTGATGCGAGAATCCAACAGACCATAAGACAGGAGTTTGCAAACAGTACAATATTGACCATTGCTCACAGATTAAGATCTATCATTGATTATGACAAGATTCTTGTGATGGATGCTGGTGAAGTCATAGAATTTGATCATCCTTACAGTTTGTTAAGTGATGAGAAATCCACTTTCTACAACATGTGTAAAGACAGTGGCGAGCTAGACGTTTTGATTCATCTCGCCAAAGACTCATTTTTGAGCAAAGTTAACGGAAATTAAATAGACATAATGAGAATATAAGACTTGGTTGAGTGATATGTGTATGTGTATGGATCATTTATTCCCCTTACTTACGTAGTATAAGTTGATGATTCGTTTTATATATTGAAGAACTGATTATTGTATTCTCCCAGTGTACTCTAAATGGGCCTCTGAGAAACTGTATATGTATTATGACAGGAGGCTTGCGTTGGGCGATTAACCACGAATGATCAAGTCATCTGGGATACCCTCGTACTCGTCATATTTCAACGCGAGGTTGATGTTTTGGAGACATTGAGTGGCAGCACCCTTCAACAAGTTGTCAATTGTTGCAACGATAACGACACGAGTTTGCTTAGAGTTGACAGCAAACCCACCAACGACAACGCCGTGCTTACCACTGACATCCTTCACTAGAGGAGCCTCTCCAGATACAGAGATCAATTGCTCTCCTTGGTAGCGTTCCTGATATAAATTTCTGATGTCCCTGGATGTGAGTGGCTCTTTCAAAGGAATATTGATAGTATGTGTGATACCTTGGAACCACTGGGCGACATGTGGTGAGAAAGCAACCTCAAGACCTAGTTGGGTTGAGATTTCACGCTCGTGAATGTGATCGGTGAGTGAGTATGGGACCAAATTGTTCTCCAATAAAACAGGATCGTTCTTTGGAGATGGTTTAGTACCTGCACCTGAGTAACCGGAGACTCCAAAAATTGTTGGAATACCACCAATATATGGAACAAGAGGTGAAATGGCGACCTGCGCAGCAGTAGCGTAACAACCAGGGTTGGAAATCTTCTTTGCATTAGCTATAGTCTCACGTGAGTTCAACTCTGGAAGACCGTATACCCATTCCCCAGTCTCATCAAATCTGTAATCAGCAGATAGATCGATGATCTTGGACTTACCATCATTGACACTTTCAATAGCCGCAACGAAAGGTTTACAGACACCGTTTGGAAGGGCCATAACCCAAATGTCAACCTCGTTTCTCTCTTCCAATCTTTTGATGTCTTCAACTTGCAAGTTGTCATAGATGATCTCTGCCTTATCATATCCTTCCAATTTCTGGCCTTGTAATTCACGAGACGAGACGTGAGTGAGTTCCAAGTACTTGTGGTTGTTTATCATGGAAATTAAGTTCTGGCCAGTGAACCCTCTAGCACCAATCAGTGCAACTCTGGACTTTTTGGTGTTGGTACCATCGCGTAATGGTGGATTTGGGTTGGTCTCAGTAGCAAAAGTTCTAATTCCGAATGTTCTTGAGGAGGTAGAGTATCTCATAGTTCTTTGAAGAGTGGAGAGAGTTCTCTTCTGTGATGCACCAGAGAAGACACCAGATGATGAGGATGATGAGGATGGAATTTTTGATAAATGTGACTCAAAGTTGCAAATCAATTTGGATATTGTTTCGGTGTCTTCAACACCGAACCAGAAGAGAGTACGGCCGTTCTTAGTGAAAGATCCTTCAGATTTGGAGAAATACCAGTTGGTGTTTGGATCGTCTTCTCTGACAACCCATTGGAGTGACGAGAAGTCTTTTTTGATAGAGTTGAAAATGTTGTCACAAACGTTGTTTAACCACCCTGCCTTAGAAGCCAAAAACTTATCCAACACTGGAACGTTGGCGTTTGAGTCATTGCCGTCTCTGATTATGGCCAAAACTTCGAGAGGCTCGTCGCCATAGGATTTGAATTTAGTATCTTCCAATTCTCTCAAGTATGAGGCAACTGAAATCTTTCCAGATGAAATATCAACGTCCCTTTGAAGTGCTCTTCTTAGAAGTTCAGGTTCGTGAAACTCAGCAAGTGAATTTCTGGTCAAGAGTCTGTAGCCTCTTCTAATTAGGGTACCAGCACCAGAATCCGTGAATAGTTCCTTTTGTAGATCTTGGACGTTGATAATAGCCACAGACGAAGAGCGAGGCAAGTGCATCAAGAGGTCTCTAATTTCCTTGATTTTCAACTTGGTACCATATTTGACCCAGGATTCCTTCATCAACTCATCGTACTCTTCGTCCAGATTGATCACTGATACCTTTTCTCCGGTGTTACCATTGATGATACCGCCCTTCTCATTCAGGTAGACAATCTTCAAAGGTTCGAACACACGCCCCAATTCACCAGCTGCGACATCAGCATTAACATTCAAAATCTGACCAGATGGAGTTTCTGCTAACGAGGTCAGGATTGGCAAAGCACCAGCGTTGATTGAGGCTTCAATAGGTGATTTGTTGACACCATTGATTCTACCAACGAGTTGGTACTTGTCTTTGTCTAAATACTCAGCTGAGAACACACCAGCAGTGATTGGTCTGGCTGGAACACCCATCTGTTCCAAAGCAGTGACAAGTTTCAAATTCTGTTCCATAAAACACTTTCTGACTACACTCATGGTTTTAGGGTCTGTAATTCTGATACCATCTTCGTAAGCTGGCTCAACACCTTCAGCTTCTAGAAGAGCGTTAATCTGAGGCCCAGTTCCATGTAAAACGATTGGGTATAAACCAACATGGTAGAGGAACGCCAAACAGGAGGCGAGCTCCGGGAGATTCTCAGTGATGATAGCACCTCCGACCTTGATGACGGCAAACTGCTGAGACGAAACACTGGTAAAGTACTTCAGGTATTGCTCAACTTCACGTTTAGATCCAATGTTATTCAGGAGCTGTACTACAGTAGATCTCGTGGAGTATCCGCGGTAGCCGGAAACATGACCTTCAAAACGCTCAACTCTGGACTTGATATACCCCGAGAACGAGCCTGAGATACCACCTAGAGCTGGTGATTGCAGGTTTGTGTTGTGATTGGCTGTTAGAACAGTTGCTGCTGCCCTTTTACTGGAGAGCTTTCTAGTGTTTGTTAGCAGACGTCTTCTGGCAATGGATGAGCGAAGCATGATTCAGCAGCCAGTCCTCGTACTTGTGATCTATAGATATATAAGCAAATATCAGAAAGCCCGTAACACTCCGTATATGTGAACAGCAAACTTGTTGTTCGGTGCTTGTTCTGCTGCTGCCAGTGCTAGAGCTTCAAATACTCGTCCTCAATCAAATCTGTTGGTTCCTCCCTTTTTTCCTGATTTTTTTTCTTTTGCGAGAATTGTCTAGCGTTGTGAGCACAGAACAGTGAGGTCTGTCTGGATGAGTCAGTCAGACTGGAGTGCCCCTGCCGGGATCTGATTAGATAATCATACTCTGGCATTTACGAGACCCGGCGGAGTAGACCCGGGCTGTGGCTGTGGAGTAAGGTATTACATAATAACTGATGTAACTAACGTGTGTTACATAATCAGAATTCCCGCGTCTTGTTATGGTTGGTTAAATTTATCATACTCGGTATTATTCTCTACATACTCTTGGTTGAGAACTGGGCTTTCGTTGGAAACAGCTGTAGTCATGTCAGATACAGCACGTGAGACAGAGAAACTTACAGACTCACCAGATATAATTGCTGGCGGTAAGAAAGCTCAAGAGACTATGCATACCAATACAGACAATGGCGATGTCTCCTTAAGCAGGAAGAGAACTAGAGATGACTTTGAAGGACCTGATGATGAGAAGAAACAACCAGATATTCAGAAGAGGCCTATTACTGCATTGAAGAAGAGAAGAGATGATGAGACTGAACAGACATCAACTGCTCTTGATGTGAGCAAGACTGAAACCAGTTTTGATGAAGTGAACCACAGAAAGGAGGAGGAGGAGGCGGAGAAGGAAGAGAAAGTGGTGAAAGTAGAGAAAGAAGGCAATGAGGAGAAAGAAGAGAAGGAGGACGGAACCAAGGCGAGCAATAAGGACACCAAAGACCAGGATCTTCACAAGGGTGCCTTGGTTGACCTAGTCAAGCAAAAGCCTAAATTTGTATTTGGATCCACCACATCGTTTGGAAGTGGTGGTGCTTTTTCGATGGTCGACACCAAAAAGAATGTGTTTGCATCGACAGCAGTACCAAAAACTGCAGCAGAACCTGCCAGCTCAACACCAGTATTTGGATCCCTGAAATCTACCTCGAGTGAGAACGTTGCAGCTCCAGTTTTTGGAAGTGCTTCAAAGTTCAGCAATGCTTTCAAAAATGCAATCTCCAAAGAATCCATTTTTGACCAGAAAAGTACTACAGACGAAGCTGCAATCGAAAAGGAGGGCGACAAAGACTCGTCATCTAATCTCTATAAGCAAGTGGATCTAGAGAAGCAAGTCGTTCACTCTGGTGAAGAAAATGAAAAGCAAGTGTTCAGTTGCAGATCAAAACTATATGCTCTTGACCTGAGTGATGTATCCCAAGGTTGGAAGGAGCGAGGTGTCGGTACGCTCCATGTTAACAAATCCCTGTCGGGTGACGCTAAATCCAGAATTATTATGCGTTCGAACGGGCTATTGAAAGTTATTCTGAATGTGGGCTTAGTAGAAGGACTGGATATCGTGAAAGGAATGCCTTCCAGTTTACAGAGCGAAAAGTTTATTAGATTCACATCCGTTGAGAACACCAAGCCGGTCCAGTACGCCTTGAAAACAGGCAAAACAGAAACGAGAGACGAACTTTTCGATAAAATTACAGAACTCATTCAAACTAGAGAATAATTACAGATGCACAGAAGTGAGTGGGTGGTGGTGGTGGTGGTGGTGGTGGTGCAGCTCTTATTTCCTAACAAATGCCACTGAACAAATTGTTTGTCCTTTTACTCCGCCAAATTCGAAGGACTGATATTCGATATTCTTCCAAGCTTTTAGGCCAGTGGACTCAATGATTCTAGTTAATTCGACTTCAGTGAAGTTACAGCTGGTGATCAATAAAACAGAATCTTTGTGCATCAGCTTCTGTATCACTGTTCCATATAGCTCAACTGCTGGTTTACCCTCATATTCCAACCCACTTAGTGCAATGGCATCCAAAGTTCCCTTATCAAGTACAACATCAATATCGGCCTTGGGGTCCCATCTAGTATCGAAAATATCAACCTGCTCAAATTCAAAGTCTTCATATCCCTGCGCATCGGCAATGTCTATAGCAAATTTTACGCTGTTGGCACTGTAGTCTATACCTTTCATCTTCCCTTTAAAGCCTTCGTCTCTTAATGTGAAAAGCAGATGTCCATTACCAGTTCCCACGTCTAACATCGTACTTTCCTCTCTGATAGCCCTCTGTCCTAAATTCTCAAATAGAAATGTAGTCATTTTCTCCTCAGCATCACAATCTGAAAACCAGCATTCTCCAGTATCCTGAGGATTCTCTGAGAAATTATTTTGCTCTACTGCATAAAAATCCTCCCAGTACTTCTTAGTGCCCAGCTTCGAGGTATTCAGTCTGGTAGTATCGTTATCCATCAGTTTATTGTAGATATTCTACTAGCTTTATTTCCTTGCAATGGTAATTTTTCACTTTTTCATTGTTATCATTCCGTCCCCCCATACAGTACAAGTTCATCAAATGTTATTAGCCTCATTTCCTTTTTAGTCTCTCCAGTCTGTATTTCGTACTCTGCTTTGTCTGGTCTAGTCTCAGTCCTTGTTTGGAAAGGTCTTGTCCAGACCCATAGGCCCATATCCACACCAGACTAGGCCAGACCATTGGACTAGACCAGCGAGATAGAACATAATGTGGCTAGTACCCTCGGAATTTAGAGAGTGTTCAGTGGGAAAATCCAAAGTGGAGGAGGAATATTTAAGTATGTGTATTGCTACTAAAACGCTTGAATAACTAACGCAGGCAGTGAGTGAACTTAGCTTGTCGACCCTCACAATACAGAATCTAGAAAATGACTGAGAATTGGAGAAGAATTGACATTGATGCACTCGATCCTGAGAATACAATTCAACAGGAGGAGCTTGTTCCCTCAGTAGACCCATTGAGCAGTGAACAAGTCCAAAGCGAAATCACCCAAATTAGACAGTTTATATCAAGAGGCGCCTATTCCGACGCACTCCTCCATGCAACTAGCCAACCTCCATATGGAGCATCCAGTCAAGATAAAGAACTGTACTCTAATGCCCTTCTTGAGCTTTTTAGTGCTATCAAACAGGGCGACATAGCATCCTTGGTGGAGACACTTGATATTGGGCAACAGAATAACCTCATCAAATACATTTACAAAGGTTTCTCTACTGAAAATGGTAAGAAACAAGGCGGTGTTCTTCTTTCATGGTATGAGAAAGTAGTGGGTGTCACTGGTATTGGTCCGGTCGTGAGATATTTGTCAGATAGAAGAACTGTTTAAATTAATTTATGTTGTATGTTATTGTTATTTCCTGTACTTTATCCTGCACGCACAGATGTCTATACATAGTTATCTTTACTCACACATTCCATCATCATCAATTATTATTTTGCTCCTCACTTTCCTCTTAGAAGGTGATTTAGAAGGTGATCTGGTAGGTGATCTGGACTTGGAAGGCGGCTTCATATTATCAAAGTTCTTCGTAGGAGACATTTTCTTGAGATTAGGAATTGCAAAGTCGTAGTTTATATCCTTCAATATTATCCTCTTTGACGGTGATATCTGCTTCTTTGGCGAAACGCTTTGTGGAAATATCGGTGTTTCAATGGATTTGAAACTTCTTGTCGGAGAAGAGTTCTCATTTATAACTGCATCAGAGAATATGAATTGGTTCCTATGTGATTGTACAACTGGCGATTTCCGTGTGATCAGGGAATTAGTTTTGATAGGTGAAGGTGATACAGTAACAACATGGCCTTGTGACAGGACTATAGGACTGAAAGAAGTGAACTCGCTCTCATTAGCATCAAAATCAAATGCAGAGATATCAAGATCATCCTTTTTATGGTCCACATTGTCATCCATTTCAAAATCAGCCATTCTAAGTTTCTTCCTAAACGGAAGTACATCATTGATTTCAGTGACCGGGTCTCTCTTTTTCTTCTTGAATTCTTCAATTAATTTGGAGATGCTTTCAGATTCTCTTTCTTTGCTTTCTTCCATGGTTTTGATAACTTCTTCCAACTGCGAAACTTTAGTTTGTAGCTCACCCCTTTCACGTTTGAGTTCTGTGATATCATTGATCAAACTTTCCTCAGATTCTATTTTTGTCTGTTGTAATGTGTGAAGTTCATTTTCCAATTCTTTCAATTTCGAGGATGACTCGGATTCATGGTTTGATAAAGAATTGGTTTTCTCTTCGTGTTGTTTCTTGTCTATCAGTTGCAGCTTTTCATGTTGAAGTTGTTTGATTTTGTTTTCATATTTGGCGACTAAAGCATTATGCCTTTCCTCATAGTCCTCTGATAGTAGTTTCAATCTCTCATCATTTGACCTCATTAGAGTCTCTTTCAAGTCGTTGAGGGATTGTGTATGCAAGATATCCAGTTCCTGTATCTTTTGCTCATATTCTTCTGATAGTTCAAGTCTCAAGTTCATTTCCAATTCTAGAGTAATTTCATCAGACTCCTGCTTTCTTTTCCTTCTTAGTAGCATGTTTTCCCTTTTTAAACCTTCGATATCTTCCATTAGCTTTCTCATGTATGTGGTATCATGGCGGTAGATCTCCATGGAATCTCGGTCAGATGTGGGAACTTTCGATACAGGCTGTATATATCTTAAAGTATGCAAGATTGAGGCTAAGTCTGAGTAAGGGTCCAATGCCAATAGAATTTTGAGCTTCTTATCAACAGTTCGATTTCTAAATAGATCTGTTAGAAGTAGTCTTGTGAGCTTTGAAGTTCTCAAGACAGAGCTATCAAAGGTCGGTTTCTGCATCATCGTGAGACACCGTCCAAGCTCTGTTAGACTCTGATTGGTGTAATTACCCTCCTTAAAGCTCTTTCCTTCTGTTCTTGCAGTTTTTGTTCTCTCTGATCCGGCTAGGTCAGCAATAGTAAGCCTTGATGTTTGTATTGTCGACTTGTTAACAACTCTGTGCAAATTGCAATGGATAAAGAGATGAGATCTCGAGCTCTTTCCGTTGATACTAGTGGATGTGACCGCACGTCGCTTGATAGACTTGTGAAGAACTAGCATAGCATTCTCTATTCTGGAAACATAAATCTGCCTAATCCTTGAGGGCTTGATTTTCCCATCTTTAGAATCAGTGATGATATCAAGTGATTGCGTGGAAGTCTTGCTAGGGTCTAGTGTCAAATCCCTGATCTTATCGTTGTAAATCTCAAAAATGGATAACGACACCCCATAAATCCCTTCCTCACTGCCCGATGACTTCAATTTCCTTTCCTCCTCAGAGATGACTGCTTTAGGTGAGACTATGAATGAGTCCCCGAAATGGCTTCTCAAAATCGTAGGGTCAACGAAATCACCTCCAATTCTATCAAATATATCATTCAAAGCGTAGATGGAGACCCCGGGGTTCTGTTTGTTACCCAATATCGTGTAGCTCTTCCCTGAGTTTGACGGGCCAAGGGTGAACAACACACCGTCATTATTCTCAAACAAATGCAGGGTGATGTCTCTCAACGTCTCATTGTATATGTCCTCCTGGGTGTGGCTAGAGCCAAACACTTTCGCAAACCTGTTGGCACTGCTGGTCTCTTTAAATCTGACGCTCGTTGTCGTTTGCGATTCGATCAGAAACTCTGATCCTGGCGTCCCTGGCGAGCAGTTTGGCTTCAACCTGAGATAGTGCGGTATGCTGTTGATCATGTCTGTGCCACCTTCGCGCTCTGCCTATGGATCCTTTCCCTGTCCTTCTATTAGATTCTTTAGTGTGTGCAAACTCTACGCTGGTACTCAACAGTTCTCGCCATCAAACGGTGTATGTGCGGGCTGTATTGATATTGTGTGTTACTCAAGTTGTTTTCTGTCTGTTTTTGTGTTTGTGTTTTGGGGCGGGGGCATCTTTGATTACTTTTATCCGTTTTGGGAAGATGTCAAGCACGTGACTCGAAGTTGTGTGATTATGTAACACAGGGTCAGTTCCAGGAAAATTTCCTCTTCTGGCACACTGCCATGCAATTCCTTTTGCCACTAAAAGTGTAGTTGAGTGGGATTTGATGACAGGGGCACCAGAAAGGATAGACGCACAGACACGGACACTCATTATCCTGTGCTTCGCTTGAAAGTTGAGGATATATGAACGGCTCAGAACTCCCAGTGCTTGCAGATCTTAATACACCGCTCTCGCAGGCACAGCTTCAAGTGCTTCACGATCAGGTTGTATCAGAAGGAGATCTCCCGTCAGTGCAATCGCAATTCAACTATTCATGGGCTCTGATCAAGTCTGACAATAAAGAAGACCAAAAGCTGGGAATTAAGACACTCACGGACCTATACAAATCATCTCCACAGAGACGCCGGGAGTGCCTGTACTATCTGTCGCTAGGCTGCTTTAAGGTGGGCGATTACACGAACGCCAGACGGTACATCGACTCTCTGGTAGCGCATGAACCAGAGAACCCGCAGTTCGTCCAGTTGCAAACTGTGATTAGGGATAAAGTCGCCACAGATGGTCTGATCGGTGTTGCATTGCTGTCTGGTGTGATTGCGGCAGGTGCCGCTGCTATATCCATTGCATTGTCAAGAAAAAGACGCTAACCCCTCTCACTGGTGTGTATATTCCAAGTTGCTACTGAACTAATCTTCGGAATCATGTTATTCATGTGTATCTAAACTCTCAGGAATGGGAGTTTTACCTAAACAATGGCATTTCCAATCAACTTCTTTTCGCTTTCATCCAAGGTTTCGTACAATCCTCTGAAAAACGACGAGTTTTCAACAGCAGCTTTCTTGAAGAATGACACAAGAAGGTTGATCACTTCAGGGGAGTCATCCTTCTGATCAAAGTTAATGAAACTTTTCAGTTTATCAAAATCATCATGAACATCATCATCCACATCCTCCCAGTCTCCTTCTTCGTCCCACTCGCCCTCAGTATTTCCTGCCAGTTCATCTTCATGAAGCTGATGTCCTTGTTCTCCTGTAGATTGACCCACGATCTGTGTTTGAAGTTCATTGACCAGAAGCTTGATGATACGCAAAGGAATAGGAACTTCAACAAACTTCATCTCACGTCTCATTGATCGGGTGATGATCACACCCTTTGGAAAGTCATGAACTTGCTCATCCCCGTCAACCACCATTTCCCTGACGCCCTGTGCAAGCTCTGATCCATTTTCAGTTAAATAGCGGTAAATATTGATCAACTGTGTACAATGATCTAGGATACCTTCTGCACCACTAATAAGGTCAAAATTCTTGAACCAACAATTAAGCACGTCCCTCACATTGCCTTTCTGAGCCAAAAACTGCAATGTTTGTTCCACAGAAAGTGAAGACACAAAGCAGAGAACATTCAGCAAGTTGGCTAGCGTACCTGTATTTTTGGCAGAAAGTAATCTGGTTGAAGTTGCGGATAGAATCTCTCCTGTCATCTCTGGAGTAATCGAATTAGTGGAAGAGTTACCATACTTATCAAGAACTGCCACAATTAGTTTTCCTAGATTCAAAACTGCAGAGTCACTTAGCTCTGGACCAAGAAGTCTTGCCAGTATCTGAAGTACAATTCCCAAATCTGCCCAATCAGAGTTTATTTTGATCAAAGAAGTCAGTGAATCAGTAGATGATTGAATAAGCGCTTCATCAATGGTGGATAATAAGAGTTGGGTGATTGTTTGGAATATCTTAAGAAACTGGGTTTGACTTATAACATATTCTAGATTTTGCTCTTCTAAGCATTTCTCTGACGCAGAAAGAAAAGAGTTCAAGACTACTAAAGATAAACTGACAGTATCATTGAACTCCCCTTTGCTCTCATTGATTGTGTTCACGATGCTCTCGAGAACCACGTCTAGAAATTGGGGCAAAGCAGTTGATGGCACCTCCCCGACAAATTCAGTCAAGACATCTTCCAGTTCTATCTGGACTTCAACATTACCTGAGTCAATTGAAGCAATTGACAACATCAATTGCATCGTTTCTATCTCTCGTAAAGGCTTCCCGTTCTGATCTGGGATAACAAGGACAGACTTGAGTGAGCTAATCAATAATACAGGAGTATCTTGTTGTGCATCACCGATAATGTCACAGATAATCTTAAGTACTTCCTTGTAGACCTGAGGTGAAAGTTCTTCAAATTCTAGGAGCTCTTCAAACTCAGCTAAGGAATGTAAGAAAGAGACTTTCAAAATTTCACTCTCACATGGTGATATTGCGCGGAGAACTGACGATAATGCATTTTGGCCCGCATCTTTCCCGATCTCATCTGCAAATAATGATATATATAATGGTATAATATTGATAAGTCTTCCATAAAACAAGTTCCAAGGATCATTATTACCTGCATTCGCCCCTGAATGTACAAGGTTGAGAAATACTGAAAGAATTTCTAGTACCTGTACCTTGTCTGTACACAACGTTTTTGTGGAAGATCTCATTGACACACATTTGAAAAGATATAGAAGCGCTTCTTTCTGTCTCCATTCGTCCCTATTAGTATCTTCGGAATATATTAATGATCTTATACCATCCCAGACCCATTGTGCAATTTGGTCAAAATCTGAAGAATTGCATTCTGTAATATACTCAAACAAAGCAGAACGTGGTAAGAAATCTGTTGAAGTTCCAGTCTCATCAATCACGTATTCGTTCATATCAGAAAGATAATCTTCTTCTTTCTCTGTAGCGATCTGTGCTGCAAACAACAGAGATTCTAGCAGAGAAGATGGATATGCCCTCGGTATTTGCTGCAATGATATCACTAGCAACAATTGCAGCTCTTCTACTATCAAGTGCTTGTACTCGGGATTAGACACCGAGTATTTGGTTGAATGAGATAACTCTTCAATCAATTGTTGATGGGTTTCAGAAATGAAAGTTTCCGGTGCAGTCCCTTTAGGAAACTCACCTATAATAGATGAGCATGCAATTAGAAGTACTTTCCTCAACTCTACCGATTTGACGGATTGCAAGAGATTAACCAGTAAAGGACATATCTGTTTGAAATGTGTTTGCAATGCTGTGAGTTTGGACTCGTCCTCTATAACTTCCGGTCCTTGTAATAACAAAAGGCACGAAGAGTATAGTTTAGTTGCGTGAACCTTAACAGTCTCATCCAATGGCAACGCAAGTAAATCTAAACATTTATCCATGACTGCTGCTCCAACACCGCCCATGAAGAATAGATCTTCAGTGATAATATCATCAAATAGCTCCTGCAGAAGTGCAAGGCCACTGCTCACATTCACACCGCCTATAATTTTGAAGACTGAGTCTAGCAAAGTAGGCCATTCATCAGGGTATTCAACAGCGGCAATTTGCACCACACAGTATATAGCAGCATTACTAACTTTGGTATCTGTATCTGTCACCAATTCCAGTAACAAGTCTCTTGCTTCCTTCTTTACAGCCTGGGAGATAGCAGGTCCAGTGAATGATTTGAATGCAGCAGACCAGTACTGTGGAATCGTACGTTTAAAGTACAGAAGAGCACTTTGGCGTGGAGCTTCACGGTTTTTCACAAGATGAAGAAGTTCACCTGTTGCTGATGATGGATCAGACTCAAACCCTGACGCCAATTGTTCTTCGGCAAGTTTACGAGCACTATCTTGAGGAGAAAGGGTCAGAAGCAGCAGCTCGTCCATCTTGTGTATCTGCGACGCCTCTATATACTTTCAATCAGACCATTATAGCTACAACTGAAAGTATTTTTGTTGACCAAAGGAAAAAACAAAAAATGTACGCTTAAGGAAGAGAGAAGCAGAGCATAAATAGGATATAGGCTATTGAAGCGTTTACAATTGATGAGTAGGTTTATTTATTCTGGAATGCGAAGAATTAGCTTACCACATGTAGCTCTGCTTTCTAAGTCCTTTGCGGCTTGACAGTAGTCCTCTAAGTTGTAGACTTTGCTGATATCAATCTTTATCTTGCCTGTATCAACCAGCTCTCTTAGCTGCATTGAATAATGGACCCATTCCTCCTCTGTAACTAAGTAGTTGAATACTGTTGGTCTTAGGATTTTGATATTCTTAGGGGTCAGCTTAGAGATAGTAAGTGGGGGGACAGGGCCGGAAGCATTGCCAAAGAACACCAAGGTACCCTTTCTAGCCACAGATTCCAAAGATACATCAAATGTAGCTTTACCAACACCATCAAATACTGCATTCACACCTTGGCCGTTAGTGATCATGAGAATTTGCTCTGGAATATTATCATCATTGGAATTGATAGTAAAATCTGCACCTAGCGATTTGGCTATGGATAGCTTTGCAGCAGTAGAAGCAGTAGCAATAACCTTTGCACCCCTCAGCTTAATCATCTGCACAAGTAGTTGACCAACTCCTCCTGCAGCTGCGTGAACCAGAATAAAGTCGTCCTTCTGAACGTTGTACGACTCGCTGATGAAGGTCAGAGCGGAAAGTCCCTGGACTAGCAATCCAGCGTATAATTGCAGCACCTCTTCGCTGGAATCCTTAGAGATCTTGAAAATCTTCAATGGTGTCTTGAACTTTGTGTACTGGGCAAACGTCGCCCCTGATGCATACACCACGTAGTCGCCAACCTTAAAATCACCCCTCGCCTCAGGGCCCTTTTCGACAATCTCCCCCACTGCCTCTCTCCCCAAAACCATGGGCAATGGAGCTGGATACAATCCAATTCTGAAGTACTGTTCAATGAAGTTCACACCGGCATACTTGTTCTTGATTAGTACCTCATCACGAGCTATAGTTGGCACTGGAGCATCCTCGTACCTAAGGACAGAATAGTCGTTTCTATCAGGGTTAGTGCCATGAATCTGCAACACTTTCTGTGTATTGGAGGGCATGATCAACACAGACACAGTGACTAATGAGCTGAGAAGGAGACCAAAGAAGAATCAAACAGAATTAACGCTATTGGATAAACAATGCCTTTATTTACTTACTTCCTATAGCAAGCTGCCATGTAGTTGGCAACTTATTACTAATCACCAAGTGCTACTGAGATAGCAAAAAAAACTCCGCGACGGGGAATTGAACCCCGGTCTACCACGTATTGCTAAGAATTAACTTCTCGACAAGCGGTGATTCTAGCCACTAAACTATCACGGATCAGCACGAATATGTTGAAATAAGAGACACTGTAGGGGTGAGCCATAAAACTCATAAGATGATGACGATGAGGTGTAGCACCTAAATTGTAGAGCTAACCATTACCACTACCTGCAACTGAATTGATGAAACGAGCTAGAGAAGCGTCCAGACCTTATACCGAACGCCCCGCCCCACAAATTGACTGCCTGTGATCATCATATCTACTTTCCACCTTCAAGGATTACTATCTATCAACCCCAGTGCTCCCAAACCATATCGTACACATGCAAAATACATGAAACACCAGAGCGCATATACACCATTAAGGAGCACCCTCCCTGCACTTCTATACTCTATTCAATCGCGCCTGTCTATCTACCTTAGTGTATGAGATCGTAACGTACCATGATGAATTCTAACAAATACGGACAAGATTTCCAAATCCAACCTCTTGGTCAGTCAACAGCGCCTCCTACATCATATAACAATCCACTTTGGAATGTTTCTGCGAACGCCTCCACATCCTCTAACAGTGTCAACCAATTTCAAACAAACTCCCAGCAGCAGAGCTACGGTATAAACCATGCTTTAGGGCAAAGCTTGAAAGATACAGCCAACGAAGAGAAACTCAAACTTCAGTTAAGGGTGAAAGACAGCCAGATCCAATCTTTAGAGAACGAGGTACGTTCTCTCCAGGAATCTTTGAGCGCCCTTAGCGACGATAAGGCACCTGGTTTCAAGAAGCAGGAAAACGTTCCTCTATCTGTAGACGAAATCTTTTGCAAACTCAATAAGTCACGACTGGAGGCCCTTGAGGAACTGAATGACACCAAACTCAGACTAGAGAGTTTAATTGCGGCTTTTACTCTCAACCCTTCCAATAACATCACTGATCTGGGAAGATATGATGAGCTGGAAGTAAGCCATCGGATATTGATTAAGCTGGACAACTTGAAGAAAGAGAATGAAGATCTGTTGAAAGCATTAAGTTTTGGGAAATTGAAGAACATGGAAATGGATATCAACCTGTTGAAACAACAAAACCAAACTTTGAAGAAGGACAATGATGAGCTGAGCAGAAAGCTGTCATCTTTGGAAGGGAAAGCAAATAAAAGCTGAGCTTACAGTAAACATTTATCGACCTAGCTTCTTTGCGCTCTTTGATAATACTGCTCAGAATTGATTGCGAACATCATGCTATATATAATATATGAAGCTAGAAAACTGATGACCGGCCTGATGTTTAGCTGCTACTTGAGCTGGCCATTCTAAATCCTTTCCCACAGGTAGACATACCCGTTCTTCTCAATCTCACTCCAACTGTTAGAGTCGCCGCTGATATCGACAACCTTTTCGTCATTGAACAATACCCACTTGCTTTCAGTTTTGACAAATGCAACATAGTGACCAGATGTTACTTGTGTACCTTTATGACAGATTGCAGCCTTTAATGTGTACTTTGAACTACTGCTATCTAATGTCTCAAGCTCTCTCAGTTTTGCATCAGAGTGAGAAGAGCTAGCGTCATCAGATGGAAGTTCTCCGTCGTCTCCTGGGTTTTCGAATAACCAACCAACTGCGGCATTAACATCACCATTGTTCAATACCAAAGCCTTCGTAGCAAGCTTAGCAGAAAATCCCATGTCCCCTAATGATGCAACCTTTTCTGGATTTACAGAGGATGATTTGTTCTTTGGCTTGGTAAAATTAAACGGAAAGTCCAAACTATCGTCTTCCATACGTTGAAATAGCCACTCCATCGCTTCTTCTGCTGTGGCATTATTTGTCTCAAACAATGCACGTTTAGCCCTTTGTTCAGGAAATCCCATGGCCTGCAATTGCTCAAAAGTGGCTTGATTTGGAATGAATTCTTCAGATTCGTCTTCTTCCTCTTGGATCATTTCATCAGAGGAGGTCATCTGTGAAGGCTGCAGGTCTGTTAAGTCAAAATAGTCGGGGATTGTCAATGGTACATCAACTTTGACTGGGTTCCAATTATCGAGCTGGATACGTTGGGTGGCTGTTAAAAGATATCTTGGAAATGTTTTGAAGTAGTTTGATTTGAATGCCTCTTTTCCTTCTAGCTCAATAAGTTCTGGTTGTAAATACTTCCTTAAAGCTTCAATAAACGACTGGCGTTTGTATATTTTTTTACCGTCAATATCAACCTCTGCCACTTCCACAGGTATTGGTAGAGATAAAGATTCCTCCACTTGCAGTTTGACCTTCACAAGCTTTCTGTCCCCTCCATAGGATAGCTTCTGCGCATTGACAAACTTGAAGATATCATTGAGTTTAGGATCTACTTTATCCAAGGCGGTGAGCAGATAGGATAGGAATTCCATTGTGTCCTGTTGCTTCATCGAACTGAACTCTTCGTGATTTTCACTGATTTTGAACTTGAAAGTGCTTGGTGAGATACCTTTTTGAAAACCATCCTCCTCGCTTGGTTTAGAGAAAACTCCTGAAAGCAATCCATTCGCTAGTTTCTTCATTTCAAATTCTAAGTCTTCATTAGTGGTTTCCTTTGTGAGTGGTTCAAAATATCTTTGGCGATATTCAGGGAGAGCAAAAAGAACCTGTAAAACACTATTCATGTAACAGCTGTTTCCTAGGTTTCTGATTCCTGTTAATCCTTCTCCGAATAACTTGATCAGGTCTCCTCCAGTCGAATCTTTCAAATTGAACTCCCACTCGAGGTTCTGATCGATTTGCATCTCCATCAAACCTTTCTCTGTACTTTCAATAGTATTCAGATCAATGCCCAGTCCTATCAGTAGTACATCCAGACCATTTGGGAAAGAAACTTCTTCGTCACATGAGTAGCAGAACACGTCCTGGTTTTCCTTGGACAAAGAGCCTAGCTTGATTGCAACTGCATGCCCTGTTTCTCTCGAATGAGCTAGAGCATGTGTATTCCCTGGAACCCCACCAAACTGGGCACGGCCGCATCCAATACAGCCACAAGACATGCACAGCCAAAGATTCTGGTCAAGATCACAGCTACTGCATTTCAACGAATGCAAATCGAGTTTCTGAACACCTGAAAGCTCAGGTTCAAAGGAAACGGTATGAGGACATGCAATCACCTCTAAAGACCAGGATTTCAGTTCCTGGGTCCTTGCAGTTGATGTTGATCTGGCCACTTTCTCCACTATGCAACGAGTTTCGGCATCAATATCCGAATCTCTGACAAGTTCACCGCCAGCTGTAACAAGGCTGTATGTTGTATCGAAAAGATCATCATCTTTTTTGTAAGTGATCTCCAGCTTAATCATCTTTGACTTCCTCTCTTCTGAGCCCTTTTTCCTAGTCTTGCACACTTTAACATAGTAATCATCGTTAGGATATTGCTTGAGATGTGTACTCAAGTGATCATGGCAGTACCCTCGTCTAGTCTCTGTTGAGATGTAAAGGCCATCGAACTGCGTGTAGAAACAGTAATGACATTGATCCTTGGCAATTGGGCCTTCAAAAGCTTTAAGCAAAACCATTGCAGACACCTACAATGAATTTCTTTTCTATATCAGTGGCAAACTCTCAATTTCATTAATTTCACTTTTTTATTTTTGATATTTCACCAGACTAGAGCTAAAGCTGCGAAGGTCGAGGTAGTGTGAATAGGAGATCTATATAATGTTTTCTGGGCAGTTTGACGTGCAAGATAAGCTTGTTGTTATCACAGGTGGGTCGCAAGGACTGGGGGCGGAGCTTGCCAAACAAGTTGTCTCCCGTGGCGCGAGTGTTGTTGTGATGGCCCGTACAGAAGCCAAGCTGCAAACTGTTGTGGAAGAGATTGAAAGACACCGTGTAAGCAAAAGTCAGAGTATTGAATACAGAGCAGTGGATCTCTCTATATACGCTGATGTTGAGAAAGCGATGGATGAACTCACTCCTGATGTAGTGTTCTTTTGCGCAGGAGCTGCTGTGCCTAAGCTATTCACAGATCTAACACCAGCTGAGGTAGACCAAGGGATTGACATCAACTTGAAAACAAGTGTTAACATGTCACACGTGGCGATGAAGAAAATGATTACAGTGCAGAAGGAATACAGTAGACACTTTGTCTTCTGCTCTAGTATTTTAGCCCTGTTCCCATTTATCGGTTACGGGCAATATGCACCATCCAAGGCCGGACTGAGAGCACTTGGGGACATTTTAAGACAAGAAGGTCTTCCATATGATATCAAGGTACACACAGTATTTGCCGGGAATTTCCAAAGTGAAGGGTTTGAGAAAGAGGAGGAAACAAAACCTGAAGTGACAAAGGCTCTGGAAGGTCCATCCACACCAATCCCTGTGGAGAAGTGTGCGAATATCATCCTATGGTATCTAGATCATGGATATGAGGCAATCTACACTGACATGATTGGCTGGGTTGTGAGCTGTGGTATGATAGGGTTCAGTCCAAGATTTTTGGGGCCTGTACAAAGTCTAATGGCACTTCTCCTCTCGATACTAGCGCCTCTGTATGTGTTTATGATGCGGAGAGATATTAAGAAGCACCTCAGTAAGAAGAAATAGCGACAAGACGCTGAAGTTTGCTTCGAGAGGTCTTCACACGCTCATACTAAGTCTAGGCAATAACGGTTATGTGTATAGATCAGTATATGTATGAATCTTCCGCTAGCGTTGGGTTAGAACTTTCTACTTATCCAGTCCATGATGCAACCGCCAAAACGCTCCAAGTCAACAGCGTATACAGCTTTAACTCCACTTAGCACACTGTCGTTCCACATATCAGCAACTGTCTCGCGGAATGGTCTGTGTGTGTACTCCAGCACACGGGGTACTGGCTGCAAAGGTCTTTCAACTCCATTGATGATATCCTCGGTCTCTTTCAACGTACGGGAGACGAACTGCTGGTTCTCGCGGAACTGTTTAGATGAATAGTACACCACAGATGTGGTTAAAAGAACGCCTCCCAAAAATCCGTGAATTCTGCCACCCATTTCGGCTCTGCGCAGATCCTGTGGTAAATGTGAGTAGTACACCTGGCCTGTAAGTGTATGAACTATACTGGGCTACTGATTTGTGTCGATCGCTGTAGTGAACGTAGGAGACTTTTTTCGCGGCTCACTTTCTTTACTGGTCTTGTATATTGTAGTGGAGCAGCTCTACGTTGGCTGGAAAAAAAAATCAGACCTGAAAAAAAACTAGTCCCTCAGTCCCGAAAAGTTGAGACTAGCTAACGAGAAGAACCTAGTCTGCACCTTCTTAGTCTAGTCTGGATATTGCTGAGACCCTCAAAGGTGGACTAGTCCAGATTTTAGCATCAGATTGTAGCTCTTTTTGTTTTTGCGAAAGAGAAGTGGGGTTTGTTAACGCAAGAGACCTACCACCTTTTAGGTAAAACCAGTGAGATAAAGGATGCCAGCCCCAAGAAAACTGGGAAGGTAAGTACTGGTGCTTTCATGCATAGCTATGAAGTTCGAGCTGGGCTCGAGTTGACCACAACTAAGAGATGTACTAACATTTTCCGTGCCAGAACTCCCAAACACAGAGCTGCGCTCTTCAGAAACCTTGTCACCGCCCTTATTGAACATGAGTCCATCACTACCACACACGCAAAAGCAAAAGAGACACAGCGGATTGCCGACAGACTGATTTCACTAACGAAGAAGCAGGACAAAGACCTCGCTGTGCGTCTGGCACAGCCAGAGGTGTTCAAGCATGGCCAGATCTTGCCTAAGCTGTTCGGTGAGTTGAAGGACCGCTACGAAGGTCGTTTCAGGGGCTTCACAAGGGTGTTAAAACTGGAGCCAAGACTGAGTGACTCTGCTCCACAGTCGATCATCGAGCTTGTAGACGGCTCCCGTGAAATGAAATTTTGGATGTTGGCCCGAGTGGTTGCCAGGTTAGAACAGCAAGGGTTACCAGTCGACTCGCTAACGCAAAGCAACCTCGAAAAGGCGCTCAAGTACAAACCGGAAGGTGAAGCAGTCTTCAGAAGCTTGGTAGAGAGAATGAAGAAAGAATTTTACTCAGACGTGGACAAGTTTGCTGACAACCAACCGACACTCACACCCGACACACCAGTCAAATCGCCATTTGGTAAAAAGTGCACCAAGAAGTTCAACTTTTTGGAACGTCCAGCAGCAAGGGAGGAAATCTGAAACTCCTCATTCTCTTGTATATAGATACATGAAGACGTGTTTTTTATGTCTACATAGATACCTCTAGGCAATTTTATTAATGTACATTCTTGAACTAATTCCGAAACTTTCCCTGAAACCTACCATAAATTATCTTTGTGATGTCATTACTGTTTCGTTCTCAGTTCACACCTTCCTTATGTAGAGCAGTGGCAATGATTTGGTTGGCTTTGAATGACAGACCTTTAGTTCTCTCAATAACCTGCTGGTAAACGCTTGTCTGTGGGTGATTCAACACGACGGTACCTTCACTTTCATCAATCTTGGCATCAATTTTTGTATCCTTGATCAAGTTAGCAATCAACTTTTCACCTTCCTCTCTAGTCAAGCCCAAGGTGTGGGAAATGTCACCAAGGTTGATACGTTGATGGACCCTGCAGTAAACTTCAGAGATGAGTTGGCGAGCATTTACAAAGAAGGTGTCTGCAAGATGGGTGAGGAAGAAATCAGATTTCAAGACTGCACCAGATTCTGTTAGTTTTGCATTGGCCTCCTTGAAATCGTAATCAATGTAAAGGGCTTTGATAAAGTCTGTCAATGGGTCACAGTATTCGTACTCTTCTTGCTTTACCACTCTAATCAGATCTTTCAATCTCTTCTGGAAGATAGGGTTGGTAGAAGAACTCTTGAGGGATGAGTCGGAACAGACGACAGCTGCCACTAGGTATCTTAGAATCCATGGGCATGCAGCTTGAATGGTGGATAGGTATGACGAGCTGAAAAATAGGTCCAGTGACTGCTCCAGTCCATTGTCACTGTTGAAGAATGGGAATAGAGACCAGTGAATAATCCAAACTCTGTTATGCAATTGAACCAATGGGTTGCTGTTGAAGTTTGATCTCGCGTCAACAACATCTCTCAAGTTTTTTAGCTCTTTCAAAGCGCTCTCCCATTGCAGCTGAATTACATCACTGGCTAGTTTACCCCAAGTCGCGTTGGTCACCATCTCCGTGTTGGTGGACAGCGCTCTGAAATTACTCAACAGGTCACCAGCAACAACATAGTCACCACGGTTGTACTGGAACTGACCGAATTCGTACAGTTCGTTAATTTGCTCCTCTGTGACCCCATGCTCGCGCGATAGATACTCCTGATTGAGCACCTTATCCTGCTTCAGGTGTTCCTTCACGTCGTCTTCGTTCAAAATGGATAAAAGCGCACTGGTGGACTTGTTCAACTTCTGGAAAACTTCACCAATCTGGCTCTCCTTCTCACTGGAAATCTCTGATGGGAGGTCCTCGTTTGGGTGCACGAGCTTCCACTGGTTCTGCAAGAATGTGATCATATTGGTTTCTCTGAAAAGATCCAGAATGGACGCATTTATGGCATCATCTCCGTACAGCTCTCTCAACGAATCAAGAATTGGGTAACTCAGATGTCTGTCCAAGAACGGAATTATCTTCGATGTGAGGTCAAACTCCTTTGCGATAGCAATCTCCGCTTCTGATAGTTGATCTGACATTGTGAAATGCGTTCTTTTATCAACTAACACAGTCCAGACTAATGATTACACAACCTACACCACTTCGCTCACTCTGTCTGTCCGCTAAATCTTTTTTTCTTCATCTTTTCGATGAAAATTTTTTGCTTTGAAGATTTCTGCAAATTTTCGCAAATTGGCGGGAAGATGTCTACGTTCCTAATTGGGAATATTCCGGGGATATATGCACTTATTTGAGTACTCCGGGTAAGTCTTGGTGACGACATGTATTCCTATGGCATCTTCTTTTCTATTGTATTGACTTGTTGCAGCCCAGCGAGCACAGCACCCCTCGCTACTGATCCTACAACTCCATCTTGTCGTCTTTGGATAAGAGACTGTGTAGCTTCAGGGATTGAGTCTCGCGGACGTTCAGGCCGAATCTCTTGTCCTGGCTCAACTTCATCAGCTGCATGACCCCCTGGATAACCTCTTTGGACTCATCCAGTTGGTACTTGGAGTGGACCCAGCTTGGCTTACACGTCTTAGCCCCACCGGTCAGTCTCAGTAACTCTGGTCTCTCGACTACGCTGGATGACAGTAGCACAACAGTCGACTGTTCTCTTGCAACAGGAACCGCTTGGGCTTTGTTTTTCTTCAAGAGCTGCTTCAATTTCAGCGAGGAGATTCCCAACCTAGGCAATGGAAGCTCTAGGCCAGGGAGGGTTGGATTCTCTCCATCATACCCATGAGCACCCGTTCTATTAACGCATCCTAGAATGGCATCGAACGGCAAGAACTTAACCACACTCACGTTCTTGTTAACAGCAAGGTGGTTATTCACAATCTCGCTTAGACCAAGGCGTGCACTCTTGATGTCTTGCTTGATGGCATCAATGTCGTTCAATAGAGCACCAGGTCCCAAGTTATGCAGCTTAGATAAATCAATTGGAAAGTTATCAGACAAATGCGCAAGTTTAAATGGATATACGGATCTTGTTTGGTCGATCTTCTTCAACGTCTGTCTCGCAGTCTTCAACTTCAATGTGTGCTGCATAGCGAAGTCACGTACAAATATACTCGGTTTCATGAGCAAAGACTCAGAGTCGTGATTTTTCCCTGAGTATCCATCAACGCTCTCTGTAGTGATCAAACCTAGCTGGGCGAAGTCGCTAACGGACGACATCTTTATATCAACCAAGTACACCTCTCCTGGGATAACCTCAAATTCATCACTTGGAATCGCACTCACCTGACTAACTCCGGTGCCGCGTGTAGTCTTATCAATTTTGATCAGATCTTTGGAAGTTGAAGCCTTCTCCAGCAATTGGGCTTCCTGATCACCCTCGCTCCAGGCAACACCTTTATACTCTTTCTCAGCAACAACCCCTTCTGCTTGCCCAGCCAAAAATCTTCTAATCCTTCTCACTCTCGAACCAGGAACAACTTTGCAGCTGAAACTTTCTGCGATTTCGTCAACCACTTTTCTGATCAATCCACCAGTGATAGATGGGCTGTCATTTCCATTGCGTCCGTACTGTTTCAATACTTCGGGAAGCTTCTCTGGGGTGAGTGCACAAGCAAGTAAGTTGGTGACTACCTCATGTGCGATATGTGCAGCAATTACCGAGTCTGCTTTACCACCCAGTAGTGGCCCACTACGGACGTGTTGCCCATTCTCTTGCAGCTCACCTTGGGGATAGATAACTAAAGTGTGCGATAGGTTGGCCGTGTAGCCATCGATGTGACACCCTAGAGACACTGTTACAATATCTCCCTCTTTGAGAAACTCAATGTTCGCATTAGATGAGTCTACCTCAGGTGCAAATCCCCCATTAACTTGATCAACATCGATCGTCACTGGTTGAGCGATACCCTTCTCGTTGACATCATCTGCGTTTTTGAACACATCATCTAGGGAGGATTGCATGAAAGAGTCACCCAATAAACACAGATCACTTATAGATAATTTAGGTCCCTGGTTCAAGTGGTACCCATCATTGATAAGTTTTGTGAGGTATGTTAATGTCGTTTGAGCTACTTGCCCAGACAGTCTATATTTTTCTAAAACACGCTCATCAATGATGTTCTTCTCGCCTAAAAGGATATCTTGATCCCTTGGTGCAATAGCAAGTTCCATAATACCTATCAGTACACCTTTTCTACTGAAATACAACTAGCATTCATATAGATATAACCAAAAACCAAAATAAAAAAATTTTATCTTCAACAGAGATTTCCAGCTGGTACGAGCAGCATGCGATGAGCTGGAAGAATCAATGAGTGCGAGACGACGTGTGTGGCCTACAGAATGTAGGGAGTTTCTTGTATCACAAGAGAAATGCTAGTGGCACCAGGTTCTAATGACACTGTACATAGAGGTAATCACATCAACTATAAAGCATAGAATGAGAAAAAAAATGGCGACAACTGCAGGATTCGAACCTGCGCGGGTAAACCCAAAAGATTTCTAATCTTTCGCCTTAACCACTCGGCCAAGTTGCCTAATACGCTTTGAATTTTAATTTGCAAGATGTCACTGACTTGTTTTAAAGGATGTTGTGGGGTGTGATGCTGTTGTATGTTGTATGTTGTATGTTGTATGTTGTATGTTGTATGTTGTATGTTGTTTGTTGTTTGTTCGGGAACGAGAGAGATACAATCATAGTGTAAAGATAACCTTAGATTTGTTTTCTATCAATCTAGCTCATTCGTGAATTTCTCCTCAAGTAACTCAGTTGAGTATCCAGTCATTTTCACTTCAACTAGGTTCAGCTCATTAAGCGTTTTGGTATTCACACCACCATACTTTTCGGGAATATCCTCAGAACAGTCTGGTGGATACGCTTTAGCCAGCTTAGCTCCATTGCTGATCATCTTAAACTTTTTCGTGGTCTCTTCAGGTAACCATGTCTTTGCTAGTTCGTAAATCCAGTACATCACCACTGGCACGTTAACGAAGAACTTCTTTGCTAGTGTCTCTGGATAAAAGTCTGAGAAAATAGCTACAATAGCTTTGGATGCCCTGCTTGTATCTTTGTCAAATTTCAGAAGAGACACGCCGTCGTAATCGTGCACCTGGTTCAAAAACGGCTCCTTGTTATCGTCATCAGCCTCCTGAAATTCCAATAGCTGAAGAGATCTCTCCATCAATCCAACACGGTATCTGACAAACCTATCAAAATTCTCACCTTTTAACAATCCACTGCGCTGCATTGACCCATATATATTCCATGTGACAACTTCCCCGCCAATCTTTGTCACATATCCAAGTTTGGTCAGTTCTGGATCATGTTTCTCCAAGAATGCGGCACTGAGTGGATTGAAGTCTTTGCGCCATTTCAAGGTCGCAGTTAGTTGTTTGGTTGCCCCATCCACGTTCCATTTGTTAGCACGAAGAAACTTCGTCATCAAAATTCGAGTAATGTTAGGTGAAAAATGGGTGCCACTAGAGGAGAGCTGATGCCCGAACAGTTCATCATATTCTGTAGCCGCAACAATTCCAGGCAACGATTCAGCGATGAATTGTTCTACTATCTTCTCTTGGTCTTCTCTATCCATGGCTGCCTTCTCTTTTTTCCAAAATAATGACTCAGTTCAATAGGCATTGGTTACTTTAAGGGTGTTAAGCCTTTTTTACCCAATATGTTTTTTTCGAGTACTCGACTCAAGCAGAGAAAACTCATAGGTTTGAGGTAAGAACAGAAGAGGATCGATGTCGAATGTGTACAAAAAGATATGTGCTTCTAACAGCAGTTAATTAGTGCATTCCTTTATACTAATCTAATTATATAAACTTCAGCAAGGCACCGTCAGCCCAGATTTTTTCTTCATTCTCATTCAAGTCATTAATCATTTTCATCAATTCAGTGTTGCCTTTGAAGGCATTGGACATCTCCTGTCCCAAGTGTATCATTTCGTTAAGGAATCTTTGTTTGTGTAAAGTTATCTCTGAATCACCATATACTTTCTCTTTGAATAGAAAATTGTCTCTCGACGATTTCACAAGCTTCTTGATTAGAATGGGTGCTTGTTTGTTATTAGAATGAACAGCTAAGAATTTCATGAAATCAACAAATATGGTTTGATTCTGTGAAAGTTGATCACAAAGTTTACTCTGCGTCACAACTCCATCAATGTAGAAGTTGATCAGCTTAGGAAGAGCTTCTATTAGTAATATGAGAGATGACGGGTTGAAGTTCATTCCCATAATGAGTTTCAAGTCTTTATCGATCTTATATATGACTTGGAACAGAGACTTTTGAATCAAGACAGATCCATCCATTTGGCCTTGGTTGAAATGACTAACCCATTTCTCGGCATTAGCTTTGTATAGATCAACAGCTAACTTCTGGTTATTGTTTATAGTAGCTTTTATGACTACCAGAAGTTTCAGATCGACAAACTCCTTCCCAAGTGGATCTAGAAAGTCAAACTTGCTCAAAATGTGGTCAAGATTGAAACAGTGTTTGTTCATAACAATCAGCTTGAAATTACTCATGTTCAGGTTCCCGCCATTTATGAGACTGTCAAAAATATTCAGTAGCTCGGTTTCATTAGTGCACGATTGAATTCTCTGCTTTAAAGACACAACATCAAGCCCGTTGACATCTCCTGTTGGAGACACTGACGTCAAGTTCAACAATCCCTGTAAACTCTGTTCAAAATGCATGGTTACTGCTTTGCTATTACTGTTGCTACTGCTTCCGCCGCTCTTATCTAAGTCATGGTTGAGAGCTCTAGTAAAGTGTGCGATGTATCTCTGGCGCTCTTGCGGTGAGATCTCTTTGGGTAGTTTAGATCTTGAAGTGAGGAGGTCAATCGCCTGAGCAATCTCAACATTGGGAGTGCTACCTCCTACATTGCTCCGATTCACCACACTGTTCCCGCCTTGTTTCGGTGTGCGTGATACCGACTTAGAGCGCGATAGAAGCGAGAAAAGTCTTCGTTTGAGCATTTGTATACGTCCACAGTCCGTTAGTTTGTTAGTCTGTTCAACCAGCCTTATTACGTTTGCTTAGCTTTTAGCACTTTAAATATGTCACACAGTCAGTTTTTTACTCCTTGACCTCGTATATAAAAGTCCCACGTGACGCACGTGACTGAAATTGTCTCCTCTACCGGTTGTTCGTTTGTTTATTTTTCGTAAGGGGACTGACTAACCCATGGTATGTGTGAAGTGTAATCATTTGGGAGCAATACAGGAGAACACGACAGAGATTAAATTGCACAGGAATTGAATTTATGTCTACTCTAGCTGTTGATATAGATGAGGCAGATGCCGTTGTGCTACAGGAAAATCTCACGAAGACGCGCTCTCTAATCACGAAAATCAATGATTCTCTGGCAAACATCAGATCTAATACACATAGAGCTGAAGAACTGTTAGCACCCATCGTTGATAAGAACAGGAAACTGAATACGTTCCAGAAGAACATTGATGACAGTCTGCTAGCCGTCTCGAATATACAGGGCATTGCTAGTGAGGCAACAGTTTACGAGTCAAGATTAGGGGAGAGAATAGAGAATGTTCGGCAGTACGTTACCACTATCCACAAAGCAGAGGATATTCTTGACAAGCTGAACGAGGGGTCCCAAGGGCATGGTGCTAGTGCTGGTGCGGGAGCTGAGTATAAAGGTATATCAGAGAATCTGCACAAAACGATTCTTGACTCAGAGTTCAAATTGACACAGCATTTTCTTGAACTACTGAAGCCAATAGCACAGCCGTTTGACCCTTTGATATTCATGAAAGACGTCAAACCATTCCCATATCTTGATGAAAGTAAGATAAAAGATGCAAGTCACATTATGTTTTTCTTTGAAGACAACGATAAGTCAATAGACACACTTTATGCAGAGAATCGAATGAGAACTATCACTAAAAGTCTGGCATTTTTAGCACCTTCCACTCAACATATCAAGAAGAATGACAAAGTGCCTTATGAGAAGGGAAGTAATGGGATAAACACATATGCAGATGCGCTAATAGGGTTCATATTCAATGAATACGCCCTGTTAGAGGAGTTGATCAAAGAGAAGCACAGAGAAATTGCTATCTTCAAGAGTGTATTCATGCCAGTGGTTGATAATTTCATTCAGCTTGTTGATAACATCATTATTTCTGTCCAAAGAACTTTACAAAACGATGGGTTATTAGTATTTGAACTAATAGACAACATCATCAAAGTCAAGCAAGCTCTTCAGTCAAAATTGATTGGCAAGGTGGAAGACGAATTCTCAATGTTAGAAAATGTCCTTTTTTCCTGCCAGCACATCGCAAGAACCCTGTTCAAAGAATTACTAACGTATGTCGACCAAAAAGTGAGAGGGGTTACATCCCTGCCTGCCGACAATGGCATTTGCGAAATAACTGTTGAGATCATGTCAAAAGCTCGCCGGTTTACAGAATACAGAGAGGGCGCAGTCAACGTAATGAAAGGTTTGAAAGCGGGCGTGTGGATTCCGCATCCTAAACCGCAATGGCTGACAGTATTCTCTAGTGTAAGTCAGACATCCATTATCAATGATGAAAACCCTGAAGAGCTGATATCGGCGTTCTTCTCGGACCTCATTGATGCTCTCATTGTCAGCTTAGAAATAAAGGCCTCCGCGATAATCAAGAAGAAGCAAACGCTGGGATACTTTCTGATTACAAACATCACACTTGTGGAGCAGATTGTGTCAAGGTCTGAACTGGCCAACATTTTGGGACCGAATGGTCACCAAAGACTGGACAAACTGAAAAAGCGGGCTCTGAACTTCTTCTTAACGTCGTGGAAGCATGCTGCATCCTATCTTTTAGACGTTAATGTGGTTGGCAAGCTTTCGTCCAAAGACAAGGACCAGATCAAAGAGAAGTTCAAGAACTTCAATGCGGAGTTTGACGACTTGGTGAAATCCTACAAGCATTACAACATTACTGATCCGGGCTTGAAAAAGTACCTGTCAAAGGAGATCTCCTTCATTAGCCCCCTGTACCATAGATTTTACGATAAACACTCACAGGGAGATTTCACCAAGCATACTGATAAGTATATCAAGTACAGCAAAACCGAGTTTGATAGAGTGCTGGAATCCCTGGGAAGGTAACACCATATCACGTATTTGTTATAGAAATGTATAGTAATCTCCGGAATGTCGGTCGCTGTAAAAGTACAATCGCGTGTCTGATAGTAGGAGGGCCATGTTAAATCAACAACGCAACTCGTTACGCTGTCGGCTGTGTATTGGGCAAGCAGATAAGCAAGCTACTGGACTGTAATGCCTGCCTACCTACCTACCTCGCAACACAACTCTCCTCAGCACTGATTTTCGCCAGTTACAACGGCGACGGTGCTCCCACTCTGCCGACGGTGGACAGTGGAAATACCGACACCGGCAGCTCACGGCCCGGCCGGAGGGAAGAGCCTCCCCCCCTTAATTTTAAGTTTTCGCGATTGCGTTTTTGTGGCAGAGGCGAGCCTAAGCGTGCATATACTTAACTGATTGGTTATGGAGATTTTCATTATCTCGAAAAAGACGAACACCACACATACACACATAGAGAAAGACTTAACCGCTGTCAAAGTAAAGCGCTTCTCCATCGGAAAGAATAGAGATAGGACTGTGAGAGTAGAGAACGTTTCATTGGATTGATTCCCGCGTACGGAAAGAAAAGAAACCGGGAGTTTTGGAGAATACAACCCCTGTGGTGCGTGTGGAGCGCGGAGGAGAGCACAGCATAGCAGAGTAGTCCAGGCCAGCATGGACACTTTGTTTCCATCCGACGGCAGGCTGGACATCAACAAGACAACGCGGCCTCTCACGCAAACAAGCACGGTTCAAATATACCTGCAATTGGCGGAGAAAAGATTGTTTGTTCAAGGGTTCGAGCCAAATTACTATAAGAGTAGACCGCCCACCCTTTTGCGAGGGGCATTGGTTCTGCGAGTGCTGAAAACTAGCCGCGTCAAAAGCATTACGCTCCTGCTGAAAGGGGTGTCAAGAACTGAATGGCCAGAAGGAATTCCACCCAAAAAGAATGAAACTTTTGAAGAGAACGATATAATTAACCACACTTGGCCTTTCTTTTCCAATGGAAAAGGATCTGGTGCGGATATTGTACAGCCTTTGGGAGCTGGAACTGGAGCTGGAGCTGGAGCAGGTCTCTCTCCCACAAACAACTTTACTATCGATGCAGAATCAGACGTCCACACACTGTATCTAGATAATCAACACGGCGAGCGTGGAAGCAGAGGAGCTTTCAGCGCGGCGTTCAAAAGAGTGGCAAGTCCAAGTCCTAATAGAGGAAGGTCAAGTAGTGTAAAGTTCTTTGGAGTTGGATCTAGCCCAAACAATAATGATGCACAGAGTGATGAGGTTTTCGTCTTTACACCGGGTGATTATATCTACAAATTTGAACATCCTATTCCTTGCTCCACGCCAGAGACAATAAATGCAAACTTTGGAAGTGTCAACTACTATCTAAAGGTACTTGTTGAGAGGTATGGAGCTTTTAAGTCCAATATTTCCTCGTCTTTGCCCTTGTCAATAATAAGAACTCCATCTGATGACAGTGTTGAAGACAGTGAACCTATTGCGATCTCAAGAGATTGGGAAGACCAGCTGCATTATGATATCGTCATTGCATCTAAGTCAATCATTCTAAATGCTTACATACCTATCGCATTCAAATTGATACCTTTAGCTAAGATAAAGCTTCACCGGATCAGAATTTTTTTAACAGAATCAGTTGAGTACTTCAGCAGAAACAAGAAGGTTCACAGAACAGAACCAACAAAGAAGTATATGATCTTGGAACACAAAGCCCCACCTCCACCAGAAGTACCTGACCCTTTGGATTGTGATGGTAAAGGCAAGAAGATGGGAAATTTGTTGACTTCAGATGGTATTGATTTAACTGCAAAAGAATTCGAGTTTCAAGTCTATATTCCTGAGAAGCTGAACAACCAAACCACTTTACATCCCAATACAACACATCCCAACATTAAAACACATCACTGGATTAAAATATGTCTAAGACTCTCCAGGCTGGTGCGAGGAAAACCCAAACATTTTGAGATCTCCATTGACTCTCCTGTTCATTTACTAAGTCAACACTGCTCGCATGCAAATACATTACTACCAGCATATGGAAACCCCATTCCCGCGGATAAAAGTATGGGCTCGAACATATACTTTCCAAAAGAAGTTTTGAATTCACCTGTTCTTTCTCCATTTAATTCTCCAGAGGTGACTCCTATTGATAATAACTCTAACTCCATTTCTCTTGTTTTGAGTCAGGATAAAAATAATCGATCAAGATCCTCATCTCTTAGCCACTCCCTTGCAAATTTTGAGTCTACGCTTTCAGCAAACATATATAAACCCCAAAATTTCGATCTTCAATTGACATCCCCGCAGGCTGTGCCCGTCAGCCCTATCTCAAGCCCTATCCAGCGCCCTATTCACTTACTGAGAAAACCAAGTTTTGATCCTCCAGCATTTAATGATGATACTAGTCCTCCGCCGCTAGATAGAGTTGGGGACCGAAGCAGGGGAATTGGAGCTGTCTTGGATGATGCATTATTTGAAGCATATGGGGGTTCTCCACCTCCAGCGATCAAGAAAAATGGTATATCAGATAGGAATATACCAATTGATCCTCCAACCTATGATGACTTTCTAGAACAAGATGGGAAAAATTCACCGTTCGGTTTTGGCACTTCCCCTGAAGTGTTACCTGTTATCTCATATGTGGATCCTACTCGCGATCATACGGCAAATAGCTCACCTAGCACCACTAGCGAAGACTTGGGAGATAATTTCAAATTTAAAGGACAATCACCAGATATGCCGGCCTCTGTGATGAGGTCTACATCACCTTCAGGCCAAAGACAAAGAAGCTTGGGTGTTACTCCAGTACCATCTCCATTTCAATCTCCAAGATGTTCGACTGAGATTCCAAGATCTAGCAATGAAACTATTGATAATATATTGGGTTCTAAAAATGATGAGGAGAATGGAAGAACATCAAACTTAGATAATATACTTCATAGATCATATTCTAGTGAAAGAAGAGATTCATTGACGGGCACATCTAGATTCAGCTCTGTTTCATCTTCAACAACATCTCCGAGAGATTTCATAGAACAAGCAGGTGATAACCCAATTCTTTTTGAGCCACTCCTTCACTCAAACTCTACCAATATTTCATTGGAGCGGGAGGTTTCACACGGTAGTGGACAAGGAGAGTACCCTTATAGTGTGCATGGAGGACTTAAAGAAAAGCTGGAATCGAAAGACTCAATTAAAGTTAGAAGGGAGCCTTCCTCAGTTGATATCACATCCTTATATTCTAGGATCAATCCTTTTGTTGTTCCAAGCACTGCTAGTATGTTACACTCAAATGTTTCCAGTAAGCGTCATCAAAGTTTTGTCAAAAGTAGTAATCTGCATCAAAAGCAAGGACCAGAAAACCCAGGCGAGGGCCCGACTATACTGTTGGCATCCCAAAGATCCTCTCATATGGGAACAGATGAACAAAGACCCTTTAGTGGAGGCAGACTCAGCTCAATAATGCCATCAAATCCGGTAATGAGCATCCTGGACGCCAAAAATGAGCTACCACCAACACCTCTATCCTTCTCAAACTCGGATGGTTTGTCTCCAAATGCTGATCAGGCGGACGAGGATCCAAAGAAAGGAAGAAAGAGTGAAGGGAACTTGATCCTGGATAACAGATCTAGATCAGCATCTACTTTCACATCAAGTGGTAATAACACAAGCGCCGAGGACACTGTGTCCTCAACGCATGGAGAAGAAAGTTTTATTGCGAGTATCGAACAAGAAGGAAATGTTATGAAGAGAGATAGTGTTGGTAATATCGAGGTTGAGCCAAAAACTGTTGTTTGAGACGAGAATATACAGATAATTTATCAATTATTACATCGTTGTGATGTAGTACGTAATAGTTCATGAGTGCATGGGCTTATATTGGAAAGTGTTTCATACTTTGAACAAATTACGATCTTTGTTTCGCTGCTTTAGCGGACTTATTCCTCCCAGTTTATCTAGCAGTCTGACCCTTTTCAATGGGGATAGAATACTGTTCTGAACTTCTTCATCGTCAGCTTCAACAATCGCGTTTGAGCCAACTTTTCGTTTTGAAGGCTTCTTCTTTCTCAAAGTCGTCGTTGTTGCTCCAGAATTTGCTGTAATTTTCCTCGTATTTTTATCTGTTGTCTTTGTATCTTTCTTTATTGATTGGCTGAAGAAGTCATCCTCATCAACCTCATCGTCATCAAATAAAGAAGATGCTGTTCTCTTTTTGGTATTTATTACAGCAGCAGAAGCTCCGGTTGCGGACTTTGATGGGGAGAATATCTGCTTCAGAGCACTTCCATTAGCCTGCTTTATTCCTGGTGATAGTGGAGACAACTCGTTAGCCTTGACAGGGGTCTTTTTAGACGACGACATGTGCAGTGGATGGTTGAAGACTGGTTTTGCAATTTTTGATGGGGATGGGGGTCTCATCGTCTTACTCAAAAATGGAGACACGGAGAAGTTGGAAGTCGCAGGTTTGTCGTTCAAAGCTTTGTGTTTAACCAAATGCAGCGAAGAGGGGGCTAGTGGTGAGTTGCTTCCTTTCAAAGTCTTGATGTTCTTCTTTGCATTCTCCAGTTTGGACTCGAGAACAGCTCGCTGCGTGAGAAACTGCTGCCTGTTTCGATTGATCTCACTCTTCAAATCGTGGATCCGACTGTTTAACTTGCTTACTTCGGTCTTCAACGATACATTTTCCTTCTGTAGCCCCAGATGCGAAGATGCGCCCTTCTTCAAGATCTCGATCTCGCTAGCCTGTTGGGAGATCTTGCTCTCTAGAAGCTTCTTATCGTGCTTCAGTCTTTTCGCCTCCTGATTTACTGTGCTGTTGTGCTGCAACTTCTTGCTAGACGTGGTCTCAGTAATGCCGAGCTCCTGTTCCACTGCAAACAGGAAGAGCTGAGTCTCTAGTAGTGTGTTCCTCCTTTCCAGCTCCTGACACCATACGTCATCTGCCACCTCTGATGCCCTTATGTACTCGATCCATGCTTCACCATTGCTGCAGCCCATATCAGTTTGCACTCCAATTCCCTCCTGTGCTCTACACTGAGTAACCCTTCTCCTTTCTGTGAGGTGGTTGTTGTGCATCAATATCAATAAAACAAAACAAAGCAAAAGTTCCGAGGGCTTTTTTCGCCTATTTCACAATGGATACACGTAGAAACATCCAGAGATCCAGAGATCCAGAGAGATCCAGGCAGCGATCCAGAAAGAGAGAAAAAGAGAGAGCAGGATAAGGGCAGCATTGTGTAAGCTCCAGGATGAAGCTCACGGAAGTTAAAAGAAGAACAGGACTTCTGCTACAGTTTCTGTTGGGTTTGTGCATAATACGAACAGCTCGAGGTGCACTGCCAAGTGACAGGGTATTTGAGCTACAAGCACAACAAAAGTCTGACAATGGGGTTATTTTCCTCAGTCCAAGTGATATTCCAGACATCATGAATGGACCCAGAGACTACTATGTGTCTCTCCTGTTCACCGCTCTGGACTCCAGCTTCAACTGCGATTCTTGCCAGAAGTTCCAACCTCACTACGAAAGCGTCGCTGCTGCTTTCTATCAATCAAACCCAGGAAAGGATTCGATATTCTTCTGCATAGTGGAATTTCCTGAAAACAAACACCTGTTTGCTGAGCTGGGCATGAGTACGGTGCCTATGCTTCGTGTTTTCCCACCCAATTCGACCGCAAAGTCAAGCATTATGAACCCTCATTTCCCTTATAGCATTAGCGATAAGGCGTTGGAGGGCCCTCTCGATTTCGCACAGTTTGTGAGCAAACTCACTGGATCAGACATTCTGCTCAACTCAGAGTTCGATATCTTTCAATTTCTGGTCTACTTCCTAGGGACCTTCTTCGTTGTGCTAGCCTTGAAGAAGAAAATGCTCAGCCAATTGGGAAGGGGTATAGTGTTGCAGTATCTCATCACACTGATGACTGTTGTACTGATCAGTGGTTACATGTTTACTGTGATCAGAGGTGTACCTTTCATAGCAAGAGGCGATGATGGCGAGATTCTATATTTCAGTGGTGGAACACATTGGCAGTTTGGCCTGGAAACGTTCACTGTGAGCGCCATCTATCTTGTCCTGGTAGCTTTTGTCTACGCGCTAGCAGTGAAGTATCCCAGAATCAAGGATGAAAAGACTCGCAACATCCTCACAATTTGTACCAGTTTGGCAATTTTCTACACTTTCAACTACTTGACTGGCGTGTTTAAGACTAAAGATCCCGACTACCCGTTTCAGCCAGCTTCCTGGCTGTAGAGTGTCATGATAATAGAGGTATCTATTGTTGTATATATGCAATTTTTTTCCCTTCTTTCAAGCTCTCCATTGACATGGATGTGTAAACAACATGGTGTAATTGTGCCTAATCCCTCTTTTCGGCCTCTTCATCTTTGTTTATGACGAAGAAAGATATGCCTATCATTGCAGCAGCAATTACATACATGAATGTGATTCTCTCGTTCTTAAATATGATATCACCTATCATAGCGAAGGGTATAGTAGTAGAAAGTCCCACTGTGACTGTCAATGGGGACGTTAGCAGCATTGCCTTCACCCAACAAAAGTCTGAGACAAAAGTGATAATACAGTTGATGAGCAGGACAGACAGCACCAGGGAGCCAGACGGCAGTTCAAACTTCTCTATGCCTGTGTAGTGAAAAACTATTAATGAAGGCCATAGCAAAACGAGGTTGAATATTCCAACGAATCCAAAGAAGACCTTCATGTTAATTCTTGATTCATCTTTGATTCTGTATTTAAGCAAGGTTGTGTAAACGCCATAAAACAAGGCGCCAGCTAATGCTAAGAAATTACCAAAAAGTATACTTAGTTTTGTTCTTTGGAACTCATGAGATGCGTTATCGCTGTCTGTTTTTGTTATAAGAATGACACCTGAAAACGAGAGTATTAGCCCTATGACTTTCACTCTGTTGAACTTCTCAGTTTTCGCAAGACTCCCAACCAGCAGTGTGAAGAAGGAAGAGGTAGATGAGAGTATAGTTTGAGATCCAACACTCGTATATGATAAGGATGCGTTGGTAGTCAAGTTCGCGAGATACCAGATGATACAGAACTGCGCACTAAGCTTGATGGTCTCTTTCAACGAGAGCTTGTTATCAATATCATCTGAGCCATTTAGCGCCAGTTCCTCGCTCGACGAGACATCATCATAGAGCAGCTCTTGCTCAATCTCTTTATACTCGAGCGATCCTGTCTCCTTGTAATTTTTGAGCAACTTCAGAACATAGGGTATTAGATAGAAGATGAACGTTCCTGTGTTGAAATACGTTATGAAGAACGGCTTGCGGTAGATGTCCTTCTCGAAGATATCGTTGACTAGAAAAGATGAAAGAACCCATGACAGCACAACTATAGCCAGCATGAAAAGGCCAATCGACCAACGCTTCTTTCTGTGTGTGTTGTCCAGCATATCTTGTTACTCTTACTTCTCTCTTTTTCTTTCCTTCGCTCACAGACGAACAGTGAAGCGGCTAGACCAGATTTGGTATCTCAATACCAGTAAGAGAGAGCACCCAGAGGACGAGACCAAAGGTGGAAGAAGCGAAGAGACAAGTCCTCGTCACGATACAGCACTGTTTAGATGATGTGTGCAGTGGTGGTTGGCGTGCCGTCCGGTGCGATGCAGGTGACCAGAGTGGGAACAGATGTTGTGCAGGGGGCCAAGGTACAGATACAGACCTTCAGGTTCGGATGTGTGCAACAACAGTTTCTGCTGCGTGAAGATGTGCTGGAATGAATACAAACAAACGTAAGATGTGTGTAAACGTCTTATTATCGTTATCAAACAGCCAAACGACAAAAAAGAAAGAAAAAAGACAGAGAAGATTCAAGGAAAATTTGTTGATATCACGTGATTGATTAATAAGCCACAGTTGGCCTAGCGGTTTGTCTATTATATGGTAATGTATATGTATGTACGGTTAAATGGTAGACTGTGGGTATGTGAGCATGTAGGTATGTGGGGAAAGGCGAGGGTACCTGTTTATTGTTTATACTTGGGTGGTCGATGCAGTGGTGTGTGAATGGAGATTGGCCATGTCGTAGTCCATGAGCCTTTGTCTGAGGTCATGGTCTCGCTTTCTGGTGTGCTCAAGCTGCTGGTACACACTGTTGAGCTCCTGCTGGTAGTGCGCTATCTGGAGCTTCTGTTTCTTACTTGTGTAAGCCAGCTTGGAGATGAAGGTGGAGTTACTTTCCTTGGCTGCATGGAGTTCGTCGGAGAGGCCTCTGATCTGGCACTGATAGTCCTCGATTAATGCTCTGGTGGATGCCAATTCTTTCTGCAATGACACAATCTCGGCTTGCAGCTCATGGACCTTGAGCCCAAAATGCGATGATGATGATAATGTCTTCTGTTTCGTCTGCAGCTCACTTTCGCAGCTCTCAGGTATCGTGATGTCTGTGAGCACAGATGTTAATGAGTTCATTGAAGTGCCCTTAGACATGGCCGAATTTGCATCAGCACGAGCAGCGGTGTTGCCGCTGCCGCTGAATATAGACGATGCTTGACTGGAATCGACTGAGCTGATGGACACTTGGCGACGCGAAAACGACGACGGGCTACGCTGTCCCTTCAGTTGCTCCAACAGTTCCTCGTTCTGCTTCTTCAGGAAGTCGTTCGCCTTATGCGATTCATTAAGCTCATCAATCACCTTTGCTGCCTGGTGGCCTAGGATTTTCACTTGCTGCTCCAAGATCATGTTACGTTCTTGCTCGCCCTTGAGACTGCAAGCAGTGATGTTCTGGAACGCCTGTGTGGTTTTAAAACTGTCTCTGTGGGCTCCAATCGCCGGGGAGGCACCCAGCTGTAGTGTCATCGACGAGCCCGCCACCGTAGCGAATGTGGGTGGCTCCATAGGGGTGAGGAAGCTGTCCCTAGAGCTCTTCTTAGGCGTTGATGTGAAGAATCCCATATGCTAGTGTACTCTACTGAGTGCGGGAAAAAGGGGTTGAACGACAAGTCTTGCCCTCCACACCCGCATCCATATATATATACTAATACCTATTGTTCTGAGCCGCCTTTTGTGGCCCCTTTGAACCTGAGTATTCATGCATTCGTTACCAAAAATATACGCCAGCACGCGTCAATATCTGTATTGCCGCGCAAACGACGCGATGAATTTACAATCTGAGTAATATTATCTATATCGATGGGTGCATGGGTGTTTGTTGGCGTGCCTTTCTAAGTGCCTGCACAACTCCCACACTGCAATCTCCGGATTGGGAAGTCAACGGTGGTTGATGGTTGTCACTCGGTTGGGACACGTATCTCAAACGAGCCACGGATTACCTAACGCTTATCTAATAGTCTAGCGGTGTAAACAAAAATTAATAACACGGGCTCGGAACCAGACACCTCACCTCTCCTTCATAGCAACAACAGAGCGCTCCGGCCGGGCTGCGGCGGCGGCGGGGCGCCGCTCTCTGAAACCAAAACACAAAAAAACATCATGATAAAACACAAAAACAAAAAACACAAAAAGGAGTGCGAAACGCAACGAAACATACGAACCAAGCAGGAATCCAGCTGTTCAATCTGGCATAATGTGTAAGTGTGCTGACTCAGATGAGGCGGCTATGGCTACGGCTGCGGTTAGGGCTGCAGCTGTGTAGCTCGCAAATAGGACGGAGATACTAACAACCGGACATTGTGTCTTGGCCAGCGCAACAACAGAAACAGAAGTTCTCTTTAACTGACTTCCTTAAAGATACGTGTAAGTAGACAGCACCAGATGGTGACGACGGAGGACCAGCGGCTTGTGTTGGAATCGCAATTACTAACTGCCGTTTCTCTGGCTCAACAGCATTCGGCGGTGGGTCGTGGGCAGACGACGATGATTTTGATCCCAGCTCAATCTCTCTGCCGACACATAGCCATTTCTCACATCACAGCGGAGGAATTAGTGGCGGTGTCTCCAGTGATTTTGGCAGAGGAGGGCATAACCTGGGCCCAATGGGCCCCGGCTCGGCGCCTTCCATAGTCAAGGTTAGCAATGTGCCTAGCCAATTTGCATTGTTTGACATTGAGGATTTGTTCAATTCAAGGTTTATGAAATACAATAAGCTCAAGCTGTTCTGGGAAGTCGATACTTCTACTCTTGGGTCACTCAATATGAATCCAATGGACAGCTTGGACACCACAAAGAAAGTTGCATTCGTGGAGTTGACAAGCCCTAAAGACGTGGATAAGGTTCTGAAATGGACTAATTTGTACTTGGACAGAGGCATGGGCAAATTGGCTATACACTTAGGAAACTTTAATGACTTCAAACTGTACAGCGACTTGAATCAACAGGTGCCTGAAAATATGGACCCATCAGTCTCCTCGCCTTCATTTGCACAGAGAAGACAAAGAAATTCATTCAATTCTTCTCGTCCCGGAGCGCATCTTGATAGTAGTAATCAGTTCAATCATCCACGCCACCTCCTTAATCATGATCTCAAAAGGAATGAAGAGTTTCCATCTTTGCAGCAGTCCAAGCCAGCTTCTGCTCCTGTGCCAGTATCTAAATCTAATCCTTTTGGCAAAGCCAAGCCAGTTGATACGTTGACCAAAGAATTGGAACTCGAGAAACAGTTACAGGACCTACAAGTGAACAAGACAACGTTCAAGACGTTGGGCAGTATCTCGCATGCGAATCAAACAGAACCCAAAGCTCGCTCTAAGAGAAGTGCACAGAAAAACTCTGTTGATGGGCAAGCAGATGGAAGTAATGAAACTGTACAGCATTTGAAGAACTCCAAACGTGAGTCCAAAAGAGATTCACACGCTGCTAATAAAGAGCAAACTCCTACCCTTGTGCCGGCGCCCAAACCGGAGGTAGCCGCTTGGGGAAGCGTTCCACTCCTGAATACTATCAATAGTGATACATCAAGCACCATGGGCGGTTCACCGGGTCAGAGATTTGCAAAAATGTCATCTTCACCTTCTCTAACTGATCGTAAGAGTAGACATGAAGGCGGGTCAAAAGATGACAAGGGCAAGAAAACTATCTTGAAGAGAAAAAATCTGGACCATAAAAAGTCAAAGATTATTCTAAAAGACTTGCCTAAGAAGGGCAATGGTGACACAAAGGACAACGACAAGATTATTTCTGAGAAGGTGACAAATGCGGAACATGTCCACACTGAGAATTCAGATCAACACTTTTTGGAAGACACCACTTCCTCCAAACCACCAAAAGAAGCAACTGATATACCTTCAACATCTACTCATAAATCTCGGGCTAGAAAGCCTCGCAAAGAGAAGAAATTTCAGGATAATGTGTCAAAATCGATGGCACTCACAAAGAAGAAAGACCTGTCTAATGAAGTATCCTCTGATGAGGCAGCCGTTAAGAGGGGGCAAGTCTCCAATCGTGAAACGAAGACAGCAGCAGATGATACCCACCCTTCCAGTGATTCGTCAATACCACCAGCAGCTACTGAAGCCGTCCATGGGTCCAGCTCTTCAAGAGGCCGAAGAAGTAGTAATAGGGGCAGCACTCGAGGACATGGAAGCACGCGAGGATTCAGAGAACGGGTACCTTCACTGAACGAGAGAGTATGGGTGAGAAACAAGAGCCAGAGTAGTGCTACAGATGGCGATGGAGATGTCGTTAAAAATGAAGTTGGGAAGGGTGCGTCGCACAAAGAGTCTGGCAAGGAGACGGCTGCCAACTTGTTGTCACAGTCTACGACTCCAAGAGACGGAGTAGCACAAAGGGATAATGATAGCAATGTCAAAAGCACAAACAGCAGTAAAACAGCAGGTAAGGACGGTGGCACCACGAGAGAAAGAAGACGTAGTAGTGGTACTACAGGTGGTCGCAGCTCTAGAGGAGGAAGTAATTTTGGTAACTGGTCACGAACCTATCACAAGAAAGAGCCGAAAGCAGCCACCCAGGATTCCAGCTCTGCCAACGCCACTCAATCCAACGATTGAATCAGCACTACAACTTCTCCAATCTCAACATGAAGTAGTAGTTGTTGAGTCTGGCGAGCTGCTGTACTGAGAGAAACAACCAACAGAAATACATCTGAGCTGTTACAGACTTGTCGTTTATCTTGTAGACAGGTGGAAAAATATGTACATTTTCAGTTTTGTTCGTAGAAAAGAAACCGACACAGGACAACACAACAAGCAGCAACAAGCAGCGCTGCTGACCATGCTGGAGGTGCCCAAGTCTATCAAGAATATGCGCTTCTCGAGATCCACTACATCGCTTCTCAATCTTCGACCTACAGTCTCGGCGCTGAATGAACTTTCAGACCCTTTTGTGAACGATACATCGCTGTATAACTCATTTGAGTATGAAGACATCTCCTTCGCAGGCGAAGACAAAGTCGATAAGGACAAAGATGGCGTACCCAGCGGTAAAAGCTCGAGCCTGATTGCTGGTACTGCATCGAACCTTGATCTGTCCGGAGGAGACACCAAGAAGATAGCTGCAAAGACTACTGACATTCTTGCCAGAGAATCAGATGTTATAATATCGACACAGATAACCCCTTTGACGGAATACAGAGGCTTTGCGCTGTATATTCTGTCAACACTGCTACATATAGTGTGGCTTCTTTGGACTTTCACTCCTAAAACTTGGCTGAATTCCGTAGGGATATACTACTATCCGTCACGATGGTGGAGTCTGAGCGTGAGTACGTTTGTTCTAGCTCTAATGCTGTACATATACATTGCTCTCCAGCTGTGGAACGTCGAGTATCTGGCAGTGAGTGTGCGTGACTTGAGGTCTATAATTGACAAGGATTCAGTTGTAGAGAAGAACTGGGAAAAGTATGCTTGGTGTCCTACAAGTGGAGTACATGATCTGAGAATCACTGATGTGAACGGTTTATTGTATGATGATTGTTGATACGCCTAATTCGTGCGGGCAGTATGAGTATGGTCATTAGGTGCACTCACAGCACCGTTCAGCCATGAAAGATATGTATATTATATAACAGGAGAAGGGGGTGTTGGGTGGCTTTACAGCTCCACGGCGTTTGTTTGCACCATATGCAAAAAGGATAGGAAGTAAGAGGACATGGGAGGCGACATTAACTTGAACTGCCTTTAGAATTTGAAGAAGAACTTCCAAAGTTGATACTTGCCCTGGCATTACTGAAGCTTCCCACAGTGTTGCTAAAACTCCCACTATTCATTTGCTGTTGCGCAGCTAGATTGGCTATTCTTCTTTCGTGCTTACCCTTTCTCATTACTTGCTTCAAAGCAATGGAGTCAAGAGGGTCTAATAGCTCAAAGCTACACAGAAGCTCTTCGCTGACACTCATGACAGCACCCCAATTATCAAATTCACCACAGTAGTTGGGGGCACTAAAAACGGTGACGAGAGAACGGTCGTTGAAGAATTCGTAACCATCTTCCACCACCATGTGTGCACGGCACACCAAGTCGAATCCGAATCTACCCAAGAATTTGTTGATTGCAACTTTATTGAAACAGTATGAGACTCCACGCTCGTTATCTTCCCATTCCTTGACTGCGTCTGACGGGTCAGACCAAAGTAAATCATTGATCAAACCAAAATCTGGAACATCAGTGGGACGGTTAACGTTTCTGATCTCATCCATGGAGTTCAACACTGGTGATAAACCTCCATGCACACAAAATATTTTTCCTGCAACAATGGCTGCTAGCGGCAAAGTGTTGAACGTGTCAACGAATAGCTTCCAAGTCTTGATATTGCAACGACGCTTACATTCATCATAGAATCCATAAACTCTGGTCACATTGGCACACTCATGGTTACCTCGCAATAGAAAAAAGTTTTCAGGGTATTTAATCTTGTAGCAGAGTAATAGAAGGATAGTTTCAAGGGATTGCTTACCACGATCAACATAGTCTCCCAAGAATAAATAGTTGGATGATGGTGGGAAACCACATTTGGTAAAGGTTCTAATCAAGTCACCAAACTGTCCATGTACGTCACCCACGATCTTTACGGGGGGACTCAGCTCCAGTAGTGTAGGTTGTGATAAGAATATCTCTCTAGCTCTTGTACAGATTAAAGCGATCTCAGAGTTTTTCAAGCACAGTGATTTTGTTCTCTTGCCCGAATAGCCAGCATCTAGCAATCTTTGGATGAGGTCCTCGACATCAATCTGATTTCCAGAAGATGCCACTAGAGGCTTGGTCATTGGCGACTGGAAAGGAGTGCTGTAACTGGAGAATGAGCCCTGAAGTTTTGGTGTATTGGGAACTTCACTAGGTGAATTAGTTAATGGTTTTCCGTTTATAGTTATTTCTGTCGTTTGGCCACTAGTCATCGAGGAGTCTGCATCTACAGAACCAGGTTGCTGTTGGTATCGCTGATTCAATTGTGTGTCAGGATGAATGCTTTGTTGTGATTGATGTTGTTCCAGCTGTTGCTGGTGTAGTAGTTGTTGTGGTTGCTGCTCTTGCTGTTGTTGTGATTGTGATGGTGACTGAAGTATCTGTTGCTGTTGCTGTTGTTGCTGCTGTTGTTGTAATTGCTGTTGTGATATATGCAGACTGTCTTGCTGTTGTGAAGAGTCCAGAGCTGCTTGTGATTGTAGAAGATCGTCAACTGCGTCACTATTTGTTCTCAGAATGGGCTGTCTTGGCTCCAGCTGTGCCATAGAAGGAGGCAGATTCAAATTCATGAGTTCAAGAGTGTTACTCGCATTATTAGCACTGAATGAACCTGCGGTACCGTTTGATAACTGTTGCGTGCCTCCATTGGATGAATTTTTCCGAGACATAACATTGGGAGTATTGGGCACTATAGATGGCGAGTCGTACGCTGTCTTGAACGAGGCAGCATCGGAGTCTCTAGAGAGGGATTTCCTAGATCGCAAAGACCGTGCAGACTTTGACGAGGTCTGCGTGTCACTTCTAGAGAAGGAGGGATAAGACTTTAATGTGTCATTCTTTTGTTTGGAAGAGCTATTACCCATCGTATTTCTTCACCGAAAAAACACAAGGGTGGCGGCAGGCCCACACTGGCTAAACGGTCTGGTCTCTGCGCGCTTCCACACGGCCCTGCAGATTAGCTGAGCGAAGGAAAGTAAATCAGATGTCAGGTCTCCTCTGGCACAGTGTAGTGTGTGTGCGTGCGTGCCTGGACTATCAAGAAAAGGGGAGCCCTCTCACTCTCAGTGAGCCTACTTGGTTTCAAACGCACAAAGCAAAATAACACGGGAGCTGCTATTACGCTTGAGCAATACTTAGCGACAACCTGATAGGAAATAGATGTTAACAGATCTCGCTCACGCCACCGGTTCACCGCTTTAAAGTTGTCTCTTTGTTGTTTCCTTCCCTTTCCTCTTCGTTTGTTTGTTTGTTTGTCGTTTGTTGAACAAAGATTTTTTGTTTCTCAATGGCAACGAGGGCGAGGTTACTCACGTGATTAGAATGGGGTCGCAGCTACAATAAGTGACACATGTGAAGAGGCGATACATGTACGTGCAGTGTGTATTTCGGGTGATGGGTGGGTGGACGGCATGTTCAGAGTTAAAGCTTGCTTCTGAGCCCGTTTAGACGGTACTTCATATCTTTGAGCTGCTTGGTCTCGGGCTTCCAGCTCTCGAACTCGACAAACAGCTTTTCAATCTCGTCGTCGACATGGGTGTCATTCAACTTCTCCCTGGCCTCGAACAAAAGGCCTCTCATGCACCAGGGGAGATGGTACGGGTTCAAGCCCAACACGTGGATGCTGAACGGCTTGAAATGGAGCGGGATCTCGTACTTCAAGTCGTGCGTCTTCAGCGAGAAGTCCAAAGCCAAGTCGTACACCTTCTCATCGTGGTAGATTTTGGAGTGGCCACCTCCTGTCAATGGACCTGCCAATGAGTTGGAGATTTCCTTTATCACGCCGTGGTCACTGTATCCCATATTGTGTAGGTGGTTAGCCAAAGAAACGACCCTAGTGACAAATTGTGGGGTGTTCGAACCACCGTCAATGTAGGTGGCCCTGAAGATGTTCGGGTGGCGAATGTGGATGCAGTTAGAGGAGTATAGTGGTACTAGCTGGTCGTTAATAGACCCGACAAATACTAGTTTGATCTGGTTGTAGGAAGCGATGACTTTCAACGCTTTGAGAAACTCAATGGATATCACAGAGTCGAACTTTTGAAACTGGAATAGCTCCATTAGTGAATCAGATTCAATAGTGGAGTACGCTCTGACGAATAGGGTTTGGTCAATGCCAAAGAAAGGCCCGTTATTGACGCCAGCCATAGCCAAAACACATATCTTCTTGCTGTTATCAAAGTTCAACACTCCTGAAGTCATGAGATTTGATAGTAAGAGTATTGTAACTGGACAGCCCTGAGAATGTGCTGCAAAGTATATATAATCAGCAGAGTTCAACTCCTTGGCCCACTTTGAAAGGATCTTGAAGAAGAAATCGACCCTGTTCATAATTTTGCCTTCCTTCTCCAAGGCAATTTTCTGGATTTCTACATTAGATAGGGATTCCCTTTTGATGAATCTCTTGACTGCCTTCTCAGCTTCATTCGCAAATTTGATAGATGTCCCTGTGGGCTCTCCAATCAAAGGCCGTATAACTCGTGTAGGAAAGAACCCATGGACCCCAATGATTAGAATCTTTTTGATATTTTTGTGGCTGAGACGGTCAGTTCTGTAAAGATGCATTGGGTCCTTCACATCAAACCCAAGCGTGTATTTTAGTCTGTTGAAGTTGTTCATCATGCTGGATGGAAAAGAGTAGAGGGGTAGAGATTTGTCGAACTCGGGTACAACCTGGTTGAGTGGACGAGCCAACTTTGATGGTGGTAGAGCTTTTGATGGGCTGGTGGTGATGTCGTCATCACCTGAGACTTTAGAAGGTTTGAAGAGCATAGCGTCTGGAACGTCTTCCCCATCTCCATTCAAGATCTTGTTGGTAAGAGATTCACTGACAGGGTTACTCTGAGAGGTAGTAGAGCTCCAAAACGACCATGATGATGTACGGTCCTTGGCCTTCTGATCCATCTCAATCGACTTAACACCTCCTGCATATGCTTCATCTTCAATTTCTTGGTCTTTGACAGACTTCTTCGCATCGACTGTACTCTTAGCACTTGTTTTCATTCCTGTTCCCGCCTTGAGCTCGAACTTGGGAGGCGATGACTGTACTACCGCGCTATCTTTCCCGTTTCCAGCTGCTCCAGCTGCTTTCCTCAGTGAGCTTAAGGATGGTTTCTTCCACGCAAGCCACTTTGTCTCTTTAACTGCAGTATCCTCGCTCGAGGGTTTGAGAACATCGATCTCTGGCCCTCTCTTGCTAACTGGCGCAGCTGCAGTCAATTCATCCTCCCGCCGCCCAGTCTCAGAGGGTGGTGATGATAAGCCCTCGGTAGAAGGTATCCTGGCATGCTTCGGCTTGCCCCAAAGAGTCCAGCGGGAGTCCGAGATCTGTGATCTAATTCTGTTCTCGCATGGTATTCCGCTGCTAAAGCTGGCATGCGTGTTACCACTCCCCTGTTCTTGTTCCCCTAACGATGCGCTGCTGTCATTCTGTGGGGTTGCTTCCTGTTTCGGCGGATATTCACCCAAGTATCCAGTAGTCTGGACCTTTTCCTTCTTATCCTGTGCCATTACACAGTCAGATTTGAGTTCCGTAGATCAGTAAGAGCAGCAAGAGAACTGTAACTGAGATCTACCACCAAACCTGTGTGCACTGAGTGCTCGTTTCTATACGTCTCCTGCCTTCGGTGTGGATTGTTTTTGTTTTTCTCTGATTTTTGTGTTTGCTTTCTTCTCACCAACGCGCGGTGTGTGAAGGTGGGCCAGAGGGGACAGGCAGATCACCAGGAACAAGTTCTTGGTTGGAGTATAGATGACAGTAGCGGAGAAGAGGGTTCTGGAGACCGAGCACGGTGCGGTAGCTAAGAGGACGAAACGTGTCGACATCAGCGATTTCTTCAAACCAAAACTGCCAGGGGCCAATACGAAGGACGAAGAGTGCAGGGGCAGCACCAACAGCACAACCAGCAGCACCAACCAAGGAACAGAGGAAGGAACTGGTGGTTTTAAAGAGAAGTTTATCGAAACTCTGACTGCTGAGCAGAAGGGACTTCTCCAACTTGAGATAGATACCATGGAAGACTCGTGGTTCGAAGCACTCCACCACGAGTTCACCAAGCCGTACTTCCTGAAGTTAAAGGCGTTCCTGAAAGGCCAGTGGGACAACAACGTCCAGGTGTTCCCGCCCAAAGAGGAAATATACTCGTGGTCAAGGCTCACGCCTCTTGGCAAAGTGAAAGTTGTTATACTAGGGCAGGATCCATATCACAATGTGAACCAAGCGCACGGACTCGCGTTCAGCGTGAAGTTCCCAACTAGACCGCCGCCGTCGCTGGTTAATATCTACAAGACCCTGAAGATTGACTATCCCAATGAATTCAAAATTCCGAGCGACAAGGGCGATCTCACCTCATGGGCGACGCAAGGGGTTCTGATGCTGAACGCGTGTTTGACTGTCAAAGCGCACGAGGCGAATTCCCATTCGAAAAGGGGTTGGGAGCAGTTCACAGAAGCCGTGTTGAAAGCCTCGCTCTGCGATACGAGTACAGACAAGGTCATTCTGCTGTGGGGCAGCCCTGCACAGAAGAGATTCGAGAGTCTCAAACTCCCAGATCTAGATCACCTACACGTTCTCAAGTCAGTGCACCCCAGTCCTCTGAGTGCCAGAAGGGGGTTTTTCGACTGCGCGCATTTCAAGAAGACGAATGAATGGCTGGTGAAGCATGGCATGGAGCCCATCGACTGGCAGATTGTATAGAGATTTTTGAGGTACTACACCGGGAGCATACACACACCTTCGTGCATTCTCCTCTTACACTCGATAACCCACGACACGTAGACTTACTACACGATATAATTTATTCGCTTCGCGTTCTTGTGTTTTTCCAAATCTCCAGAGCTGATCTCCGTGAAAACAAAATCAAATAACACGGAAACACTGAACCAAACGCTAACCCAACTCAGTACTTGTGAATAGCGAACAAAGGGTAGCAGAAGAAGAAACAGGAGGGAAGCTGACAGTACATTTATGTGTACATTGCTGTGCGTTTAGTTTCCGCTCTTGGGTTTTTTTACACTGTTACTGTCTTGAGAGGTATATTGCTGTAAATTCCTGGTGTGAATACATCATGATGGAGAAGCCTAGAGAAGATACTAGATCTTTGGCTGAAAAAGTGAAGAAAGTCCTACATTGGAACAGAGTGAACTCTTCCGCAGCCATGGGCTCCGACTTGTCTTCGTCATCTGTAAACTCGCCATTGTCTGTGGACAGTGTCTGCACTAGCGTAGCAACTGATGAATCTACCGTGGAGCCTTTGACACCTGATTCAGAGTATTTGCAAGACCAGACAATACTTATAGGGGCCAATACAAGAAGCTCGTCACCGAGTGTTCCTACAATGCCGTCTAAGGTGAATGAAGTGATTAGTGCTGTTAGACCCAAACGCCCGGCAAGCCCCAGCAGTTGTGATAAGCCACTACAGAAAAATGGCCGACCAAGAAAGAAACCACGGGGAGAGCTTGCGTACTTGAAATACATTGCACAATGGTACACGCATTTTGGAGATGGGCAAAACGGTCTAAGCTCGGGGGTCGATCAAGAGAATTTTGGCTTAGCAACCAGAAGAAGCACAAGGAGTGTGAGAGCAAAAAGATACGAAGAAGAAACTTATGAAGCTGAACAGCAACGCATAAGAAGACGCAAAGAAAAGAAGGCTGCGGAGCTGAAGGCAATACAGAAGAGATTAGACGAAGAGGCACAGAAAAGACGCGAGCAAGCTCGAAAGAAACAGGAGGAGGAAGCCAAAAGGAGAGCACAAAGGAAACAGCAAGGTCATAATGACAAGGAAACCTCATCACAGAAAACGGTAACAACATCAGCATCATCTAATAAAAATGTTAAACGTGCGCTGTTACCCAAATCTTCGTTCATTGATGGTTATAGACCTTTTTCGCAAACACTAGAGAAGGATGTGGAGATCCCTATCACAAATGAGTTCTTCATTCCTGAAATATACAGCGAAACAACAGATTCAGTCAAAGATTTCAAGTTTATGTCTGGCAAGGAGCTCATCGAAGGAAAGAATAGGAAGTATCATAAGCAGTTTAAAGGGTTTGAACCTAGAGTGATCAAACTACAAAGCACTGTATTCCCACATGTCTATGAAGAATACCTTTTGATGGATCTGGCTCGTGAGCTACAACTGGAACCATTTGAGGAGATTGGAAGGCAGATAGAGCTCTTATCGGCTTCTTACTTCCCTGAGAATGAGAGATTAGCAATCTACAACCCTGCTGATCCCTACAACTCTCTGGTTGGACTTTACTCAAAGGCATTGGAAGAAAGAAGGTACGACGACGCAGTGAAGATGATTGAAGAGTACAATGCAATTGTCCTTCGGATCCATGCCAGCAACGGTTTCGTCAAACATTTGCAGCAGAAAACCACCATTTCTCGTGTATTTTTACACGATATACTCAGCCAAGTCTATTCAAGAACGGTTTCACCAAATATAAGCAAGCTGAGGGGCTACGAGTCCTTTTCAAGCAATGTGTACGGTGAGCTTCTACCAAAGTTCTTATCACAAATTTTTGACAAAGTTGGCCTGGACTCGACCAAGAAGTTCATAGACTTAGGCTCAGGTGTGGGTAACGTAACTTTACAAGCTGCATTAGAATACAGATGTGAGAGCTATGGCTGCGAAGTTATGGAAGGATGTTCGGATCTAGGCGATAAGCAGTTAATTGAGTTTGAGGAACGCTGCAAATTGTTTGGCCTCAATCCTGCAAAGTGTTTCTTCTTCCATAGACAGAGTTTCTTGAACAATCCTGACTTGAAGACTGTACTGGACGACTGTGATGTCATTGTATGCAATAACTTTCTATTTTCACCGGACTTGAAAGAGCAGACACTGATGCTATTCAACAAGCTGAAACCAGGAACGAAGATAATCAGCCTGAAATCAATTCTTCCAGACAGCCATCACATTGAGTACGGGGACGATATAAGTTCGCACGCAAATATGTTCGACGTTGTCAAGTATGATTTCCAGCCCAACTCCGTCTCATGGACGCACCGAGGCGGTGTGTTCTTCATTAGCGAGTTTACTGGACGGGTCATGGTAGAAAACAGATCGACTCTTAACACTCGCTCCCGGGAAAAGCATCAAATCAAACACATGAAATTGTTAGAGTAAACGTGCATACTAGAGCTATTGGCACTTGCACGCTTTAATCACATGTGCTCATCGAAAAAAAAAAACTGTTAGGAAATTGACTGAGAAAAAAACGAGTACACATCGTAGACTAGAATCCCTTTAGCATTAACACGGCAAGGGGGGTAAACATAAGAGCAAGATGCCAGAGACAACTATCGCACAGTACGCTTCTGAGCTGAAGAAGGCACTACGTCAGTACCCCAACTTCCCCCAGGAGGGAATTCTCTTTGAAGATTTCCTACCAATTTTCACATCCCCTGATCTGTTCAAGAAGCTGGTGACAGCCTTCAAGCTTCATGTTGAATCCAAGTTCCCAAACAAGAAGGTTGACTACGTAGTCGGCCTGGAGTCCAGAGGCTTTTTGTTCGGCCCAACTCTGGCTCTGGAGTTGAACGCTGGTTTTGTCCCTGTTAGAAAAGCTGGGAAGCTGCCCGGTAAGACACATCAAGCCACCTACACTAAGGAGTACGGTCAAGACAAGTTTGAAATCCAGGCTGAGGCGATTCCAGAGGGCTCCAACGTGTTAGTTGTCGATGATATCATTGCCACCGGCGGGTCTGCTGTTGCAGCAGGCGACCTGGTCAACAAAACAGGTGCCAACTTGTTAGAGTTTCTGTTTGTATTGGAGCTAGATTTCTTGAAGGGGACCGAAAAGCTGCCAGCTCCTAGCTTCACCTTATTGTCAGGCCAAGCCGAGAAGCTGCAGAACTAGTGGCTGTATTTACCTGAGCTGTATTTGTAATGTATAGACATGTACTTCTTCGCTATCAGTGCACTAATGCCCGTAGAGACCAATCACCCTACCTGTTAAGCTCGGCAGTGCGTGAATTGTTGACAAAAAGTAAGGGAGATGGGCCGAGCAGGGAATTGAACCCTGGACCACTCACATATTTAGTAGTTGTAGAACTGTTTACAGCCCTTCGCCCAAAGCGAGTATCATACCACTAGACCACGCGGCCGCTTTCACAGCCGGAACTGGAAAAAGTATCACCAGTATATTACGCAGTATCAATACCGAGTCACGTGATCCACGTGACTAGCCTGGGGGACTGGTGTGTACGTGAAGTCACCAGTATCAGATAGAAACCTCTCGTTTGAGTGGATCAGACCGCTTGCTAGGTTGGGTGGGTAGCTCAATCTCCCCCAAAGTAGTGAGTCCAGCAGGTGGAAGCGGTAACTTAACCGAATGGCAAGTGTGCAGTGGAAAAAGCAGGAGGACTTTTTGGACTCTCTGCTGAACTTGGAGCAGTATGACAGAGTACTCTTCTATCTGGAAACCAGCCTATTCAGCCAGAAACCAAGACTCCAGTGTCCATCGAGTTTTGTGATAAGAGTTCTGCTGACGCTGGCTACTGTTGAGGATATTTATGCTGCCGATATCGTACTCAGTAAGATGCCTAATAGAGTGTCGGACACCCCAGTGTGCCATAGATCATACGAGCTACTGTCGCAACTTGTCCAGGCCCTGCGAATGGGGAGTGAGGAGAGTGGTGCATGGGCCCCATTCAGACCCGCTCAGTACGATAGAAATGATCTAGCGTTTGCCAAATCTCAACTGATAGACGCCCTGTCTTTCATTGGAGGGTCGAACGGTAAATATAAGCTAAGGACTCAGACGAAGAAAAGCGACTATCTTGAGAAATCAGCACCAACGGCACCACCAACAAGGTCTCACAGAAGTGCTAAAGACCCAGCGGACCCAGCAGCCCCACAAGAGCGCATACGATCGCTGTCCAGCCTGATGGATATGTCACCAGAGAGAAGAAGAATTGAGATGAAGTCTAGCTGGGGAAGATTGAAAACTGCACAGACCGGCCACGATAATGAATCAATATCTGATAATGAAGATAGCGCAGATTCAGCAGCCCCACCTATTCCCACAGCCGACAGAAAATCTACTAAGATACTAGGAAATGGAAGAATTGATACCGTGCTCAACCAGCATAATGTATGGCGTGCGATCAATTGGTGTATCAAATGTTCTTTGAATAGAGATCCACATAGTCACATACTGTGGAGAATGTGGAATAGGTTGTTACTTTTGATTATAGATATTCTCCAGCTCGATTATGATGACTTTCTGAAATCCTGCACTCCGTTTGAGACAACACTGACTTACCACTTTTTCAGCTCCGTAGGCAGCTATCAATGGCATGAGAAAGTGTGTGATGCGCTATTCAGAACAGAAGATGCAACGCCATTATTCAAAAATGAGACGAAGAAGGCTCAGTCAATGATAGTCGAGGGGTTTTTGCAAGACTGTGACGATTCTTCACTTATTGTACCCAAATCAGTGCCACTCTTTCAAAAGCTCTTCTTCTTTGCTTGTGAAGTTGCGAACGAAGAAGTGATTGATGGTTCTGGGGATGAGTGGAGTCAGGGGAAGCTACTAGAGTCATTTGTACTGCACTTGCGAAATGCAAGCTATGATGATCTGGTAAATTTCCTTCAACTATCCGAACTAGACTTGGCTGCTCCATCGAAAGTGTCGATCGTGGAAGAATTCATCTTGTGCTACCTGATTCAGTTAACAACCTATGACTTCGACGAGCCTGAATCAGATTGGGTTTATGAACAGCAGAAGGGCCTGGAGTTCATTGCAGATCTTTTACAGAACGTGTCCTTCAGCAAGAAGTACTACAATCTTGAAACTAAAAAACATCAGAGAAACATATTGGTGGACTATAACAAGATAAGTTTTCTTCTCTTCTGCTTGGTGAAGCTCTGGGTTCACTGCTCCGGTGTCGAATGTGATTCTTCCTTGAAAGCCATTGTTTTAAGCGCTGCAGTAGCGGGTGAAGGATTAAGAAAGAAAGTTTTAGCTGTTGCTGTCAAGGTACTTGGCGATCAGCTGAACACAAAAGATATAACCTCATTGATTGAAAGTGAATTCAAGTAAGCGACTAACCTCTGCTAAGCTGAACACTCTCTGTTTCGAACGCGAACATGCACTAGATAGTGTATCGCCTTTCGCACTGCTTCCACATGCCAGGGCGCAAGAGACTCATTCATACTTGACACCCCAAAATGCTCAGAGATTGCAGATAGATTCCTAAAATGTGTCAATAATGTTCTGATCAATATGTCATTTTGAATGTTTGATGGACAACTCAATAGGTTCACTTCAAATGCTCGCATCAAGTTTTTGCTATCTTTCAATGGTTTGATTAGGTATCCTGTTCTAACGCTGAACCTGCCAGGGGCATTGATGAGGGCTTCAGGACTATCTGTAACAACGCCGTAGACGTTGTCATTTACATCAACTATAACATTCTGTTCATCGTAGAGTGCCTTTAACTCAGATGAGGGTGAGTCCTGTGAGATGTTCTTGTTCATCGTGAATAAATCAGGTGAATTGAGAGTCTGTGGTGTAAACATTGAGGGCGTAAAGCCACCAGAGGATCCAACAGTAGGTGCTGAATCTCTGGCACTGAGTAGCTTATCGCTCTCTAGCTTGTCATCAAACACCTTGCTTGCTGGAAACCCTACTTGTTCAGCTTCTAACAACAATTTGGATCTAGGACACACGGAAACGACAATTAATGTTATGTCTCTAGTTTTAGAAGATAATCCTTTGAGGTGCAGGAGTTCATCATCGGGTATCATCCCATTCAATCGTGTTAAAATCAAATACTTGGTACCTTTAAGTTTCTTTGCAAAGTCCAAAGTAGTCTCCCAGATTTCCTTTATGACTTCTTCAATAGTCTTAGTAGCTGGATCTGTCTTAGATTCGTTAGAACAATACCATGATTTTGTCTTTCTGAAACTGGAATTTTCATCAGTCCACGCAGCGACAAGCCACTCTTTATCATTTGATCTATCGTAGCATAGATGAATATAGGAATTTTTAGAGAGTAAATCACCGGCAATAGATGCCTTAGTCATTTTAAATTCAATGCTTTCTGGTAACTGCGTAGACAGTTTGGTAAATGTTGAGCTGGTATTGCCAATAGAGTTGTAAACGTTCAGAGAGAACTTTGTAAGGCTCTCCACTGAGCAAGTTGAGAATACTCCATTGTTGGAAATGAAAGAGCTAGGTATCAATTTCAAGAACATCCTGATGGAGCTTCGGTCCGAGTTCAATGACTTCAGCATAGTGCTGAACTTCTGGTAGACCCGAATCTCTGACAAAGTTGATCTCAAACTGTTATTGGCACCTGGAAATAGAACCAAAAGATTGTCCTCTTGAGATGCTCCAATCAACATAGTTCTGAGGTGCTTGGCTGCCTCCGAGAAATCACCCTCCAAATGATTGGAGGTTACCAATAATCCGTTGCTCAGTAAGGATCCATCACTATGTAGCTTCTCTGTCTGTCCAAGACCCAACTTCATGTCATATATCTCTGTAAATGATTTCAAAAAAAAGGAGGACTGCTCCGTATGATTAGGATGGGTTATCAAAAGAACCTTAAGATTTTTGGGTGGACTCAAGGGTTTGAAGCTCAGTAAGCTCCAGAAGTAAAGAGAGCTTGATACGATTGAAAGTTCTTCATTAGCCCTCTTTACGTTCATTCTTGGTGGTTTCAAAGGGAAGACGTAGCTTATCTCCAACTTTTTAGTAGACTGGAAAACAGGACTATCTGGCTCTGTCACTTTGGAGAACATCATAGAATGATCAGGTGACAGTATAGGAGCTTGAAACGCTGACAAAGGAGACTGTACGTCCATATGCGAAATTTCTCTAGGCTCGTCACTGGATTTAATGGATCTTTGCCCAGAATACTCAAATAACGAAGTTCTATGGATTTCAGGAAATATCTGAGCAATAGAGCGTGCAATGCTTTCATGGTTATTGAAGGATTTTGCTATTGCCTTAGGAACATCCTCTAAATCATAGCATTCATTCCATATAATCTGATTCAATAATTCTTCAACCACTTCTCCTGTTTCACCTATCTCTATCTCTGGATTATCAGTAAATATGCTTTCAGGAATATTATAAGTTGATATCGCTCTTAGCAGAAAAGGCAAGCAGTTAGGAACACCATCTTTTAAAGATGAGTTTTCCGGCAGCGATGCTGCCTCTGTGGTTAGTGTGTGCATCGGTGAAGACAATGCCTTCATTGTAGCATCTGATAGCTTCAGCTTTTTATTATCAGGCTCAGGAGAGACTGAACTCTTTTCACCTTTACCAAGTGGAACAGATGTCTGTCTGGGAGTGAGGGTATCTCCCACACCAAGTAACTTATCCAATCCGTCGTCTGCAGGGGACAGCCCATTACTATCTCCAGACGATGTTCCACTGTTGCCACTGCTGATTTGGCTTGTGAGATCTTTAAAGGATTTGTCATTAATTTCATAGTCGTTATCATCATTAAAATGACTGTTATCATCATTATCATCACCGGGATGGTCTTCGTCAATGAACTCATCATATTCATCGTCATCTTCATCATCATCATCTTCATCATCTTCATCACCTTGGTCTTTGCCAAAGGAGTCTGTCAAAGACATTGAAGGGATTCCTGTTTGTCCTTCATCTGTTCTCTTGACAAAAAACTTTCCTCCATCTGCATATTTGTCGTCAATATTTGATTTGATTATTGGATTGAAGGTTAAAGGAGAGAAAATGCTTTTACTTTTGGCACCCTTGTTGGGTGAGGTGATAGGAAGAGGAGCACCTGGGTCATTATAGGGACTTGATGATACGGTTATTGTCATTTCATGAATAGGAACGTCAAAATGGTTATGTCCCAGCGAGTCAATTGGATCACCAACAGCCTCATTATCAGGCATCTCATGCTTTGCACCTGTTATCAGTTCAATCTCCGAAGCTAGCGCGAGATCATCGAGGTCGTCATCTGCTAGCAGCTGATCAACGTCAATAGAGACTTCGTCGTCATCTTTCATAAATCTATCTCCATTTTGGTTGCCTTCTATGCCACCATCTCCTAGCATTTCAAAATTTTGTTCTTCATGTTCAGCATCCTGCGAGTCGTCATTCTCCCCAAACAGTTCGTCATTAATATAATCCCAGTTACTCTCCTCTTGCATTTCGATATCCTCTCCACCTGAGACAGCATGGTTCATGAGTGCTAGCGACGGGTTCTGCTCGAGAGCAGTGTTCACTGATGACGATTGAATGTTTTGTGGGGTTTCGTTTTTTACTGTTGGGTGATCTAGTGTGTTGCTGTCTACCGTCATTGGAGTATTATTGGCTGTAGGGACAGCAGATGGGGTCTTCGCCTGGGAGCTTGCCTTCAAGTTGACAAAGTCATCAATGAGCGAAAGGGGGTCAACCGCATCTTTTGGGTTTGGATTCTCTTCGGCTTCTGAAGATAACTTTTTTGCGGCTTGAATTGTGCACAGCTCGACAGGCCAAACAAAATTTTTTATATTGTTCACAGGCTTCATAAAACTATTTATAGGTGATGTCATTCCGTTAAGGTGTGCCAGGTTGGGTATCAGTTTGATCCATGTGCAATTGTCGGGGTCGACATGGATATTGTGCAACAATGACAGAGAGTCTATAATCGTTTTGAAATTAGTAGGCTTTGTGGTTGTGGACTTGCCAATGGACGATCCAAAAAGGTAGGCTCTTATTCCTGAGGGTATTAGATATATAGAGTACTGGAGATTGACATCTTCGTGATCCAAGTCCAGACTCTTTAAAGGTTTGAGAAACTTGGGCCTCTTAGATATTGACACCCCCACTTGTGCTGAGGCCAAGAACTTTGTCTCGATTTCCAAAACATCCATATCTGGCAACAGCGCAGCGTTGCCAAATGGCGTTATCTCCTTTCGTATGGTCAGGTCCAGAATTATCAGCTTCTTTAGAGCCTTCAGAAATGTCACACACAACAATGTAATCCGTGGTGTGGGGGTATTGGACTTACTTCTAAACAGCTTTTGAGGTTGGAAAGTTTCAGTCTCGCCGATCGTGACGTTGAACCCGTTCAAGGAGGAAATAATTGAGAGGTCAGACGGCGAGGACGGTGGAGATGAAGATGAAGATAATGATGATGTATCCGTCGCAAATATGTGCAGCTCCTTGGCGTGTATCGCTGCGACAAGTCTCGGGTACTGTTTCCTTAGACTACATTCGACATTGCACAATTCTTGGTCATCTGGAGTTGCAAGCTTGATAACCGTGTGCCTGATCTCAGGAAGATGTGCCTGTTGATATAACAGAGTTTAATTGTCAGTTTCAATCCAATCAATCAATCGAACAGCCGCCCGAAGAAGCACAAGCTCCGCCATCGTAGAGAAACTTACAAGTGAGTAGAAGTTCGTGTGCACTCCATTGATATCGAGACCATTCGACATCTCTGGAATCAGCAGTCGAACCTAGTATGTATATATCCTAACTCAGACTAGTGTTACGAGCAATTGCTTCGCTGCCCACATAACAGTCCTTCCACTAAGGTATCCCTTGATGATTGGTCTGATTTGATTTGGTTTTTCTTCTATTATTACCCACAACCACAGTCTAGAAAAACCCAGACACAACTGTAAAATCTCAAATTAAACTTTCACCTTTAAACTTTGTTGGTATATTGGGTGCATGCACACTGACGCGAAATTTTCTGCATTTGGACAAAAGTCTGCCTGTTCATGTCTTTCTGGGAACCCGATACGGACACGTAACCACGGGTCTTAGTCTGGACTAGACTGTGTTGTGTGTCCGTACCGACTGGATAGGCTGTGTCGCGTGTGTTGTTTTTCCTCTATCTAAAGGAGAAGACAGGCCGCAGCTGGAGCAGATATGGAAGCTTGGAGGAGAGGGTAGCAAAGAACTCCGGATATAAGGTTGATTGCTTAAGCTTGTCAATCCATAGATATATATAGACTGATATATATATACATTGGCTGATACATACATACGGTCAGCGAACTTTTCCGATCTGAAGCATTGTCTGTCCTTACTGTCTGTTAGCCCGCATATTTATTGCAGCAGTCAATGAACTCTGAGCTGTCGAGTTTGTTAGGGCTGGGTCCTAGTGGCGAGTGGCCGTATAGCGAGAACGCTCTGATTGAACTATTACATCTGCAACGGGAGAAGGAGGTCACCAAACAGCTCTTTTATCGGACGGAACACACGGCAAGATCTATTGACCTGTTCAGTAGATGCTGCCAGGCTGGAGTGCCCAGCGCTCTGATCCCGTATATATTTGCAGGTGAGGGAATCAGTGAAGATCTGGTCAAGAAATCACTTGCATCACAGTGTCCTAAGACGCCACCAGGAGAGGGACAGCCAGTAGATGAGAACAACACATCTAGTAAGTCTGTTTTGCTCTCGCCACCTCCCATAACGTCGAGCAGCGGTGTCGTCTCCCACCTCAACTATACCCCGTCATCTCGTTCAGCTACCCACTTAGCACCGCCACGACCATCAGCTGGAATTAACCCAAGGGGCAGTATCAGGCCCCTATCACCAGCCAAGATTGGAGCTGCTGCTGTCAGCTTACTAGATAAGGGCAGGACGAGATTCCCGCCCCCAATACCTCTGCACAGGCGTAATAGCTCACTGCCAGTTGTTCTCAATCACCGCACGCCACCACAGCCTACTGGAAGGGTGGGCAAATCTCCAAACCAGAGAAACTCTCCTGCCCTTCTACACCGCCACCAAAACTCTCAAGACTCAATGATGAATACCATCGGATCTCTTCAGTTCATCAATGAAAATCCAGGAAAGAAGCGCAGGCGCTCAAGTGGCGGAGAGGCAGGAGAAGAGCATAGTCGATCATACGAAGAGGGTAGAGATAAAGAAAATCAGATGACCACCATTACTAAGACTAAAGCTGGTACTAATGATGGACTCGTCAAGCGGAAAGTAGATGAAATTAATCAAAAAATGCATTAAACAATGAGTGTGCCACAGTATACTGTTTTCATCTATTATAATATACACACACTTTCCGTCACCATTCACTAAGATCCAGATGGCCCTTGTGCACCTTGCCTGTACATTTCCTCGGCAATCTGTTCGATTTCGAGAATGTTTAGCTGCGTATCAACATCGCCATCTCCGTCCAGCTGTTCAAACACGATCTCCTGCTTCTCCAATGACAACACTTGCGTAGACAGCTCATCTCCCAGTGATTTGAGTACGAAGTCATTATCTCTTGGGTCGTTAATCAACCAGTTGATCAAATCGTCAATAAGAATCTTGTTGTAGACGTAATACACCTCGTGAAACCTAAAGGGTTCACGAAGAGCAAGCAATGATTTAAGTACGATTCTCTTCCCCCTTTTCAAAATCTTGGTTGTGTCTAGCCATGCCTTAAACGATAGCTCAAAGTTACGGTGAAGGGGGTAACACAGCGCTCTTCTAGTGCTGGTAATAACAATTGCTTTCAAGATGGGTATTGATTTAACATCACTCATAATAATCTGTTGATCAAGGCATGATATCTGAGGCGTAAGCTTACCTATACACCATGCAGATTCTGTGTTCAACTCCCCCTCTGTTTCCCTCATTTCAAAGCAGTAACTGAATATCAATGAGATAATTGTAAAGTAGAGAGGTTTTGGGTTGCTAACCAAGTGCCTCTTCTTTGTAAGGTCCATCATCTTAGCATTCTCCTCATCGGTAAACCCTTCATCTTGTCGAAGCAGAGGATTTTCCCATTTGAGGAGGTCTTTCACTTGCGAGTACTCGTCCTCCTCAGAATACTTGGTGGTCATATAGTCTGCTGCATAGTATTCGGGGTCGAATTTGCTGTTCTCCTTCAAGAGACGTTCTGTGATCCTATCCTCGGCCGCAGTGTGTTCTGGGTCGTCTAGGTCGTTGATGTCGTTGCCGTTGGACATGGATACCCCTATGATCGAGTCATAAGCGTTGTTGAAACCGTACTTGACTTTCAGCATGTTGTCCTCCTCAACTCCTTGTCTTATCTCCCAATTGAAAGCGTCTCCTTCGACTGCTGTTCTCTCCAAGTCAGTACCACCATCTTCTTTCAGGACCTCAATGAGAGGCCCTTTCCTATTCTCTTCTTCGCCACTGCTCTTGTCCACCACGCCAATCTCTTTGAGTAGAGATGATGTGTCCATCACCACTGCCTGAGATGAGGGTTCACTCCCCTCTAGCCCTTCCCCAAGCCTAGCCATAAGCTTTCGGGGTAGGTCCAAGTCATTGAATATATCGCCGGCCCTCAACTTGGCTATCTGAACTACCACAACCTCGTCTTTGGAGATGTACTCGGCCTTGACTGGGCGATCCTCGTCATCTATCAGGGCCTTGTCGAAGCGGAGACGGAGATAGTAAGGAGACAGCGAGAATATCACCAGTGTATCATCTACCAGGACTTGAACACCTGGCGCATCAAATCGGATGTGGGACACCATGATACGGATTTCAACATGTGTATCTGTCTGAGTGCAGCTAAATCTTGGTGTCAGCATAGCTAGATCTCTCCACACTGTATACCAGTCACTGTCCACACCTTCACAATACCACCAGTGTGTCTAATAACAACAACAAGGCAACGAGAAAGATGAAATGGTATTAACTAGGTGATGAGTATAACGAAAAAAATGCAAAGAAAAAATTTATGAGATGAGATGTAGTTTTGGGAAGGAGTGAGAACAATCTTCATAGTAGCTAGCAGGTGAGGTAATGAGCAATATGGAGGCCAGGGATACTGGCGGAGACATGAAAAGTGACCCCAGTGGTCCGAAAAGAGTGCCCAGAAGGAGATTTGTTGGACGCAGAGACAGCTCTGGTGCGGGCAATGGCAATGCCAGTACTGCCAATGCGCTAGTGAAAACTACTCGTGTCAGGAACCATGTGGGACGAGCGATGACGCAAATCCCCTCTGATATCTCAGAGGACAAGGAGCTCAATGAAGCTATTAAGCTTCTTCCCTCCAACTATAACTTTGAGATCCACAAGACAGTGTGGAACATCCGCAAGCAGAAGGCCAAAAGAGTTGCACTGCAGATGCCCGAAGGGCTGTTGGTCTACTCACTGATCATCTCAGACATCTTGGAGCAGTTTTGCGGGTGTGAAACTGTGGTGATGGGAGACGTCTCCTATGGAGCTTGTTGTATCGACGACTATACAGCTCGGTCTCTAGACTGTGACTTTATCGTCCACTATGCCCATTCATGTCTTGTGCCAATAGATATCACTCTCATAAAAGTCCTATACATCTTTGTTACTATCGCCATTGATGAAACTCATATGATAAAGACCATTCAGCGAAACTTTCCATCGGGCTCTAAGATTGCTACGTTTGGCACTATCCAATTTAACCCAACCATTCATTCCATCAAGGACAAGCTTGCAGATGACGCTGAACACCCTATATACACTATACCACCGCAAATATCACCACTTTCCAAGGGAGAAGTTCTTGGTTGCACATCCCAAAGACTACATAAGGAAGAAATAGATGCTATGGTTTATATAGGCGATGGAAGGTTCCACTTGGAGTCTTCAATGATTCATAATCCTGACATCCCTGCGTACAGATACGACCCATATTCTAGAAAGTTCACTAAGGAATACTACGACCAAGAGCAAATGGTCAAAGTGAGAAAAGAAGCCATTAGCACAGCCAAGAATGCACAGACAGTGGGACTGATTTTGGGGGCACTGGGAAGACAAGGAAACATCACCACACTGAACAACCTGGAGTCAGAGCTGATCAAAAAAGGAAAGACAGTGGTCAAGGTTATTCTTTCAGAGATATTTCCTCAAAAGCTGTCGATGTTTGATAACATTGATGCGTTTGTCCAAGTTGCGTGTCCAAGACTCTCTATTGATTGGGGATACGCGTTCAATAAACCCCTTTTGACACCGTACGAAGCAATGGTGATGCTGGACAATGATAGGATGTGGGACAAGAACTACTATCCCATGGACTACTACGGCAAAGACGGATACGGTCGTGGGAGATTTCCCTCCCATGATAATGTTGTCTAGTAAGATACTCGTGTATACATATGTAGCTTTGGTAATACTTCATGTACTAATCTCACTATATAGTTCTTCAACGCCCAAAAGCGTAGCAACTTCAAAAGTTGTCCATTCTAGTATTTTCACTGGTTGATCCTCATACAGAAGCTTGAGGATTTTGTCCAGTACGTCGTATAGCTTCAAGAATGCTAGACTGACTTCGTGTAGAACATCATTTGCAATCGAGGAAGAGGAGATTTTGAACAAGGATTGCTGTATATCAATGATCGCAACTGGCAAGTACTCATGCAGTTTTTCTTTGATAGCTTGTAGGTTATCCAAGTTGAACAGTTTGTTTTCGATCAAAGAAGAGTACATATAATAATCTTCATCTGTTTCTATTTGCTCTATGGGGAAAATCAATTCGATGAGTTGTTGGTGAATGTTCAGCCCTGACTTTTCCAATAATGATTCATACTCTGACTTTATCAAGTGCTGTCTCGTTTCATCTATTAACCTTGCAACCTCTTGTGATTGAACATTGAGTCTTGGTGTGGATAGGATTTTGGACTCGATCAAATCATAGGAATTCAGTCTGAAGACCCACTTTGAATTCAGATCCTGCTTATAATTCTTATCACTCTGTATGTTAACAAATTCCACGGGCTTCAAAACTATCAGGTTTCCAAGTTTATTAAACTCCTCATCACTTAAGTGAAACAAGTTTCCTTCCTGGAAATCATCATGTTGGAAAAGTGCCATGTCTTCACTAAGATTGATACTCAGCCAATCTGGAGCTAGCAACGAGTCATCTTCTGTGGCCCAAGCTTGAGGTTCCATCTCCTTTGTGATTTTTGTGAGTCCGTTTTGGACTACATTAAACACTCTTTCAATGGCAAGCTTCTGTAGCGTTTCTAGGATGGATATGAGTCCTGATTCATCTGCTTCAGGAAGTTGCTTATGATACATCATCTTGTACAATTCTAAGAGATTGAAGATCTGTTGAATGGTGTCCAGATGCGACTCGTTTCTAAGTACTTGGTCAACTCTGAGCTTCAATGGCTTCTGCAGTGAGCCAAGCACATTCGAGATTATTGAGTTCATTGATGCCTGCAGGTGAACGGAGTCTTCAAGATCTTGTAGACTTTTCTCAAAATCAGATATTACGCCATCCAAGCTGGTAGTATCATCGCCAAATCTAAACAAGTTTGTGATGAATTCAACTTCATTGACGATAATTGAGTGAACATATGCTAAAATGTCACCAATGTACCTTAATGGATCGTGTGCTGATAGTGCGATTGGTCTTGAATTGTCATAACTATCAGCAGAGTTGTTAAGTTGGAATACAAACTCATCGTTGATCACTTTTGATCTGGACTGAACGAGTTTAGAGATGATATCATTGAAGTTCTGCAGGTTAGAAGACAAGTAATGGAAAGAGATTTTAACAAGCTTCAAATCCGTAGTTTGTGAATGTGGATAGTTACTTTCTGTTGCGGATTGATTGTAGCTCGTGCCTTTCATAGAGTTCAGCAACTGTGATGTTAAGTAGAACGATATTCTTTGGTATGATAATTCCAGTATAGAGTTCATCTTTTCCATGATCTTTACACCTAGATTTTGGTTGTTCAGTGACAGAAGGATAGTGCAGTTGGAATGGATTTTTTTCACCTTGTTGACAATTTCAAAGTATTCGATTGATATTGGTTCGTTGGTCAGGAAATGCTCTTCGTATTGGGTGAGTGTGAACTTCGCCTTAAAGTTTAACAATATTGACTTTTGAAGAGAAATCAGTTTCTTCTTTCTGATAAACTGATCCAACTGTTTCAAGAACTCCTGGTCCACATCTTGCACATCTTTGAGTTTGGCATTGGTTTCGTTTAAGTCCTTGATCTTCAGATCCAATGATTCAATTTTAGACACAATGGGTTCGTAATTCTTCAAAATGCTCTCATGCTGTTTCAAGAGTTCCGTCTCTATCTCACTTCTGAAGCTTCTTCTAGAGATCGAGCCATAAAGATCGGAACGTGTCAGTGACTCCAGGTCTAAATCGTCACGGTTCTGAAGGATGCTTAAAGCCTCCCTCAAAGAGGGGTCATTGGACTCATAGGAGTTTAGCACTTGGCCCAACTTGTTGCTCAGCACTCTGTTGTTTGTGGTCTTAGAACCGCCTTGTTGCTGGAGATCTGATATCAGCACACTGCCGTCACCGCTGGTGTCGAGAAGGTCCAGGGTTAATTTGGCGTACTTCTCTGCTCTGCTGGTGATCGACGAGACATCTGGTTGTTCCAAAACATTTGTTGGGTCGGCGCCGCCGCTGTTTCCCAAGATTGATAACGAGGACTTGAGCTTGTTTGTCAATGAGCTTGTGCTCAAAGGAAGAACCAGAGGGGGTGCAGGTTCTGGAAGCTGGACGCTGTCATCGTCAGCGTTCACCGATGTGAAGGTGTCATAGTCAATGAAGTCCATATTTCTCCTTCTGCGGTGGATGAGATACAGCCCTAATTGTCGATGATATCTGATGTTGTTGTTGATGTTGATGTCTACTCATCAGAAAAAGTTGGTTTTCAGCTGATATTTTTTTCTCTTTCCATTAAACTAGACATTAATGCTGTTCTGAGAAAGGCAAGTAGGCGCTTATGAGTGACGTGAAAAGGTATGTGTGGGATGAGTTTAGGCTGGAGTGTATGTGAAATGGCTCATAGTTACTAATAGACGTTGGTGCATTATCAGGGTGTCAAGAAAGGAGCTGTATGGTTCAGATGGTGTCGATGCCCATGCTGATGCTGATGTAGATGTTGATCTTGTGGCTGGAGATGAGCAGGTTTCCCTCCCTCAAATTGAGTTTGAGATGGTCGAGATTAACGAGAGCGCTGAAGTGGTAAACTCTGATATCCATGAGGATACCCAGCTGGAGTACGACTTCCCATTGTTCTCTTCTGTGGGAGGAGGAAGCACGGTCAGCAGCAAAAAAGAAAGCGTTTATGGTCAACAAGAGCAGGGAGATGACCGAGGAAGAAGACCGCACAAGGATACAAATCTGGTCAGGGTGTCACTGCGATCGCCCTCGCCTGAGTTCATTGACCAGAGCAGACCAGACTCATACTATTTTGTACAAAATAGCGAACTACAACATCGACAATTTGTTGACAGTGCTGTATCAGGCGATGACGTGTTGGTGCAGTCGTCTCTCACTGCTGTCATCTCTAAGAGGAAAGCCATTGTTGTTGAAGAGTTCAATAGTCAAGTGATGAGAGAGCAAGCAAGACTGAAGAAGTTGCAAAAACGGCGACCAGGTGCGAAGAGACGACAGGAAAAGATAGCAGCGCGGCAGAGGGAGAAGGAGCGCATAAGGCTGAAGAGGCAAGAGGCATCTCTGATGATCAGTAAACAGAGACACAGAAAGAAGAGTAGGAAACAAAGACACTCATTGCATTGAGTGCGTGTTACGCAAACTGTTACGCAAACTACGTCATGAAGTTGACAAACCGAACATCAACAACACCATGAAATGTATAATATAAGTGCAAATCCAAAACCCATCTCAAACCGAAAGCCAATATACCCACCCACCACCGCCCGCCATAACCACTAACAACATGAAAAAACAAACAATAACGATGAAAACAAACCTTAGAACAAAAGATACACACCACTGGTGTACAGTTTGGTGACGAATTGAAGAAACAGATGTGGATCCTAAAATGATCCTAAAAAAAGAAACTGTGTTTAATGAATGATTCATGAGCGGAAACACAGATCCACGCGCCCGGTTACAGAAGAATCAATGAACTGGCTCAAACAAGAGCAAAGAAACGGTCATTGTGATCCACGTATAACCTGAAGTAGACCGTCCCTTTCACTGATATGGCAGCATCGATCAACCACGTAGCGGTCACTATTACAAATTCTGAGCATTCAAATAATAGGAAACCAGTGCAAGTCAACACACAACAGTCTTCCAGTTTTACCCTAGAAGGAGATCTATGCCCATTCTCCTTTTGGTAGGAGTAGAGTTAACGCTGCTGGTATTACTTGTCGCTGGAGTTGTATCCTGAAATAATTGATGAGCTGCCTGTAATAAAGTTTCAAACCCATCATAACTCTTGGGAACTGATTCACGAGACGGGTTTGGAGGGGGCGAACTAGAGTATTCATAATAGTGTTTGCCCCCTGTATATGCAATATTTGTATATGCAATAGATTCGTCTTCAATTATACTAGCATATGGATCCTTCCCCAAAATCTTAAGATCATAGCCATCACTCCATAACCAAGTGAAGCCGCCATAGTTGAAGGAATTATTTGGATTACCTGCTGCTCTTCTTCCAACACCTCCACTCCCTCTGTTTGTCGGAGATGCCGACAATTCATGCAGGCGTTTGGAGGCCTTCAGGACCTCCTCCATTTCCAGTAATGGTGATCTGAACTCACTTCTAATAATCGAATCAGATTGCGATCTTGGTTTCTTCTTCGCAGGTATTACCTGGCTGGTGTTCTTATTCATAATCACACCAAATGACCCAACTTCACTACTGGCAGTGCCTGAGATGATACTTGAGGAGTTTGTGCTGGCGCGTCTCCTTTTCTTATTTGAGGGGAGGTCGATTAACTTCCCATAATTAGGATCCTGAGGATTCAAACACGCATCTGGGAAATCTGGGCCAAACAAAGGAATGAGACAGTATCGGATGTTGAAGCAGAACCTTTTACACAGCTCTTTTGATATGTCATATGGAAGCCAGGTTCCTTGAACTTTCAGGAATCCGCCCCTAACACGTCTGACACATTCCGAGCTCATGTTAGGGAACTTGTCTATTAGTTTTACAACATCAGTTTTGTTATTGCCACAGATCTTCCATATGCCTGTAAAAAAGACATATCCTGAGTTGTAATCCCAGATAACCCAGTTGTAGTTGATTTCAAATTCGAAAACCGTCAGGTAGCTCCTCTCGTCTACGTTTGTAACATACTTCTTCTTTGCAAGAAACGATTCGGGATCTTTAACATATGGTTCAATGATCTTCAACTGAGAGTCGGGGATATGCGTCAAAATATTCGATGGGATACGATGGTAGTTGTACTCCACTGGAACTGAGTCCAGGAGTTTCAAAGTTTCCCTGTGCTGTCTCGTAGATTGCGATGCAGAACTTTGTGTGCTGCCTGGTGGCGACCGACCTGAGCCGCCGCCGCCACCGCCTCCTGAAGATCTTCTTCTGGTGACTCTTACATTCTGAGAAGTGGAAGATGCTGCCATCCCCAGTTCTTTCATCCCGTGTGTATCAGATCCTTCAGACTCCTTCCTCAAGAGAACCCTGTACTTGGTCATTGAAGTCTGTTTCAACGGACCCGTCTCACAAAACCACCAAGACCAATACCCAATTCGCCAGATAAACCGATTTATATTATAATGTGTCACAAGCCTAGTCTACCCTACTTTGTGACCCCTGATTTCTTACGTGCACAGTGGCAAAGCAGCAATGGTTGCAAGGGCTCTAGGAGACACCACCGCTTAGCAGAGGGAAAGAATGTAAATTTTTGGGGAAATCTTAAACAGGTTATTAAATTAGGGAAAAGGGGGGCGGAGGGATAGGGTGTGATTATTTTGGTTTTAAGATGATAAGATGCACAAATCTGTAAGTAAGAGGTAATTGATAGCTACAGTACCGTAGATATAAGCTGATTAGTACCCAAGGCACTCGCGAAAATGAAGGAGAGGGCCGGAGCAATGACCGCTCTGTTGAGAGAGAAAGAGGCTGTGGAGTGTGGGATATAGGTCCACCTGTTCCAACTCTGCTTTGATTGCTCACGAAGAGCCATGATTGCGTAGTGGCTATCCTGGTGGCGGTGGGTTTGGGTGTCCACGGTATGCGTCACATAAATGCAGTGCTTCATCTTTTTTGACGTATGCGGGATCGAGTCGCGAAGAGATAAACAAGGAATAGCCGGAGAGGGGTGGACTGGATGTAAGGTAGGCCGATGAGTCTACTCAACATTGCGCCAGGGAGAGAGAGAAATGGAATGTAACGAGGTGAAATCGTGTACAGTGGTGACAGCGAAGCCACTACAATGTCAGCTCCTTGCTACAAATGCACAACGCCAGAATCCTGCTCTATAAATATATACATATCTCCCTATAAACCATTAATAAATCAGTGCAAATGTCAGCGCTCCTCTCAAGCCTCAACTACTTCGAGTAGACCACTATCAACATTGTAAATCAGCCCCCAAAGTTCGATTTCACCTCTAGCCAATGCATTAATCACAGGAGTCTGCTGTCTCAGGATCTCTAACTGTCTCATGACATTGAACTCCGCAAGCTTTTTAGCTTTTGAGGACAAATCTTGGATTGGCTCCAACTCCTTGATATACTCATCTCTCAGCTCATCAATCTTTACAAGATATTGCATCAAGTTGCTGTTCTCTGCTCCTAAGTCTCTGTACGATAATGAGTTCCAGATACCACCACAATCAGAATGGCCACAGACAATGATCTTCTTCACCTTCAGCACGTTAATGCTGAACTCCAAAGTCGATACTGTTGTCAGGTCCGAGATACTCACCAAATTTGCAATACTCTTGAAGGCGAATACTTCACCTGGTGAAACATTGAGAACATTTTCATTGTATCTCGAATCTGAGCAGCCAATCCACAAGGTGTGAGGGGCTTGGCCTTTCCCGTTCATCTCAAAAAGATTCGGTTTGTATTCATTGGTTCTCTCCACCCAAAGTTTGTTGTTGTGAAGATAGTCTTTCAGAGTGGATTCTTTTGTTAGTGCAAACGGAGAGTCATGCTGCCCTTCGTTATCGAATTCGTGGTGGTGATGGTGGTGGTCATGTTCATGAGTATGATTGTGTGCATTTTGCTCATGCGGAAACACGAATGGAGGAGTAGAACTTTCAACCTGTGTAGCTGCCATCTTGATTTGCTTTTGATTGAGAAGATTGAACAACTGTTTCCGAACAGATGTGCTAAAAGTTCTCTGGTGGATAGCTAGTCTTCTTCCTGCTCTGATATAACTCAAGAGAGAAGCTGCCATGAACCTACGAGATCTCTGATTAACGTGAGCAAACGGCGAGACCTGCAAGTATATATATCCCAAAAAATTCTCTTCTTATCTACTCATTCCAGCCCATGCCACTCAATACAACCTCAGGTAAAACTGTGCGCATCTTCCCTTCCATTCTTGACTAGGATTACTAACTAAACACAAAAATTTTTGTATCTCATTGTTGACGTAACGGTTTTGTTCAACATATTTTGATGAAGTCACTCCCCTAAACTATGGTGTTGCCTAGGTAACAGAAAATGTTGGTTGAGATTGTGATGGTGATGTCACAGAAAATTATTTATAAATTATGAGGTGGTGGGTGAAGGGGAAACTGGTTTGAGACACAGAAAAGCACTCACACTTTCTGCTCTCACCTCACAGGATTGGAAATGATTAATTTGAGAAGATTGGCAGAGACGGCGGTAAGGCAAACCAGTGACAACCCGTTAACGATGAGCGGTAGCATGCCGTGAGTCTGGCTGGCGCGCACCCCGAAATGATGTACGGTGGTGCGGTTTGTTGAAAGATTTCAACTTCATTTATTAGGAGCTTAGTCTATAAAATATGAGAGGCTTATGTCATCAGTACTGGGAGAAAAATAAACGTGGGGGTTAACAGGAACCTCAAATACGCACCATAAGTAATGTCGATTCATAGAAGAGAAGGCCAACACCAATACTTGGTTTCAACCAAACCCTTCGAGGTCATTTGGAAGTTGCCTTCTCTCAGAATGATAGGGACTAAAAGCTTGAAGGGCAGCAAAAAATGCAAAAAAACATTGCCATTACCTGGAATCGAACCTGGGTTTGCTCGGCCACAACGAACTGTACTAACCACTATACTATAATGGCGGAATGCTTCTTGCTAGGATCCGTATATTCTTCATGTCTCATTGCCACTAAGTAGTTTGCGTAATGGGTGTATCTCATTGCCACTAAGTAGTTTGCGTAATGGGTGTACAAATACTCACTAACTAATTCCAATCGCAGAATGTCAAAATTCCCTCCAATACAATACGCTCACTACCAGACACTGTGGTGGAATCACATGATGCAAGGCCTGCTTTCTTTTTGTTTCTCACTCTTGACTGCGCTGGTGCCTTTCGTCAAAAAAAGAATAAACCGCTAAAAGAATTTTAAAAGCGGATGAAATAAACGGATGTACCTCCAAATAAGACCATATGTGCATGTAAGGCTGATGATACATTTGGTTCTTCATTTACTATAGAAAGTTTCCCAGATACTCCTGAAAAAATTCTTTTTTTCCTTTTTTCATTGGACCAAAAGGGACAAATTTAATCCGAAAATGTACAGTTAGGTTTCTCCGCGTAGAATATACAGCCACCTTACTATGTCTACTTCGAACACTTGTACTTCAAAAAGCTAGGCTTGATAGGTATGTGTTGGAGGTGAATTTAACATGGTGACGTTTGCTCATACAACTACACGAGATATTAATTCTTACTCAACAGCGGCACGAATTATCACACTCGTAAGGCAGATCTTGAGAATCTTTGAAACAGTTATTTACTCTACGCTAGAGTTATTCCACCTTTTTTGCCACCCCGCCCGCTCAATCCTTCTTTTTCTTTTTCTTTTTTTCGACATGGGGACAAACAACAGCTTTCACGGAGAGCCCATTTTGTAATACAACCAATGTTCCTCATGCATGCAGAGTTATGGAGAAACATCCCTTGGCTATTTTTTCCTTTTTGATTCTGTTATTTTTCTTTACAACACCTCTTTTTGGTCACACCAAATCAAAGCAAATTGAAGTGTAAGTGTAAGGATTATAATGATCTATGAGAGTAGCGACTGTGCATAAGTATTGTCATTATTCCTCGGTAGTGTGTATGGTAATAGCCTGATTCAGCGATTCCAACAACTTGCAAACATACGCACCATTTTGACGGTTTCAGTGGTTCAGGATTGTTTCCAGATCGAATGTCGCTTGAGTCCACATATGGACAATCGCCGCTCCTGACTTCTTTTCTGTATGATGAGCCCTGTCTTCAGTTTTGGTTATCTTTTCTGTGCTCAATCTCCCCTCCTTCCTAAAGACCTAGAATGATGGAAAATCTGCGCGTCGGGCAGTTTTTCTTGGAAGTTACTACATTGGCCTATTGAGGTGGTCACCTTGGACCCTCCCCACCTACATACATATCGGGTAACAAGATCAACAATCGTATCTCTTATGATTCCATTCTTCTTGTCTGCCAATGTTAGTCTCCCTCTCTCCTACTTTCTCTCTTACTTTCTCTCTCCGCGCAACCGTTCACTACCATCATCACTTTTATCGACCTGTTGAGCCGCCAGCTGCGTGACATCTGGTTCAACTACCGCCTCTCTATTACCACTGAGAAGATTGATGTCTTGGTCATTAAGGTTTCTGAGTTAAAACCTGAACTCATCCAAACAAACCTGTACAAAAAGGTGCAACGTGCTGTACCAGTGAGGAGGAAATAGTTGGCTTTCCAGAACTGCTTGGACAAAGATGACTAGAAACTGTAAAAAGGTACATATAAAAAATAAATATGGACAAATATATAGTTTCCTCCGCTCTTTGTCTCAGTATTTCTCCAGGTTTTGGGACAAACCCCAAATTGTCATATTCTGTCGGTGACCTGAAAAGTTCCGTTCCAGTTATATATAAGTCCTCGTGGTTTTGCTTTTTTTTGTTCGAAGGATTGAGCTATTTCTCTTTTGTCTCAATCCTTTAGATACACTTGGATATAAAATACAACACCATGTCATCCAGAGACACACAATTGATTGCATCCATCGATATTGGTACAACCTCTTCAAGAGCAATTCTTTTCAACAGAAAGGGTGAAGAGATTGCTAAACACCAAATTGAGTACTCCACTACTGCCAACACAACTGCAGATGGTCAAACAAAGATTTACACCGCCGAGGGTGTCGCAATCTCTGCCTCTGATGAAGTAGAGATCGAAGACAACGACTCTTCAAAGGGGCCAACCCTAAGATTCCCAAAGTCCGGTTGGGTTGAGGTCAAGCCAGCCCATGTTTTGGCCAACGGTGTTCAATGTCTTGCTGGATGCTTGGTTGTTTTGGAAAGAGTAAACAAGGAACGTGAAAGTAGAGGTGAAGCTCCATTCAAGGTTACATCTATCGGTGTGGCCAATATGAGAGAAACTACCATTGTCTGGAACAAGGAGACTGGTCGTGCTTACAACTATGGTATTGTCTGGAATGATACCAGAACTGCTGACATTGTTAACGCCAAGAAGGCTGAAGTTTCTGCTGAAAGATTGGAGGAATTAAGACAAAGATGTGGTGTCCCAGTCTCCACCTACTTCTCTGCTTCTAAACTGAGATGGCTGATTGACAATGATGACGATGTCAAGGCTTGCTACGAGAAGGGTGGTGAATTGATGTTTGGTACCATCGACACATGGTTGATTTACCATTTGACCAAGGAGCACAGTCATGTCTCTGATGTCACTAACGCTTCTAGAACCATGTTCATGAACATTCACACTTTCAAATACGATGATGACCTTTTGGATCTATGGAACATTGACTCAAAGAAGGTTATTTTCCCAAAGATTGTTTCTTCCTCCGAATTCTACGGTTCTTTCAGTGTTCCAGAATTGGGTCCTTTGGGTTACCCAGGTGCCCTTTCTGAAGTTGCTATCAAGCATTTGAAGTCAATCGAAAATATTCCAATCCAGGGTTGTTTGGGTGATCAATCGGCCTCCTTAGTTGGTCAATTGGCTTTGAAGCAAGGTGCTGCTAAATGTACCTACGGTACTGGTTGTTTCTTGTTGTACAACACTGGTAAACAGACTATGTTGTCCAAGCACGGTGCTTTGACAACTGTTGGTTTCTGGTTCCCATCTCTATCCGAAAGTGAGAACCACCCACACTACGCTTTGGAAGGTTCTATCGCTGTTGCTGGTTCTGTTGTTCAATGGTTGAGAGATAACTTGAAATTGATCGGTAAGGCCCAAGATATTGGTCCATTGGCCTCTTTGGTTCCAGATTCTGGTGGTGTTGTGTTCGTCCCAGCTTTCTCTGGCTTATTCGCTCCATACTGGGATTCTGAAGCAAGAGGTACCATTTTGGGTTTGACCCAATACACATCTGCTGCTCACATTGCCAGAGCTGCTTTGGAAGGTGTTTGCTACCAAGCTAGAGCTATCTTGAAAGCCATGGCTTCTGATGCAGGTGCACAAGGTGACTTTTTGGAGCAAGCCGTTGACACTTATGAGAAGGCTCCTTTGTCGTTGTTAGCTGTTGATGGTGGTATGTCACAATCTGATGAAGTTATGCAAATCCAAGCCGATATCTTGGGTCCATGTGTCACCATCAGAAGATCTCCAAACGCTGAAGCTACTGCTCTAGGTGCCGCTATCGCTGCCGGTTTGGCTTCAAAGAACAAGGAGGAGAACTTGTGGGATGACTTGGATGATGTCGTCAAGACTGTTGGTTCTAACTCCAAGGGTGACTTCTGCTCCAAATCTGAGGACAACGACAGAAGACAAAAATGGACTTTGTGGGAGAGGGCTATTGAAAGAGCCAAGGGCTGGATCGAATAAGTACACTAAGTATGCGACATGTCTCTTATGATTAATGAGTTTAGAAGAGGTGAGATGTTTTTAATGATTTGATTTTGTTATTCCCTATAGTTAATTGTATATAGTGAGGATCAAGCCAAGTTAATTCTCAAGCATAACTTGTAGGCCTTTGGCTGTTAGACACTACCTATGCCTCTCGATCTTATCTTAGGAGCATTCTTCTATCACCCCATCCACCACTACTACTGTCACTACTGGCTGGATTATTCAAAAGAGATAAGGTAACATCCCGACACCACATTAGAATCTATCCGCAGTCACAATTTTCTGTCAGTAAACCCCCAAAGTAGAACATTACCCGAAAAGGACAAAATACAAAATTGTTTAAAGAAGACCAGTGAAAAAAAAAAGTTTGTGGTAATTCACATACTGTTAAAGAGCACTTCTTGAAACCATCGTCAAAGCATCAGCAAAATGGCCAGAAAAGTCGCTGCTAACCCATTAGCCTCCAAGGCTTCCGCTTCAAAGACCAGCAAGAACCCATTGGCTGACTCTACCCCAAAGAAGTTCGGTATTGGTCAAAACACCCAACCAAAGAGAAACTTGTCTAGATTCGTCAAATGGCCAGAATATGTCAGACTTCAAAGACAAAGAAAGGTCTTGAAGATGAGATTGAAAGTTCCACCAGCTATTGCTCAGTTCTCCAACGTTTTGGACAGAAACACCGCTGCTGAGGCCTTCAAGCTTTTCAACAAATACAGACCTGAGAACAAGGCTGAGAAGAAGGAGAGATTGACCAAGGAAGCTGCCGCTATTGCTGAGGGTAAGACCAGACAAGATGCTTCTCCAAAGCCATACAACGTCAAGTTCGGTTTGAACCACGTTGTCTCTTTGATTGAGAACAAGAAGGCTAAGTTGGTTTTGATTGCTAACGATGTTGACCCAATCGAGTTGGTTGTTTTCTTGCCAGCTTTGTGCCGTAAGATGGGTGTTCCATACGCTATCATCAAGGGTAAGGCCAGATTGGGAACTTTGGTTCACCAAAAAACCTCTGCTGTCGCCGCCTTGACTGAAGTTAGAGCTGAAGACGAGTCTGCTTTGGCCACTTTGGTTTCTACCATCAACGCCAACTTTGCTGACAAGTACGAAGAGAGCAGAAAGCACTGGGGTGGTGGTATCCTAGGTGCTAAGTCCCAAGCTAAGCTGGACAAAAGAGTTAAGGCCACTGCATCTGCCGAGAAATAGGACCGAAAACTCAGTTATTCGTCTGTAAAGACTAATAATAAATATAATTAAAGTAAGAAAAGAAGAAAGACTCAAGTGTAGAGTGGAAACTATCCAATCAATATCTTCAACATGGTCCTCAACATGGCGATGCTTAGCAAAATAGCTTTGTAGTGTTTAGTTTAAGCTTAGGTATTGCTAAGATCTGGTTGGTTGATTTAGATGCATTTGTTTCCGGGTAATGAGCTTGATCTATGCTTTGTATCGATTTTTTTTTTTCGCTAGCCAATGAATGTCCCTGTTGGGGTTCGCAAACTTGCTACATTGAAACCTAACAAACCATTGCAATATTGTATACTTGAGTTTTTGATCTATACAGTGTTCAATCTACTAGAAATGGCGTTCTTGACAGAATTATTTGAGAGCTTTGTACCAACTTTGGCCTTCGCAGATACCAATGAAACAGGGACCAACCCAGAATCCCCATCAGTCAACGAGGAGCCACCTGTACCAGAAGCCGCCGAAGAAGTGTCTAAAGATGGTACAGAAGCTGCCATGGATGTTAAAGAGGAAAACATTGAAAGACGGGCTAATAGACTAATGGAAGAAAACGACCAAAAACAAGCGGAATCCTCTGAATCGTCCTCTGACAATGAGGAAACTTCTTCTGACTCGTCGGATGAACCATCCCTGTCTGGAACTGGGGATAAAGTATCAACGAAGGTAGACGAGTCAACTTCTGAGGAGTATGAATCATCAAGCAGCATTTCTGAAGAAGACAGCGAAAAGGAACAGGTCGAGGCTGAGAGCGGAGAGGAAACAACCACAGAAGAGGAGGAAGAGGAAGATGATGATGATGATGACGAAGAGGAGGAAGAAGGAGAAGGAGACCCAATGGAGAAGTTGAAAGAGGAATGTGCTAAGTTAGATAGCATAAAGCCATATGTCCACCACTACCAGGAATGTGTTGAGAGAGTGACGAAAGAGATGGAGGAGGAAGGATATGAGGATAAGAATTACAAAGAGGATTGCGTTGAGGAGTACTTTCACTTACAACACCATCTAGATGATTGCGTTGCTCCAAGACTGTTCCACAAGCTCAAGTAAAAAGATACGATGTTGCTTCCTCAACAAAATAAATGTGACATTTCATTCCAATTGTATCTATCTTGAACAGTGTAGTTCACGGGAAAGGGCCAAGGGTGAATTCCCTGCTCTATCCGTCTCAAGGTGAAAGAGAGAGTGGTTGTTGTGTGGCGATTGTCATGTCCGTTTGCCTGGTAAGGGTTCTGGATGGCCTGTAACGTATATGAAGCCACGCGTATATATCGCAAGAAGGGACCAAATGCATTGGGAACACTTATTTTCACGTGGTGCTTCACGATGAGACTGAGCGAATGCAGACTGGGAACTATGAGACTGGACTGGGACTTGCGAGAGTCCAAACCTGAGTCCGAGTCCTATCGTATGTCTAGTCCCCGGTTCTGCCCCACTCTCCCAAATTGCTTCTCTGTTTCCGGCAGCATATTTTGTGGTATGTGCCACATCCTGCATTGTTTGTTTATATTGTTTCTCCGTCGCAAAAAAAGCAAAGAAAGAAGAAACCCTGCTGAGTAAGCAGTTTCAAACAGTTTCAACACAGCAAAAGAAAAACCACAAGACAATCACACGGCCCGCGTGAGGCAATTACAGAGAGGGCAGACACAGCGGCTAACAAGAAATTAGTTCAACAAGAGATAAACCAACCTGAGTTGGTGCCATTAGAATAGAAACATTCACTCCTTAACTCAATTCTCTCTATTCTACGCTCCTTTACTGACAAGAGGTTGTGTTTAAAGGTACACCCTTCCTGTTTCTGTGTGGAACTTGTTGATAACACTTCCCGAAAGTTGTGTTGAAGTGTGCGGTTATAGAAGAAGAGTGAAGCGAACTAGCAGATATAAGAGACTTTCCTCGACGCTAAGAAGAAGCCCAAGACAGCATCACCTTCTCATTTCAGCTGGTGCTTTTGCGTGTTCTTTGTTTTCTCATTCCCCTACTTCTCCTGTCCTGGTTAGCGCTCACTCCGTTTACCTACACTCTCTTGGTCCATTACCTTCTGTGAATAATACCTGCCCTGGCAGGTTGAGCTGGTACGGTTCTTATTCAACGAGGGAACTTGCCGAAAGACTGACTGGTCCCTATCCTTGCTTAGTCTCCATTTACTGTTGAGCCAGAGCTAGATCCAACATGCACAAATTCAACAGGTCAAATTCATCTCCCTCCCCTTCCTTGCAGCACGAGGGTAATCCTAATGAGGAACATCTCCCTTCAGAACAGCAAAAACATCATCATCACCACCAGCAACAGCAACAGTATCACTACAATAACCAGCAATCACAGCATCAATTTTCTCAGCGGCCCGGTAGGAGCGAACTAAAGCGAAGCCACACAACTTCTAAAGCAGATACTTTGAAGTCGTTATCTGCCCAACAGAGATCCCCATCAAACACAGCCGCTACCAATACAAGGTCCTCTTCGTTCAACATACCACGAATTTCAACTGCAGACAAATCCTATTCCTCCTCAAGAAGTCCATCGGCTTCACAAAGATTGCCAAAATCAAGGACAGGAAGCAATGGACCTAAATACCCACAGTATGCAGCACAAGAACGCACCTACCTAAGGAAGATCAAGAATGACATGGTCAATGATTATTATACCAAGGCAATTATATCAGATCCTACTGACGAGGAAAGCGATGACGACTTTTATGAAGAGGAACAGGATGAGTGGTCAGAGATGCCTTTGGATCGTAGCACGTTTAGAGAATCGGACCTAGAGATTGATACCACTCTGGACTCTTCCATTCTTGAAGATGGCGCGTCAAACCCTGAGATTATGGAAAGACTAGAATGGAATACGATGCTTGGTCTGGTACTTCATGGTGATGTAATTAGCTCAGAAAAGAGAAGAATAATCACACAGCAAGACTTTTCAGTTCAAACAAAGTACAAGGAAAATCTCTGGTTGGGAATAAAAGCTTATACCCTTGGTCGTTCCGAGGAGCAGCAGCGAAGAATCATTGGTTATTCGAGATCACTTGCAAATGACTTCTTTCAGGAGGTTTTGAATTTCAAAGTAAAAGATGAGGATAACGCGCTTAATGAAGTGGTAGCGCTTCTAACAAGATATGATTCTTTCAAATCTTCATGGTGTAATGAACGCGAAATGGCCAGTGACAAGCCTATATGTGCTAGTAAGGAATTTATAGACAGAGTTGAAGCTTTGATTTCTTGGAAAAACATTACCAAGGCAATTGCCAGAATAATTTCCGTCCTTCAAGAGTGGACTGAAAGTGATACATTGGACTTGACCGTAACACGGAGTGATGGCTTTGTCTCTACAACTTTTCCAGAAAGGCTCCTAAAAGAAAAGGATATTCCTTCCATTTTTTATAAAAGAATTTTTAACCCCCATGCCCCTTGGTTCAATAAGTCAAAGGCTGCATATCTGCGATACCATGAACTTTTTACAGAGATTAATCTACCCAGTTTCATACCTTCATTGACAAAGGTTCTTCAATTTCCTCTGAGGTTGATTGAAGAAATTATCACAGTGCGTCTAGCTTATGCCAAAAAACTTACAAATCCTACTATGATGATGATTGATGAAATGATTGAAGATTTCTCTTCGTATATTCAACTTGCTGTCACAATAAAGCAGTATGGACAAGTTTACAGAAAGGGCTGGGATTTCCACCTTGATGATGTTGATGGATTTGAAAAGAGTGTCTTAGAAGCCCTAAAGTATTTCTTCCTGCTATTACATAAAAAGTTCCTCAATACCGCATCAAGAACTTTCAAAACTTTTAAAGAACCTGATAATTTGGAACAGTATTGGTCTCTATTGAAAAATATTGGCTGTTTCATCGACGGGGCGGGCCCCGAAGTTGCTTCCCAAATTACTTCTTTAACAACAAGGTTAATATCAAGATTAGTGAGCTATGTTCAAGACCAGGAGCGTGTCATTACCGCTATTGCGGAAAACAGTAAACTGTCAACAGCACAGAGAAACCAAGAAATAACGAACTGGGCAGGCAACGCTACAGACACATTCAGTGCCATCAGGCGTAAGTTAGAGAAATTTTCTTATACCATAAGAAAGGCATTCAGTAATTCATGCCTGTATCATAATAATAAGGTGAAACCTTTTCTTGAAATCTTGCGTGATACTGATCATTTTCTATTGAAAACGGGTCATTCGAGTGGAACCTATATACTGGTATCCCGTGATCTTTACGGTAGAGAAGAGGATATTCTCAAAGTTTTGTTGGCCACTGAGATAGGATGTGACAGCTATATCCCAACTCCAGTATTGATTGATATTGATGAATACGATGAAGAAATTGAGTCTGGATATATTGTGGTGTTCAAAACATCCAAAGCGGTGCTATGGGATGGGCTGATTGTAGCGATGGACTCCATTCCTGAAATCAATTTTGATATGAGACCTGGAGATGTTTTGCTCATAAACCAAGGATCATCTCAATTATTAAAACAGACAAAGCAATATCTTTCTGAAATTGCTGGTAATACACTGACTTTTGTTGAACAACGGTGCAGTTTACCTAAAGTCCAAAGGGATTTAATCAGATCGGAAAGGCTGTTGTTCCGAATAATCAATGAGCTACTGGATACCTCTCAAAAATGCATAGGGATTATGAAAACCATTAACAAAGCTCATGATGCTATCTATATGGCCTTTTGTCTGAACAGAGACTTGGGAAAGCAGTTTGTACGAAATACAGACACTATTCGAAAGCAGCAAGTTGTCAAGAAGATGATGCGAATGAGCATCGAATGGGTTAGCCATATCGTTGATGATTGTGTTCCAACGGACAAGAAAACTTTCAGATGGTGTGTGGCAGCACTGGAGTTTGCAATGGAAGTTTCTAAAGGGTTTAACATCCTGACCTTAAATGACGCGCAGTTCAAAATTTTGAAGGAAAAAGTTGCTGGATGCATGTCTCTGTTAATTTCGCATTTTGATATAATGGGGGCAAGATCCATCGAGGCCGAGAAGAAACACCTAAATCTACCAATTCGGCCCTCTTCATTCCAATCAGATGATGCACTTCTGGAGGCATTTAGTGAACAACGAATGAGAGAGATCGAAAAGCTGGAGAGGTCTTTGAACTCACAGCCTGTAGGTAAAGTGCTTGACGATACACAAACCGAAAACCAGTTTTTAAGCTTTTTGGCCTCTTCCTTTTCAAGTGTCTCGATGAGATGGCAAAAGAGAAAGTTCATAGGTGGTGGCTCTTTTGGAAGTGTTTTCTCTGCGTTGAACCTAGACACAGGTGCAGTTCTAGCCGTGAAGGAGATCAAATTCCAGGACTCTCAATCTATCAAACAGATTGTGCCAACAATCAAAGACGAGATGACGGTTCTAGAGATGTTAAACCACCCCAATATTGTGCAATACTATGGTGTTGAGGTTCATCGAGACAAGGTAAATATTTTTATGGAGTATTGTGAAGGAGGATCATTGGCGTCATTGTTAGAGCATGGTCGGATTGAGGATGAAATGGTCATCCAGATGTACACCCTTCAGATGTTTGAAGGGCTGGCCTATCTCCACGACATGAAGATTGTTCACCGGGACATCAAACCTGAAAACATCTTGCTGGACCACAGTGGTATCATCAAGTTTGTTGACTTTGGGGCAGCCAAAGTGGCCAAGAACCTAACCAGGAAGCCTGCTACCAGAGCAAACAGCATGACAGGAACCCCAATGTACATGTCCCCTGAAGCGATTACGGGTGGTAAAACCTCGAGGTTCGGTGCCATTGACGTTTGGTCCACTGGATGCTGTGTCTTGGAAATGTGCACTGGCAGAAGACCTTGGGCTAACCTGGATAACGAGTGGGCCATAATGTACCACATTGCAGCTGGCCACATGCCGCAGTTCCCAACGAAGGACCAACTGAGTGAGATGGGGTTCCATTTCTTAAACCAGTGTTTGCAGCAGGACCCAGCGAAAAGGGCAACTGCTGCTGAGCTGCTGCAGGATCCGTGGATGCTGGACATACGAGCCAAGGCATTCAGTGATGGAACTAGCTCGTCTGCATCTGATGAACCCCGCGAGCTGGTTTAGTACGTGTATGAATGAAACGATGATGTACTATATATAACTAATCCCTGTTGGTCGATGAGAGCTCGTATCCAGTGTCGCCTGTCCTGTCTTGGTGTCTGGTCATGAGATTAATCAGTAGCAGCAATTATGTAATATACGCGATGGTGATGGTGATGGTGCTGATGTTTTTCACCAATACAATAACACTCTCCTCGCTCTCACTGTCGAACGGAAGCAGCGTAGTAAGAAAGGCGGTCACAGACAGCTCAAGCCCAATTGCCGCAGTTAATGCTGAGAGGAGGCAGCAGGTTTTTACACACTTCGAGATCCATCACATACCGAGCAATGTCCGTGGAAGCATACACCGTCGAGAGACAGCAGGAGCTCTTCGAGAACTACACGCGCATCAAGACAGCGATATCGTCTGCATCGGCGGAGAGATCGTTCACACACCCAGTGGAGCTTGTTGCAGTATCCAAACTGAAGCCAGCCAGCGACATCCGAGCTCTCTACGACAAGGGTGTGCGCCACTTTGGGGAGAACTACGTGCAGGAACTGATTTCGAAGGCCCAGGTCTTGCCGAAGGACATTCAATGGCACTTCATAGGTGGACTCCAAACGAACAAGTGCAAAGACCTAGCTACGAACATCCACAACCTTTACTCTGTTGAGACTGTCGACTCCTTAAAGAAAGCAAAGAAGCTGAACGACTCGAGAGAGAACAATGGACCGGTGATCAACATTTTCCTTCAGATCAACACCTCAGGTGAGGCGCAAAAGTCGGGCTTGTTGCCAGGTGACAGGGACGTAATCGACGAGATTGTGAGCTACCTCACTTCAAGCACGGGCAGTGGCTCAGAAATGAACGTTGCTCTTCAAGGTCTCATGACTATTGGCTCGTTTGAGCAGTCTCACAGACCTGAAGGGGACAAGAACCCTGACTTTGAAACGTTGTACCAGTTGAAGCAGTACTTGGACGACAAGTACAAGCTTGACCTACAGCTTTCCATGGGCATGAGTGCAGACTACAAGCAAGCTGTAAGACAGGGTACCTCCTATGTTAGAATTGGTACAGACATCTTTGGTACAAGACCTCCCAAGACGACAGTTTGAAAAGGTGTAGTGAGGGAACAATTTATATGTATTGTGTATATAGAGGCGCCGTGTGTGTCCTCATAATTGTTGTATAAAGAATCTAGTAATGAAGTCCATCAGGGCTGAGCTGATCCCAGCGCCAGTGGCTCTGATGGTCAGTGATACCTCTCCTGTAGGCTCAAGCTGTGTGCGCAGAAGAACTCCGAACGCACCACTGCTGGACGTATGTAAGATACCCGATGCCAGAATCTCGCCAGATAGTGTGATATCCACAAGCCCTAGTCCCATTTTCTCAGTCAACCTCTCTAGCCATAGCGCATCTGCAACAATACCAGAATGAGGTTTGATGCACGAGCTAGCCTCACCCTGGGTCCCCAGCGAGTCAATCTGCGTCCATCTTTGGCTGAACTGGTCTGCTGTCAATTTGGCAGGTTTGAGAAACTTAGTTAAGAACACTGGCAGCTTGAGACGGATAGAGTTGAAAGCGCCACCAGAGTTGAACTGGATCCGCAAGTTCGGAATCTTGTTGAAAGAGTATAGTGGGTTTCTCAAAGTTATGTTTATAGCGCAGTGTGCTTTATCATCAACAGCAATCTCTGACTGAGGAAGCTCTTTCAGATTAACAATCATATCAGGATTGACCGTTTGATAGTTCGTAATGGTCGTAGTAAAGGAAGTGATTGTTCTTGGTGACTTATTAGTGAAGGTCAACTGCAAATTGACTATGTTTGTTTGCTGCTCAGATGATCTCCCCACGCGTAAAATGATCTTTATCAAAGAGTTCTCGAAGAAGACACCTTGGTTGAACTCAAAGAGTCTGTAGAAACCTCTCTCCCAAGTCGGGGATAGAGGTCCATCAGGTTTCATTTGTGCTGCTGGTGAGGTTTCCTTCGTAGGAGAAGAAGGAGAGGATAAGGATAGTGACGGTTGCTTAAATGGAAGTAACACTGGGGCTGGTATTGAATGTTTGCCGTTGCTAGAGAATGGGGTAGGTGATGGCGACGAGAGATCCAAGCCTTGTAGGTCAGCTACAATCGAGTCTGACACAGTTCCATCAAGACCGTTCTGCGCGGTCAAGTTATCTGTGCTTGCGATATAACCACGTTTAACTGGACTTCTTTCGGCAAGTTTTGGAAGTAGCTTATTCTGCGAGGACGCAAATGGAGGGATCTCTTCCCACACAAGCCTGAAAAACTCTTGTCCCTCTTCAGTGTTCAGTTTTTGTATGAGCGTCAGGTACTCAAACGCTCTTTGTTGAAGCTCAAGGTTCATCAAATTAACCTCGATTCTCAAAATTTTTATCAGGTCAGATTTGATATGTTGGTTCTGAAGATTTCCCTTTAGCATCTTCATGAAACAAGATAGAACCATCATCTTAGTGTTATTTGAAACGAAGAAGTAGAGGTTAGCTAAGATATCGAATTGCTTTTGAACAGAGATTTCAGCCTTAATAAGGTGGCCAAACTCTCCTAAAACATATGACGCAATCTTGACCATTGATTCACTGAACTTCTTCTTTGTTATGTACTTGATTATTTCTTCGCATGTGTAACTCTGTATTGACTCGTTGTTGACAGTGATTTGCACTACTCTTTCCCAAATGGAATCTTCAAGTGTGCTTCCAGCATTATCTATTAGCTCAAACATTGTCTCAACGTACCACGATGGAGATGTGGCATACTTTTCACACAATACAGATACTTTAATAGCAATATCCTGTTTAAGAGTATGGTCTGATGACTTTAATATGGTCAAGAGCTCACTGATAATATAATCAATACAACCTGTATCGGCACATGTGTATATCAGGTCAAGACTTTTCTTTGATATCGAAACATCATGCTCTTTAAGAAGTGTAAAAACTTTCAATAAGTGCTTCTGCAATCTCTTGTGTGTAGACGTCTCGGTTACCAACGTTACTAAAGAGTTCAGAGCGTGATATCTAGTATTTAGTTCTCTAGAGTCCAGAAGCATAGCAATAGAGTCAATGGAAGTGTGTAGGGCATCTTTGGATGGGTTCAGCAGAACAGCAAGATGGATCATAGAAAACAGAACTGCATTTTGGGCATTCCTAATCGCAGAGTCACTAACCTTCTTTGTGGTCATCTCTATCACTCGTGAAACACACTCCCGCAGTATCCTTAAGGTAACTTGATCCAGCTTTGTATCAGGTGCTTCCGGGATAAGTATTGTCAGTAATTTAGCAAGAGAAACAATCAACCATGGATTGGCTATTTTGCCAAAGAAGTATTCCTTTGGCACTCTGCCAGGTTCTAGCACCAGGACTCCCAGCTTTCTACTGAGACCTGGGATAAGGGCTTGTACTTGGTCAAAATCAATCTCAGTAGCAATAAACTGCACCAATGGCAGGGCAGATTGAACTACCCCAAGGTCAGCGTCATCTGCCAATGTCAAGATTCTAGGAATCCAAGTCTTATGATTCTCGAGGATCGACTTATCTCCTCTTGCCAGTTTCAGAAGTGCCAGTAGCGACCTTTTCTTCAGCAGAGGGGGACTTGTAGGGGATCTGAGTATTTGAAAGACGTCATCCACGAGCAGTTGCGACCACATCGTGTCGCCCAGAGTCGCTACGTATTGAAGCGCTAATACGTTGAACTCTTCGTTGCTTGACGCGATATCCTTTCTCAAGCTGTTTGTTATGAGATTGATAAACTCTGTCTCGTTTTCCTTCTGGCCTCCAGTTCCGCTGAAAAGAAGCATAACAGCAAGGTACCCTGTATACTTCTCCGAATATGTATTTGATGACAAGAGCTCGAGGCATTGGCGAGAGCACATGCTAGTGTTGAAGCTGGTTGAATCACAACTGGACATCAGATAGATGTAGATGAGCTTAGTGATGTACTTTTTACGCTGGTAACCACTGAGTTTCGCTCCCTGGCTGAACTGTTTCTGAATGTTAGCAATTTCTGTATTGATCCGCTGGTCGTATTCCTCCTTGTTGCCGGCTGTTCGGAGGTCTGCAATGAACTGCTGCAGTCCTCTCATATCACCAGCCACCATATTTTCTCTCTAATGGGTTAGATCACTAGATCACTGGCTTTAACTCTATGTGCGGGCTGTCTATCTCTGTTGTTTCACACTACGTGGCTGCGGCGGCAGATACTGCTGGTGACGAGATTGACGCCGATGTCCACCAACTACAGAATCCTGTCTGCTATGGTTAATGTTCCCGCCGAAATCCTGTTGCGCTCTGAACAATAAACAACAAGGAAACCAACTCGAAATGAAATGTTTACTATTCTCTTTATTGTTGTGACTAGGTTGGGAAATATAATCTGTATGCTCGCCGCATCACATCAATGCGCAACCTTTACCTTACAACAAGAATCCGTGATAGTTTAGTGGCTAGAATCACCGCTTGTCGAGAAGTTAATTCTTAGCAATACGTGGTAGACCGGGGTTCAATTCCCCGTCGCGGAGTTTTTTCCTTCTTTTATTTTTGCTTCGTAAACGCTGGCGTCTTTCGCAAGGCAAGGTACCTAACATCCACTGGTTCCGTTGCTGGCAACTCCATAGACGCAAGAGAAGGTTGTGTTGGTGGTAGTAGTGCACGTTGCTCAACAAATCAGGTGTTCCCATAGCGGTTAGCGCGCGCAAGATGGAGGGTAGTGGGCTACACATGATTTCACCTCAGCAAACCAAGTCAGTGGCGTTTAGAGCGGCAGTCCTGCTCGCTATTGCCTACAGGTCATACAAAAGCAGATCCTTGACCCCTAGCGGGATTGTTGCGGCACTCATTACAGGCGGTATCCACTGTCTGCCGCCCTCAAACCTCTACCTAGCACTTATCCTCACCTTTTATCTCACATCTTCGAAGGCCACAAAGTACAAAGAGAAGATCAAGGAGGCGAAGACTAGGAGCCATTGCGCAGTGCAGAACGGGGAAAGCCGTCCTCAAAGCCAGAGATCGTGTGTCCAGGTTCTGTCTAACTCGATCACTGCTTCTGTGCTCATCATCTTGTCGACGTTCACTGCAAATCCTAAAGCCCAGATCCTGCTTAAAGCTGGTATCGTTGGCCATTATTCTGCTGTCCAGGCTGACACATGGTCTTCGGAATTGGGCATACTGTCTCAATCCCGGCCTTTCCTTATAACTAACTTCAAAAGCGTCCCGCATGGCACTAACGGCGGTGTTACTTCTACAGGGTTAGTTGCAGGTGCCGTTGGCTCGCTTCTGATTAGTGTCATAGCATCTGTCACCTACGAAGCAAATGCGCTTGGCCACGTTGTGTTCTTCACTCTGGTCGGGTGCTTTGGTACACTTCTTGACTCTTTCCTTGGAGCGAAGCTGCAATCATCGATTCTTGACTCCAAATCTGGACTAATTCTTGAACCTATCGGTGGCGAGAAAGTAGACAGTCAAACCTTGGTGAAAGAGAGGGAGACTCTACAATTAGTATCAGGTGACGATGTACTAAGCAATAATCAGGTCAACATTGCAATGGCTCTAATCTCTTCCCTGGTTTCTATCGGTTTCTATGACTTGATCTTCCTATAGTTCTATAGACCTTCCATTGGTACATGTGTTTATCATTCATCCTCCTCCTCTTCGCTGCTATCTGATTCGTCGGTGTCAGTCTCTTCCTCGCTGCTTTCAAACTCCCCGCTTTCCTCTTCCCCGTCATCGTTAGCGTCTTGCACATTGCTGACAATTTCATCGTGCCCCAGAGATTGGGGAACTTCCTCAGTCTCGACTTCATACCCCTTTTTAGAGAAAAACTGCTCCAATTCCTCTGCATTCGAAGGATGAGCACACACAAAGACAGCAGATTTATTTGGATCAAAAATCGAAGTGTAGTACTTGTTGAGGATCCTAATCATATCCTCTTCAGTAACCTTTGACAACTGTTGGATAAACTTGGTGTTATAATTTGGACCTCTTTTCTTCAACACATTATCGATATACTTGGAAGCAGCAGATGAATAATAGTTTGATTCAGAAGACGCAATAGAGTTAACAAGACTACTTACAGCACCCGCAAAAAGTGTCTTATCAATGCTAACATTTCCATCTGCCAAATCTCTCACAATTTTAGATGCCACCTGGTATGCTTCCACTGCATCCGCTCCTCTGTAAACATCGAACGATAGCTGTCCAGTCTCTACGCTTCTGTAAACATTTGCTCCGTAAGCTAAACCTGTTCCTCTAATACCTCTCCAAAATGGTCCTTCAACTGCTTGTAAATACGAAGCTGCTAGTGAAATTGCGACAGAATCTTCAGAGTGATAATCATTAGAAATTTTAGTGGATGCCACCAGGAAAGTTGATTCAGAAGCAGGTGCAGTGATTATATATGCCTTTTTGCACAGCGTTTTACCAAACTCTGTACAGACTTCGAATTCACGTGGAATCTTGACCATTTCAGGAGAATGGGAACTGCCTTGCTTGCATCCCTCAATGAAATGCTCCCATGATTTGATAGGATTTTCTAGTTCTGAAATGTCACCACTTATAACTATTCTAAAGTTGTTGCACCTGAACAGATGAGATCTGATGGACTCGAGATCAGTTTTAATCTCTTTGAATCTACCATTTTCTATCTTCTCTGCTAGATCAATGTAAAAATGTTCAGTTTCTAATGAGTCCTTTGATCTCTTCAGTGATCTTTTAGAAAAACACTTTCTTGTTTGTAATGATGCCAACATTGAGACACCGCTTCTCTTGGTAGATGGCAAAGCATTGATTAGCTTCTCAACTGCGACCTTCACTCTGGACTCCACAAATTTAGTGTTCCAAAAGATTTTTCTGAACCAATCAATTGCTTTCTTATAGTTTATCCTCTTGATCTGAATTCTGACATCAATCATTTCATTAAATTGATTCTGGAATCCATTGTAGAAAGAATGCTCTACGGTATCATTTTGAAGATCTTGTATGACTTGTTCATATGGGATTTCACGTCCATCAATCTCCAAAGGAAAGGTGAAAATCTCTGAAAATATCTCAAAATAAGGCAAAAGTCTTTCAGGAATCTCCATAGATGATAGAAGAATGTCAATGGAGATGAATTCGGACTTGAATTGGTCAATGTTGATGGACAAAGGAAAATCTCCTGGAGTGTCAGAAATCAGTTTTTGAGTCAGCTCATCATTTTCATCATTAACCACATCACTATTTCTGCCAATTCCAATTGTCTTTGTCTTTATGAATTTAATCATGGATGGATCTTGGGTTGGGAAACTTGAAAGTACTTTTTCAGGAATAGGAGCATCGTTCTTTGATTGTGCAGCATCCAATTTCTGTTGAAGTTGTTTCAAACCCTCTTCACCAAGTAGTTCTAACCTATCCTTAAGCATTCTCTTATTATCTGATTTTATCTTTTTGTAGACTTTCTTTGACGGTTTAGCTAAAACAACAACAGCATGACTCTTTAGCAGGTACTTTTGGAATAATTGCACCCATTGTTCCAAAGTCCATTCATAAATAGCTTTGTAGTCACGGAGAGTACTGAGGTTTTTAGATAGATCTTTTCCATCAATCTCTCCATACAAGAAATCTGTGATCAAATAATCTGTCAGTAGGTCTGCTGACTTCTCTGTTTGGAATACAAGTCTCTTTCTAGAATTCTCTACTATTTCTCTCATTCTCTCCAGATCAAAGTTTTCCAGTGTCGCATGTTCTTTCAACAATCTAAAGACTTCCTCTTTTGCCTCAAGGAGTCTGTCAGAAGGAACGTCATTCAACTTGATATACGGAATAATATAGGTAAAATCATCAGTATTAGACTCGAGTTCACTAGCGAGTGGATCTTCAATCTCAACCAAGTTTTTGGTGAGGAGTGAAATAGAACTATCCGTTAGGTACTCCAAAAGAAGAGTTATGGCCAAATCCTCGTCTTTTTCGCTGTGCTTTGGTCCGATCCAGCTAATAGAAACTTCACCTCTAGATTCATCTTTATCTGGGAATTCAACCTCTTTGATTATCTCCTGTGCAATTTCTCCAATCTGGTAGGGTGAGTCTACAAAAGGTCTGTGAGGTTTCTTCCCATCTTCTAAGCCAGGTAGTTCTCTATCAAATTCTTCCATCAACTCAAGAAACTCTCTTTCATCGACCGATCCACTCACAATGACACAAAGATTGCTAGGTCTATATGAGTCTGAATGAAATTTCCTGATGGTTTCATTACTCAAGACTCTGAGGTTCTCCATCAGACCACCTGTTTCAGAGGAATAACCGGATTTCGCAGGATAAAGAGCTCTTTGTGACTCCAAAGCTGACAGAAACCATGGTTGGTTCTGAATGCCTTGCATCTCAGAAAAGACAACACCTTTTTCCTTGCCCTCGCCATCAACATGATATACTTCGGTATAGCAGGCCTCATCAGTAAGCGTGGGGTTGAGGATATGATCTAAATAGATCGGAAGGAGCAGTTTGAACCCTTCCCAGCCAGCTGTAGTCAGTGTGTAAACAGTTTGATCAGTAGCTGTCCATGCATTCGTTTGCGAGAACGCCACATTCCCCAGAGTGTCCAAAAGCCCTTTGTACGGATACTTCTTTGATCCCATGAAGATCAGATGCTCCAGCGTGTGAGGCGTACCGCTGTCATCCTCTGCTTCAGTGGCAACTGCGAAGAACCCATTAACAATCGGAGACTCCTTGTCAATGATCGCGGCTTGCAGCCCAGTCCGTCTGGACTTCCATTTTTTGACGTGAGAAGGTGCATAGCTCACCTCAAAAGACGATAGCAGCTCGAACGAGCTTCTAGATCCTACTGTCATTTCGCTTGCTGCTCAATCAAATCTCAACGTACTGGTAATCACCTCTTCGCTTCTATTTCTCTTGGTCCTGGAACCCCAATCAACTCTCAGAACCGAGGGCTTGTCACGTGAATTGTTTTTTCCAAGATCGTAATTGCTTTTGTGTAGCGAAAAGAACCCGAATATGATGGGTTGATAAAGTAAAGGAAGTGAGTGACATACTCAGTGTTGCCATCAACATATTATAACTTTCACTGGAGAGACATTTGTGCCCCATGAAGTTCATAGTCCTTATTCAGCTGCTCATAACGTATATACTCGCGTCACCGATAGTGAAAGACGAGGACCCGCCAGTGACACATTTTGTCTACTTCACACTTCAGGAAGGAAAGGAGGAACTAGGTACCATTAAGATTGGGCTATTCGGATCAGTGACCCCGGTGACGTCCAAAAATTTCTACGAGCTTGCGACTAGCGATGATGAGAATAAGGGATACATCAACTCGATTTTCCATCGCGTTATCGATAACTTCATGGTTCAGGGAGGTGACTTCGAGCACAGGGATGGCACAGGTGGATTCTCTATCTACGGCAAGAAGTTTGCTGACGAGAACTTTACGTTGAAACATGACAAACTAGGAAGAGTGTCAATGGCGAACTCTGGAAAGGACACTAACGGGTCGCAGTTCTTTATCACTACCTCTTTTCCAAACTGGTTAGATGGCAAGCATGTCGTTTTTGGCCAAGTTTACGAAGGGATCGACATTATTGTGACCAAGGTACAAAAGGTCACAACATCTGCTGGAAATAAACCACTAACCGATATCACAATTGTCAAGTCCTGGGGTGAACCTAACTCCAAGGTTGGCGACTCTGAAGCTAAAGATTATGAAGAGTCACAGGTTGCAGATATCTCTTCAAACAGAATCTACTTTATCTTTTTTGCTCTTGTTGCGTTGGTCTTCGTCTACGTTGCTTCAAAAGAGTACTATTCAAAAAGAGTGCCTAAGTATACTTCGGTCAGAGATTGATTGTTTGTTTATTATTCTGCTCTCCTTGTACCACACACGCCAGAAAGATACCCCAGTATTCGCCCCGTCAATGGATTGAACATCTGCATTCTATTCTTTTCCTGTTATTCCTGTCTGTCTTTTCAGTTCTTCTAGCACATCTCCTCTGTCTAAGTTTTTTCCAATAAGCACCAGCTTCGAGGTTCCTAAATCTGTCGATGCTCCAGGAATAATCTCATATGTATCACGAACTCCTTGTAGTACATATCCCTCATCTTTATCAGTTATAAAAATTCCCTTTGATCTGTGTATCTCAACAGATTTCCCGTTGATTTTTGATTCCCATAAAATGTACTGGATGAAAACTTCGACTTGTTTGAACTCCTCTTGTGTGATGATTCCGAAATCAACTGCTATGGTGGATATTCTTGAGTCATGAAAGCTCCCCTTGCCATCGTCATTCAATTTGACGGATTTCTCAAAAGCGTGGAGGTCCAGAATCTTGTTAACATCGATATCACCGTACTTAGTCTCATATATTGGCGCGATGGAGTTTATTTGTCGTATACGGTCCTCCAGTATAGTATTATCCTTCCTCTTATCCGTCTTGTTCAAAAGTATTACATCTGCAAGTGCAATTTGTAGGTGTGCAGTGGTGATTCCTTCTTCCTCAATCTCTAGTCCATTAGACTTATGCCAGTGACCACCAATGTCATCCAGGTACGTGCTGATATGCTCAGAGTCCAGAACGGTCACCACTCCATCTATATACACGTTACTTTTAAGACCATCATCCAACCAAAACATTTTTGCAATAGGTGCAGGATCAGCCACTCCACTTGTTTCAAGAAGAATGTAATCGATCTTATCACCTGTTCTTTCAATAAGATCTTCAATGGCTTGGACGCCATTGTCTTTAACAGTGCAACATAAACAACCGTTACCTAAGTCAAGCCACTCTTCATACCGAGCTTCCCCATCCTGTACTGTCAATGATTTTTCAATTTCAGAAGAATCTCCAAACTCATTGAGGATAATGGCAAACTTCTTGTCTCCACGTTTAGCAATTTGATTGAGCAACGTTGACTTACCTGACCCCAAGTACCCAGTTATGATAGTAATAGGTATCTTCCTTGATACTGTTCCCCTGGCGTTGTCCTCCGTTCTCTTCTGTAGTGTCTCTTGATAAAACCGGAGTTTCTCCTCACTTACGAAAGTAGTATTGGTGTCAAGCTGAGATAGTCTTGTATCAAGGTCTGGCTCGTCACCAGTAACCAGCTCAGGTATTTCATCAACGTCCGACATATCCTTCTCAATTCCTTTTCCAAAGTACGACTAAGGTGATAGGTGGTGTTACATACTGAGAATGAGAGGCTTTGGATTTTTTTTTATGTAACGGTAAAAACGAAAACGAGAGGGAATTGGGATAAGTATACCAGCTCTTGAGAGCTTGCGATGAGTGCCAACTGTATAGGTGTGCTGTCAGAAAGGATGCAATAGTCCATCTCAGATTGCTTGTGCATCTACACGATATCAAAAAAGAAGGCATGTATTACTTCTTTACCTTCCTTTCATTTATGTACAAAACACATCTATACGCATGAAAGACCTCCTCTCTAGAAGACTTTCTCAAATAGACTGATCAAATCACTCTTGTGGTTCCCCTTGATTAACAGCTTTTTCGATTCATTCATCACTTTAAAGTCCTTCTTTGGGACGTGACTCAACACCTCTGACAGGTCATTTCTCAATAGAACAACATCACCAGTGATCTTTCTAATTTCCGTATGCACATTGTTATTATCTTTGTACTCGATGTATATTGGCAAGTTCCCCTGTACTGTTCTTTGCAAGTGATATGATCCTTTTCCAAACTTTTTGTTGAAAGATGATGATGATCCAATATCTTCCGCTGTTACGTCGCTCAGTTGTGGGAAAAGTGACTTTGCAGCTCCTGCTGTCGAGGAACTCGATAAACCCTGTGTAGAGTTGTATCTAGTTGCCTGCTTCAGTACTTGACATGATTTTCTGAGCATGGTGATGAGATAAATGCTATGAGAATCCTCTCCTTGAGAATGGGATGGAGGTTGAACTCTTCAGATCCCCAAAAAAAAAATCAGAAAAGAGGAAATTCCGGGGATGTTGATTATATTCCGAGGGTGTGTTGATGCTAACTACAGGACCAGTCTAGGTAATACGTAAGTTTTAGTGAATATCTAATGAGTCCAGAGTCTAACATGCTTGTCCTTACCACCACTGGCAACCCGTTTCCCATCAACACTCCAGTCCACTGAGTATACCTCATCCTGATGACCAGGTAAATCTACACTCAACTTCTTAGTTCTGATATCCCAGACTTTCAAAGTAGTATCTTTGGAACAGCTGACCAACAGTCTACAGTCAGAAGACCATGCAGTCTGGTACACAGCTGCAACATGCCCTCTGAAAGTAGATATAAATTTACCTGTTCTGCCATCCCAAAGCTTGATGGAGTTATCAAAAGAGGCACTGACAATATGCCGTCCATCTGGAGAAAACTGAACGTGGTTGACGAGTTTCTGATGACCAGTCATACGGCATAACGGTTTATTGGATTTCAATGGCTCCCATAGATACATGGTGAAGTCATCAGATGCAGTGACGATTCTCTCCTCAATGACACCATTGATTTTGGCCACTTTTTCGTACTGTTGCAGGGCTTTCTGTCTCGCCTCTTCAGCAGTTGCGGGTTTAACGCCTGTGTGGTCGAAAGGTCCTTTTCTGAGAACATAATCAGTCGACAGTGACAAGTGATTCACCCAATGAGCGTGTGACTTCAATGTGTTGATTAACTTACCATCTTTGGCATCCCAAACTTTGATGGTTTTATCATGAGAGGCGGAGTAGATGACGCCAGATCCACTCCATTTCACACATGACACACTGGACGTGTGTCCACTGAGTGTCATCAGCGGCACTCGTCTATCAGTGTCCCAGATCTTTATGGTACCATCTTTGGAACCGGATACCAATCTCGGGCTATCTCCTGGTTTGGTCAGGTGGAGTGGTTCCCAAGCTAAAGATGAAACCCATTTGGTGTGTCCTCTTAAGGGACCACCGAGCTCTTTTCCGTTCTCATCCCAAAGTCTTACAGTGTTATCCATACTACCTGTAGCAATTTTCTCTCCATTGGGTGACCAGTCAACACAAAGAACCCAATTAGTATGTCCTTTGAGAACGTGTTTGGTAGTTTGAGTGTTACAGTCCCAAATTCTTGCAGTGGAATCACCCGAACCTGTAACCATTTTAGCACTGGTGTGAGGAGCAAATTGGGTACATAGGATTGTCGATCCATGCCCCGCAATGGACGCTGAGGATCTCGTCACAGGTTTGACTTTAAAAATAGCTCTTGGGGTATAAACAAGCGTCATAAAATCTTCAGTGGTCTTTAAACCTGGCTTGAGGACAGAGTTATAGAGATTGTCTTTTATATCGACTAGGTCCCCCTTCTCGGCATCGTTTAGGAGACTGAAGGAGTAGGGAACTGGTTCATCCTGCTCCTCGAGCAGCTGGTTCAGCAGCTGCTCCAGCTGCTTTTCAGAAATGTTCCCTGGCACTCTGATTGACCCTCCCACTGAGTCACCTGTGTCTGATGCCTGAAACTTGATGAGAACATTAGGAAGGTCATCAGGGATGATATCCACCTCGCGTGGTTCCTGGGCTAAACGCTTCTGTTTCTTGGAAGGAGGTGGGACTAAGGTAGCCATTGTATATTTTCCTTCTTCTGTGTCCAACCACTATTGGCTGTGAGTGTGGTTTGAGAGGTAGTATATATCAAAAAGTGCACCTGCCTACTGATCTTTCCTAGTCTTGGTCTTGGTATCAAAAAAAATTTGTTCCACATCCTCATCGCTTATGTAATGCTATCTTCCCTATCGAATCATTACTGTTGGCGTCACCAATGAACGACTAGCTTGCGACCGGCCGGACGGTGGTCCCAAGTGAAAGAGGATCCAGGTCTTCGTCGAGCCATGGATCCGTTCACAGTGATACAATGATAACTCCCCGCTACCCTTCCATAAAAAAGGGCCTAGCCGTCACCTACTTGTTGCCTAATCAAATGGTTTATGTTAGCCGCCCTGCCCCGTCGAGCTCAATTTCTAGTGCCGGGTACCCCCCGGGTGACGGGCAGCAGCACTAGCAGCAGCACTAGCAGCAACACCCTCGGGCAGCGCGGCGGGCGCGCGTTTCGATTCTGTGTTTTTTTTATCTATTTAGTGCTGTTTCCGCTGTTTTGTGATTTCGTTCGGTGGGGGTTTGAGAAGAAGGACTTACACAGACCTGTCTAGTCTCAGTATAGGCGGAAGTGGTCATCAACACCACAGCGGTCAGGCAGCAAATTACCTGTTGAGGAGAAGAATTGCAGGAAAGAACACCGCAGCGCTCAATTGTGGCTACCAGAATAGCGTGAGAGAAAAGAGGAATCAAGGAAGGAAGAAACACACGGCTTACAGCGGAGACGGGACATCTAGCTTTAGAGAAAAGCAGAGAAAATGACTTGCACCCTGGAGACTAGTGACTACGTGATCTCAGTAAAAGATGCGTCCAGCGACAAGCAAAACCTGGCGAAACTTGTGAGCCATTTGAACAAGGCTGGGGTGTTCACTCAGACTCGCGCTGGCGGCGACAAGGGATCCCAGCTTGTGTTTGTCAAAGTTGAGGACAGTGTACTGTTCAAGCAGATCAAGTCATTGGCTCTGGCAAATTACCTGCAGGGCTTGAGCTACGAAATTGATAATGACGAGCAGATAGCTTCAAGTCTCACAGAGATTGACAGGCTGAGAGCTGTTAACAGCCTTTTAACCCATCCTGAGTCTGAGGGAGGCCTGGGGATCACTCCGTGCTTGGCACCATGGGAGTTCGTTGACACAGTCACTCTCATATATGACACCAAATCAAACCAAAATCTATTGAGGAAATGGATGAAGAAACCTCTGATTGATGAAAGAGATATAGAGAGTATCAGAGAGTTGGCTGGCGAGGAAACTGCCCTCTACTTTGCCTTTGTCAGATTCTACTTCATATGGCTAGGCATACCCACCGCACTTGGTTTCATTTCAAACTTTTTTTTCAATGACTTCTCTAGCTTCTATACCCTCTTCATCACAGTCTGGTCAATCATTTTCGTCCATGCATGGAAGAAAAGGGAATCAGAGTATTCAGTGGCGTGGAATACTAAGGGATGTGAAAAGGTTGAGGTGAAGAGATCCCAATTCAAAGGCGAGTCGGAAGACATTGACCTTATTTCTGGTACCAAGACTCCCTATTTCCCAAATTCGAAAAGAACATTGAAAAAACTTCAATTTATTCCTAAAGCAGTGCTAGGCGGAGCTTTACTCTTAGTTTACCAACTATTCTGCTTCTTCGTCGAAATTACTTTGAACGAAATCTACCAAGGACCCGGTAAGTCTATTCTAGGTTTTGTTCCTACCGTTCTTGCAGTTGTTGGAGGACCAATCATTACCAGTTACTACACAACCTTTGTTGTGAAAGCTGTTGATGAAGAAAACCATGAAACTCAATCCAGCTACAACTCTTCCATCACACAAAAACTATGGGTACACAACTTTTTAGGTGCTTATGCTCCACTTTTTATCACTCTTTTCATTTACCTACCTTATGGTCATATTGTGAACAACCACCTACCGGCAATTCATTACTTGGCTTCAAAAGTTGGTGTTCCTGTGATTCAACGTGTATTCAAGATTAACACAAAGAGATTGGTGGGTCAATTCCAATTTTTTACTTCTATATCCTTGGTTGTGAACTTCTTACTTGAAAACTTCATTCCAGTCACATTGAGATTATTCAAAGAGTACACCAATAAAAACACACCACACCCAGATGACGCCCCAGAAGAATGTGACTTTTTAAAGGACGTGAGACATCAAGTTAGTTTACCAAAATTCGATGTTAACGCAGAATATAAAGAGCTAGTGTTGAATTTTGGTTACTTTGCCATGTTTGGGCCAATCTCTTCCACTGCTCCGCTGTTTTCCTTCATCTCAGCATATATCGAGATCAAAGGAGACCTGGAAAAGTTGTTAATGCAATCCCAAAGACCAATTCCTCTCTCTGTGGAATCCATTGGCCCTTGGGACTCCTATCTCCAGGTTACTACGTGGATCGGCTCTTTTGTTGCACCTCTCCTAACCACATTATTCAAAAATAATGATGCATTCGTTTCCTCTACAAGATACCATCCATTTGGATCTTCAATTAGTGTTACCTTCAGCTCTGCGGCTGCTGTGGCAATGGTTTATGAGAATTTTGCCATCCTCTTCACCTTCATTGTCTCGGCCCTTTTCAACTCTTCTAAATCCAAGATTGAACGTGATCATGATTCCAAAGTTTTAAACTTGCGTCGGTCTTTTATCAACAAGTATTTGAAAAATGAACCTTCCGGCAAGAAGGTAATACTCATTGATCCATCTGTTCCTCAATGGAAGAATCTGGCAGAAGGCATTGGAAAGACTTCCAAGGGTGCCAAAACAGAAAGTTTTGCTTCAGGAACTTCCAGATATGCCACATCATCGTCGATTGAAAACCGGTCGGGTAAGATATCCAATATATCCAGTACCGTTGCATCTAAGACTGTGGAAAAAACTGAGACACAGACCAACGATATATCTACTTCTAGTTTAAAATCTGGAGTCATTGGTGGCGTCCCTCCGTCGTCAATTCCATCTTCTGTGGGTGGAAACGAACCAGCTACATCCTCATCACAAGAATCCGTGTCCTTGAATGGAGCAACACTTCCACCCAATTTCGGTAAAAAGAATTCAAGTGTCTCTATCCCAGAGAAAACCGCAGCTAATGATGCTACTACCGCTTCCAATGACGCGACACATACTGCAAAAGACCCACAATCTGTCGGTCAGCAAACTAAGTATGAAAATGTCAGTAATGTCGATGCTTTTGGTTCTAAAGCAGGTGTGATACTGGAGACTTCAAAGAATAGTGATGTCCATAAAGTAAGAACTTTAGACCCTTACAGACAAGAACCTTACAACGAGGATGACTCGCAGCCTGGATCATCTCAAGAGGAGGCTGATCAATCAATGGTAGAAGCAGTGAAACAAGAAGATGAAATACATTCCTCCAACAGCTCCACTTCGACACCAAACAAGAAGAAGGGTATTTTCAAATCTATTAGAAGAAAAGCCAAGAGCGCCTCTCATTCCCTACATCTACCAAACACTCCTACCAAACAATAGATATCACAGCATGTACAAACATACCATGTTATTATTTTAAATACACAACGTTTTTGGCTTTTGCTTCACTTTTCTTTACTAACTCTTGATAATATCTACTCTGGCTCTGTCCCAAATATCATGCAAATATAAATCTTCTGATGTGTTATCATCGACCTTTGTTAATTTGCTAAGATCTGGAGGAGTAATCGTAAGAACAACATAGCTGCCTGGTCCATTTGGTCTCATGAACACTCCTGGATTGATCACAAGGACGTTCTTCACAACTTTAGCTATGAATCTCAACTCTGATGGGATTATCAGAATATCAGGAATTGAATCTATGAACTCAGTCAGTCCCAAATAGGGGATTTCCAACTCTGAAGCAGGGATCTGTTCATTGACCTCATCGCCTTGATCGTTCACTTTTCTCTTTCTAGAACGGGACGCTCCTGGGAACATGGGGTAAAATCTCCTTTGGTCAATTACATGACCAGCTATTCTCTCAAATCTGTTCATTTTCACAAAATCATCACCTTTGTTGATGTCTTTCAAATCTCTGAATATATCATTATTAGATACTCCTAGCAAAATCTCGTTGATTTGGAATAGTGAAGGGTTTGGGAAACACTTGAAGTTCTTGGGTAAGAGAAGGGTCTTCCTGTCTAGCGAATCCTGTGGGTATGAGGAATGTTTTGATGCTGAATCTTTCAACGATGGGATCAATATGACTTGAATTTTGTTGTTAAGTTTCCTTAGTATTGGAGTTACGATGGATTTGAACACATCATCCAATGTTTTTGGATGTGCTCCATCTGGTGCTGTAATTTCCAACTCTCCGTTCGCTATCATTGGGTGTGTGATGTCTATGAATGGTCCAAAGAAGATGACTGTATTGGGTTTGTGTGAGGTATTGATGGTCTCAATCAAGTTTTCTAGGCAGCTGAAGTTCAAATCATTGCTTGTTGTGTACGGCCCAGACGCAATAACAGTCTTAAAATGGTGATCACCATGGTCTATCGAATAAAAATCAACCAACTCTTGCTTAGTAGAGACGGGAGCACCTAATTCAGGAATGTCAATCACCTCATCAACTTTGAAGTATTCACCACTGGCATTCTTGCCTTTGAAGGCCACAATTTGTCCTGGAAAGAAAGAAAACTTATCCAATGATGTTAGATCTAGAGGAATTCTCTTGCCGACACCGAGCATTCGACTTGTCTCCAGTGCTAAGGAGCTTGAGTTCAGTGGGTTGAGTTCGTCCGCGAAAGCAGGGTTGTCCGACACAATTCTACCTACTGTTATTATCTGAGACTGCTGAATGATAGAAGGATTAGCAAAGTCGTTGATGCTGAGCTTATAGTGGTCCTGTAGAATACCCATAAACTGTTCGATCTGCGAATCCAGCACATCTGCCGTTTCCAAAAGCTTTGTCCTCATTGTGCGGAAAGAGTACTTTTTAGCATCAAAGCTTGCCATTACTTTCACCTGGTTATCACTTTCCTCTTCGTAATCCATGCAGCTGGCTGAAGGTGAAATGTGACCATTGAGAGTCTCGATGATCTCTCCGGACGACTGGTCATTCTGCTTGAGGGGAGTAGGGGTGACAAGGCCGTTGTCATTACTTTCACCAACGCCAAGTGGCGATGACTGAACACTGCCACTCTCGTTGTTGGACCTCTTCATAGGAGTGCTCAATTTCTTTCTCTTCGCCAACGATGGTGTTCCCGGCATGAAGCTGAATGGAGATGACGGGTTGATATTCCTGATTGATTTCTTGATTGAAGATGAAACATCTTGGTGTTGTTGCTGTTGATGCTGTCTTTTCTTCTCCAGCTTTTCCTGAATATACTCTTGCAGTTTCATAAAACTGTCGCTGCTCAGTTCAATATCATTTCCGTTGTGCTTTGCAAAGATGAATGACTCCCAATGCAAGAACAACTCCTCAACGTCGATGGAAAAGATCTTCATAAGCTGTTCGCAAGTCTGCTTGAGCTCTGTCGTGTCAATCTTTGGACCGAACTTCGCCACCAAGTCCTTGTCCATTGTCATCCCTGCTATAATAGTATTCTATGTACACAAACAGAAATTAACAGTCCACAGACTGTCTTGTCTCTCTGCTTCCTACTTCCTTGGATGTTTGCTCCTTCTGTTTGACTACTGGCTCCACTGTGCATCTCTTTTTTTCCACTGCTACACGCGTTGCGCGCGTAAGACACGCGTCAAAGACGGGTATCATGATCACATAATCGCACATAGCAAGCAAATCAGAACAGCAACAGGCAACAGGCAACAACCCACCCAACCCCCTAAGGCGTCTGATGGCCGGGTGCTTTGGTGTAGGAGTCTGGAGTCTGCAGGAAGAAGGAATAGGGATCTTTTATGTGAGTGTGAGGGGGTTTTATGGGTGTTCCAGCAGTTTGGGATTTGATCAAAGCAGGGTTCCACACTAGGGTACCGTTCCCTGTGTTCGCTAGTACATTCTACCATGATTTCCAAAGACCAGTTCGTATAGCAGTCGATGCTTACCAGTGGATATTTGAATGCCGGGGTGGTCTTAGATCTTATCGTAAAGAGCATACAGGCAAATTTATCCAGAATTTCGTCGGTAGGATACGGTACTTGGTGCAGTACAATGTGAGCTTTGTTCTGGTATTTGATGGAAAGCTCAAGCCATCTTTCAAAAGGAGAAAGCATCTGCAGGCCAGTATGGATGATGATAGCTTAGATTTTGATGTTGATTATGGACTGTATCTCTCTATCATAGCAGGAAACGAAGAGGATTTCAAGGAGAATGATGCGCCAGACGTGCGGTTGCTAAAGCGCATCCTCGCACTTTGGGGCATCTCATACATTGATGCACCAGCAGATGGCGAGGCAGAGGCCGCCAGACTACAGCGGGACGATATTGTGGATTACGTACTGTCAAATGACTCAGATGCACTCATCTATGGAGCAACACGAGTTTTGCGCAACTTTTCCAAATTCAAACCAGCTGGAGCATTACAATCAGCAACTAACAAACCAACTGTGGAGTATTGGTGCACCCCTGTGCTTTTAGCTGACTTGGAGGAAAAAACAGGCTTCAACCAAGAACGGTTGAGGTTGTTCAGCATCCTCCTCGGTGGGGACTATAATACTGGGGTGACATCTTTAGGTGCGATTCGCTCGAGTCAGCTAGCACTTCTAGGATCAAGTTTTGTGGTATCCCATGTAAGTTCTTTCGACTATGGTACATTACCTGACTTTTCAAACGAGCTGAGTCAGATCTACAAACACCGTGCAAACACCAAACAGAGGAAGTACATTCTTCAGAGATTTCAAGATAGTTTGCTTGAAACGATAAAAGAGAACACGGTAGCTTTATTCAAGAGAAGAGGGGAGTTTAATCTAGAAGGGTTTCCTCCAGAGTATGTCGTGGCAATGTACCATAACCCTCTTGTATTGAAAGACCCCTTCCAGTTCAATATCAATGATACTAATTTTGCAGAATTCAAAGAAGCGCAGAGCTTTCTGAAGAATGTTAGCCTTGAAATTCTATTCCAAAAGCTGAGCAAATGCTCAATCCCTGTTAAAAACGTTGGCCACTGGTTTACTATGAAGTTCTCAGAGGCCTATCTCCTCAAATCGATTGTTACAAACTCTATTGAGTTTTCTCCAATTCTTGAAAAGATTACTGAGCGCACCATTGGTGATGGGGATGAGTGTAACACACATGAATATTATTCTACACGATACCAGGTATCGTGGAATTTCGAAACAGGTTCTTCAAGATCTCTCTGGAATGACGACGTGGGAGATTCTCATATATCATCAAGTCCTAGGAAAAAGAACGGCGAACTATTGTGGATACCAAAGGAACTGATTCCTCGTGATAGTCTTGTGAGCAAGACGTATCATACTCGTAAACAGAATGATCTTAAGAAGAAAAAGACACAGACCAATACTCTTGTAAAGTTTCTCATACCGAGACTACCTCCATCGAAAGATGATGGTGGTGCTGATGGAGGTAATCTGAAGAAAAAGCCAACTTCAACATCAAGCTCTGTGTCAAAACCCAAATTAACCCCAAGACGGTCCAGATCACGGGTTGGATCCATCTTAACAAAGTCATCAATATCTCCGGAGAGGAGAACAAATGGAGACATAGTTTCGCAGCTGATGAACTCACCAAAGAGAATGATGCGCGCAGGACTGATGGGGCATACACCTGAAACCTCTCCTGTAAAAACCCCTTCGGAGCAGAACGATCTGTTTGGAGGGTCGCCGTTGATAGAAACTAGGGCAGCGATTCCCTCGGATGATGTGACGATGATTACAATCAGTTCACGATCAGATGATACGTCAGATATGGATAGATCTCTAAGGAGATTAGACTTCTTCGATCTAGTTTCTGACGACGACGGGGATGCACAATACGACTTGGTAACAGAGAACGTGTTGAGAGACCTAGATTTTGGTATCGAGAAATCCAACTTTGAGAGCTCGTCCTCACCTCTCAATAGCACTACAGCATCCGCATCAATAATGCATCGCCGTCGTGCTGAAGACAAACCCGATGCGTCACCACCAGCGCTTCAGAGTCCGAACAAGAATCTTTTAGAGGACTTTTTAGCTGAAAGGGGCGAGGGCTTTGGGAGCTCAAGACCTGGCTCAAAATCAAATAGTTTCCCGTCCATGTCATCGTGCTGCTCCTCTTTGGCCATCTCTAAGAAACCTGATTTCATAAAGCCTATATTCAACCATCCGTCTATCCTGGAATCAACCGCAACAGCTGCCTACAGAACTACCACTCCGTCTCCGTCCTCTGCTAGTCCTCGACGCATGTCTGCTCGAACTCCAACAGAGGTGATCTGCCTCGATTCAAGCATTGACTCTGATTGATTGAATTGCTGACTGGCCCAAAAGCCGCTTTCATTTGGCGTGCTCGTAACCCACACAGTTCTTCTGTCTGGGACATTAATATAAGGAATATGAGAGTTTTTCACCCTTTTTTGCCAGTTTGTTTACTTCCCTCCTTATCGTTACAGCGAGAAGTGGAAGGATTCATCTCACTAAACTAAACAGAGAAAAAGAAACAGTGATGAAGATTCTTGTGGTTGGATTGGGTGGTGTCGGGGCAATAGCAGCGTATACGTTGCAATTGAACCCAGACGTTGAGGTTTCCACTGTCGTGAGATCTGACTTTACCAAGATCCAGGAGAGGGGAGGGTACGAGATTGACTCGGTCGACTACGGTAAAGTGAACTACAGTCCCAGTCATGTATATCAAACGGTGGCAGAGGCTGTTGAGGAGCAAGGGAAGTTTGACTATGTTGTTATCACTGTGAAAAATGTTCCTGATATCCAGCCAGTGGAAGATATCTACGCGGAGGCAGTGACAGGTGAGGACACTGCGATAGTACTCTTGCAGAATGGTTTGGGCATTGAGAAGGCTGCGTTCAAAAGATTTCCAAACAATATCGTGTTGAGTGGTGTGTCCATGATCAGCTCGATAAACATGGATGCAAAAATTCAACATGTTGGCACGGACGAAGTTGCCATTGGTGTTTTCCACAACGAGAATCTGGACGCTGAAGAAGAGAAGGCGAAACGAGACGAGTTCGTCAGGCTTTATTCCAATGATAAGAACAACTGCTTCGTTGATGACGATGCCAAGTACACCAGATGGAGAAAGTTGATCTACAATGCTACATTCAACTCAGTATGTGCTATCACAGATCTCGACGTAGGCAGAGTTCAGGAATTCGGTGCAATGGATGACCTTATCACGCCTGCCATGGACGAAATCATTGCCATTGCTAAATCAGACGGGGTTGTGCTAGGGGAGGAGATCAAAACAATTATGACTACGTCCGACGACGGGGTGTGGTATGCTCCATCGATGCTTGTTGATGTACGTAAGGGAAACCAGATTGAAGCAGAGGTTATTGTTGGGAATGCGCTTCAGATTGCTAAACAGAATGGGGTCCCTACACCTGTGCTAAGCGTAATTTACTCCTTGCTAAAGCTATTTCAGTGGAGACTGAAGGAACAGAACGGGAGGGTGACGCTACCAGAGCAGAGACCTGTCCCAACTAGAAACCTGGCCAAACAATAATTTATGTACCCACTCAATGTCCCATCATATCTGTAGTCTTGACAAGCTTCTGTAGTGGTGTGTTGACAACAGGAAATGCTCTATGTTGGGCACAGGAGATACTTTGCATTTTTAGAATGTACGCGCGGGCCCCACACAACAAACCAACAGAGTTGGCGAAACAGTCGGTTGCGCGTCACAGTTATTGGTATCCGACTGAACTGGGATACGGCAGTGGTAGAAATTAATGGGTATGGCAGTCGGTGGAAGTTCAGTACCGTCTGATGCGTCTGATATCGAGGATGGCTCATCCGATGTTGATGTTGATTTCTTAGATTCGATTACGCCTTCAAGCTTGAACAAAGACGGGACACGAAGCAGCGGCGGAGGCGATAGCCATTCGTTCTGGGTGAGCAACAAAAAGGCCAAGACCTTCTCTGTGCCGTCTTTCATCAAGAAGGGGAGTGCTGATGTGTTCAGAAGAGCCGGAGAGCGCCAACAACATCACAAAGAACAAAAGGAGAAAACACTGAGAATCATTGAAAAGGACGACAGGATAAGGAATGATATCATGGAGAGCCTGAGCAGCAAAGCTATCAGAGACACTGACTACGTGGAGTTCGTTGTGCGAAGTCATAAACTTATGAAGCTGAAGGACTTATTCCTATTTGGAACCCCCACTGTCGTTGACGCCGATGATGCGAACGACTCTGTCCATTTGCTTGAACGAAATGCCATTCAGAGAGAGGGTGGCTCATTTACTGGTAACTTCTTCAACACTCTGGACTATAGGCTTATCAGGACAATGAGTTTTAGTTTTAGTGAGGGTCTAAGTGAGTTCTGCGACCGTATAGGGTTCGACCAAACTGTTCTCAAGAGGAAAGTCCTTGACGCGGACATGACGTTTGATTCTGGTAAGAAACTACAAGAGATTGATATGATATTGTTAAGAGTAAGAAGGTATTTTGATTGTACTATCCAGGATTCTTTCTGCTTGAATACATGGAATGCTTTGATGAGATTCATGGGTGTTTTGATGATGGAAAAGAGAGTCTCCAGCTCTGGAAGCTCTGTGGCTTTGACGCAACTCGTTCAGTCATTACTAGAATGGGGCTATGAACACACAGGTGAGGTTATGATATCGCAGACCGTTGCTGTGTGGGACGAGATCACAGATCTAATCGGATTAAGGTATCGCATTGTGGAGAAGTTGAGTATCCAGCACTCTGAAGCAATACGACAACTCAAAATATCATTTGTACTTTCCGTGATCACAGATGGAGGCTTTAAGGGGGTGGAGTATGTTCTCAACAATAAAGAAGACAAACTAAAGGTCACAACTCATAGAGTCATCCTTGCAGAAATGGAGAAGTTGATGGGGGCCAATACTTTAAAAAGATTTGTAGCAGAGGAGTCTCCCAGGGCAAATGAATTCTTTGAGCATCTCAGACTGAAGGTCCAAAGCATGGCACATATTCTTTTGGGGACAGAGGAGTCACAGGATTCAATGCTGATAAGGATTGTAGAGAAACTGAAGGAGATGGAGCAACAAATCACGATATCATATGAAAAGACCAGCCAAACTCAAGTGAAATCTGTGCTTACCATGTTGATAGCTAGACTAATAGACTGAAGGGCACGCATCTGCAGTGTCTATAAATCTATAAATATACAAGACATCTATATTAGAATAGCTCAGGTACTACTTTGGGTAGGTCCAGAATGTCCCTAAGAAGGAGGGCGCCTTCAGGAGTTTTCCCCAGATCCTCTGTCCTCTCAACGAAATGGATAGATTTCAACCCCAACTGCGTGCTGGTGACTATATTAGCCAATGAATCATCGACGAAATAGTGGTTTAAAAAAGAGTCGCCTCCGTTTGCTTCTTTCAAGGCTTTGTAGAACATTCTGTAATCCGGCTTGCAAACCAAATCATTCTGGGAGTAGTCACAGTATGTTAATCCATCAAACAGGTCGGCGATACCTAGCAATCTGATAACTCTCTTGGCGTGGTTTTTGTAAGCGTTTGTGAACAACCAAAGTCTTTCGACTTTACCAGCCTCTTTCAACCGGATGAGTAGCTGACGCAGCTGAGGGTCTGGCTTCAGAATGTTCTGGAGCGGGAGGGCGTCGTCCACCTTCTCGTTGTACTCTATACCGTCGATCTGGTGGAATTTGACCAAGCCTTGGATGGCGAGACCGTACTGGTGGTAGTACTTGGAACAGAGCTGCTCGGCGTCCTCCTCCGACACCTGCAAATTCTGTTTGAAGTACTCGTGGATGTACACCTGCATCAGGTCATGGATCCTCGTTGATCTTCTGTAGAGGCAGTTGTCGATGTCGAAGAAGAAAATCTTGGACTCCGGGGAGCTCAATGGAGGCGGCAACCGCTGGCTGTTGTCGGGGTCGTAGGTTAGTTTGAGCTGAGAGCCCTCGTGATCAAGCGACTCTAAATGCTGCTTGTTTTCTTCGAGCGCTTTGCGTATTTTAGCCTGGTACTCTGCCAGAGTGGGGGTGTGGCCCTTTGAGAACAGGGAGCAGGGGTGGTTGTGGTTGTGGTTGTGATTGTGATTGTGGTGCTGACGGTGCTGGTGATGGTCGTGCATCTGGGGTGTGTGTGGTGTGGTGCGTGGTGGTGCGTTTAGCGCTCGTCTGTTTCGTGCTCGTGTGTAGAGCTCTTCTGCGTGTGTGTGTGCGTGTGGTATATCGATCGATCGATCTTATCTGAGTGCACACATAAACGTTTTGTGTGTCGTTTGTGTTTGTCAGATGCCACGGAAATACGCAGGCCTTCTCCGCGCCACAAAACAAAAACTATACCACACCGACGGCATTGCCGGCACACTGCCCGTACCATAATGTATCACATCCCAATGCAGTAATATTCCCACTTCGGCACAGCGTATTAGTCATCCGATTTGTGGGAGTTTTCGTGGTTTTCGTGGTTTTAAATTACACTGTTGTGGTTCGTCCAAATTTTTCTTCTCAGCAGAACTGGCAACTTTGGGAAGGGGAGACGGACACAGAGACCACAGCACGGAGGGAAACTGAGTGTAAGAAAAAAAAACATTCAAAAAACTAAAACGTCCTCCCCTCGCACAAGACAGTGAAGTGAGTGGGAACCAAGAGCAAGAGCAGCGGCGGCCAATCAGTTAAGCCAGGTTGGAAGAAATAAGGTCTGCACGAACTCGGGATTTCAACTATTGGGTTTGTGAGTGAGTGAGTGAGTGAGTGAGTCTGCGGAAGGAGGTAGCCATACACATACATACACAGAGAAGAAGAGAATGCTGTCGAGTTTCAGAAGGGCGGCTACCACATCACAAGCGGTTGTGGGCAGCTTCGCTCGCCGGCCTCGTTGCTTCTCAGTGGTTGCGCCACTGAGAGCCGAGGTTGAGCTGACTGTGGACAATATCAAGGTTAAGATCGAGAACGGATCGTCGCTTATCCAGGCATGCGACAAGGCAGGCGTGACAGTGCCTCGTTACTGCTACCACGACAAACTCGCAATCGCAGGTAACTGCCGTATGTGTTTAGTGGAGGTGGAGAAGGCACCAAAACTGGTTGCCAGTTGCCATTTCCCCGTCAGAGAAGGAATGGTGGTGTTCACCAACACGGAGAAAGTCAAGCAATCGAGGGAGGGTATCACCGAATTTCTACTAGAGAACCATCCTCTGGACTGTCCAGTCTGTGACCAGGGAGGAGAGTGTGATTTGCAAGAACAGTCACTAAGATATGGTTCTGACCGTGGTAGATTTGACGAAGTTTCCGGCAAGCGTGCTGTCGAGAACAAGGCTATTGGCCCCCTCATCAAGACGTCCATGAACCGTTGTATCCACTGCACTCGTTGTATCAGATTCTTGAATGACGTTGCTGGCGCCCCTGAGTTTGGTACCTCAGGTCGTGGAAATGACATGCAAATCGGTACCTACGTTGAGCGTAACGTTAACTCGGAACTCTCTGGTAACATTATTGACTTGTGTCCAGTTGGTGCCCTGACTTCTAAACCGTACGCTTTCAAAGCTAGACCTTGGGAATTGAAGAGAACTGAGACCATTGACGTTTTGGATGCTGTTGGTTCAAACATTAGAGTTGACTGTAGAGGTATTGAAGTGATGCGTGTTCTTCCAAGACTCAATGATGATGTTAATGAAGAATGGATTTCGGACAAGACAAGATTTGCCTATGACGGTTTGAAGACTCAAAGATTGACAACCCCTCTAATTAGAGTGGGCAACAAGTTCGAACCGGCTACCTGGGATGAGGCATTGTCTACTATTGCTGCTGCTTACACCAAAATCAAACCACAAGGCAACGAGATCAAGGCTGTCGCAGGTGCACTCGCTGATGTCGAATCACTTGTTGCTTTGAAGGATATCATCAACTCTCTAGGCTCTGAAAACTTAACTACCGACGACGTCCTTAGAGAAAACGAGCCAACTCCATATAACGCGAACGTTAAATCGAACTACATTTTCAACTCCACAATTGTTGGTATTGAAGATGCAGACCAAATTCTACTTGTGGGAACAAACCCCCGTCATGAGGCTTCTGTCCTCAATGCGAGAATTAGAGGAAGATGGTTAGGATCTGACTTGGAAGTGCACCACGTTGGACAAGAATTTGAGTCAACCTTTGAATTGAACCATGTCGGTGAAACTTATGACTCCCTTGTTAACGCTCTTAAGGGAGAAGTTGGAAAGAAACTCGCCAAAGCCTCCAAACCGCTGATCATAGTGGGCTCAGGTGTGGCAAACTCACCAGATGCAGCAGCAATCTACTCGAAGTTGGGATCATTTGTGAAATCAAGTTCCAACTTTATCACAGAGTCCTGGAATGGATTCAACATGCTCCACCGTGAAGCCTCTCGTGCTGGTGCTTTAGAGGTAGGCTTCCACAACAGCTCCAAGTCTGCTGCCCAAACTAAACCTAAGTTCATGTACTTGCTTGGTGCAGACGAAGTGAAGAACCAAGATATTCCACGTGACGCCTTTGTGGTATACCAAGGGCACCATGGTGATCTAGGAGCTTCCTTTGCTGATGTTATCCTTCCAGGCTCTGCATACACTGAAAAGTCCGCAACATATGTGAATACAGAAGGCCGTGTCCAGCAAACTAGAGCAGCTACAAACCCTCCAGGGTCTGCCAGAGAGGACTGGCAGATTTTGAAGGCATTGAGTGAATATTTGGACATTGGATTGAAGTACGGTGATGTCTACTCACTCAGACAAAGACTTGGTGAAATATCACCAGCTTTGCTTGTTCAAGATGTGATTGAACCAGTCTCAAGTGAAATTGCCAAACTTGGTGTCAACTCTTTGAGTCTATTGTCCACATCCAATGTTCAGAATAAAGCCCTAACCAACCCAATCGACAACTTCTGGATGACAGATGTTATTTCGAGATCGTCCGTCACCATGTCAAGATGCATTGCCAGTTTTGGTGAAAAGGGAGATAAGATATATGACGAGCACCCAACTTACGCTATTGCCTGATTTGAGAACATAAGACATGAAGGTGTGTGCTAGCTCATTTAGACCTACTTATTGCCTCTTATTTATTTATTTATTATTTATTTATTTATTTATTTGATCTTATATAACTTACTTAAACGAGATAACAGTTCATTTGTTTATCTGCCCATGATGTAAACAGTATCCATACCAGCTAACACGTGTGAACCAACTTGTTTTTAGGAAACTGATATCCAGCCATGGTCCAGTTAGTTAGGTTTGGATTCATGTATGCATTCAAGTGCTTGTCAATGTAATCAGTAGTTGGGAAATTCTTTGGATCGCACGTCAATGCCTGACTTGCTTCTGCGCCTTTAGAAGACGGTTGGTATAGCCGTACGTAGTCAATCTGAAACTCAACGGGGAACACAATATTGCCCCATTCAATGTACGACCAGGCCATGGAGATACCCAGGTTCAACACTATCGACATTGGTTCTCTGGGGATACTTCTCCAACCAATGTTACCGTTGGGATGAAGAGCGTTACCGTAGATGGTTGAAACAGCCTCCTGTCCCACAAAGAACCGAGAGTAATCATCCGCGCGGTCCTTGTTTAATGGTTGGTACTCAACCCCATAGATCTGGAAGTAAGTATCGACATCAGAAAGTGACACACTTGGGTTTTGCGGATCGACAACTTGCTGAAACCAGTTTTGGTTGATAGTAGTCTCAGTGGAAAGCATTTGCTGGTACGGAGTTCCCAGAAACTGAGCGATAGATGACTTGGAGAAGTTGTACACCTCCACAAAGTTATAGTCTGGTGTGTACCATACGTCAAATGGAGCTATTTGAAGTGTTTGCAATGCTACTCCGGATCGCAGCTCAGCAGAATGAGCACCTTCTAAGATATCAATTTCAGGTGCTCCACGGCCGGTTCCTTGGTTTGGATGGTCTTCGCCATCACAGGTACACTTGCTCAATTTCTGTCCTGGGAGATAGGACATCCCGTCAGATGACGACTGGTTAGGTGTTATCCCTGCGTCGCATTCATCATATGTATATGGCCAAACACCTTCTGCACTTGCGAGATATCCTGGCCTCGCTAGGTTTCCCAAAAGCCATAGTCCAGGCCACAGGCCGTTTGTGTATGCTGATCCTGGGAGCTTCGCACTTATTTCCAGCATCCCACCTGTTAGACACAATTTATTCCAGCTTTGCAGCATTCCCGATCTGTAGAATAGCCCATGCTGCTCAATGGCATCCATTCTCAAATTGAGAGTACCGTTGTTGGTAGTGATAGCGTCGGGATCATACCATTCCAAGTCTTGTGTAGCTGCATAATGAAGATCAGCACCTTCCCAAAACTGATCCATGCCTGGATAAAAGGTGCGTCCGTTTGCATTGAATTCATCAGAAAAGACAAGGTCCCAGGTATCACCATCTTTAGAAAGTTTGGAATGTGCAGATACTGGTGTATCTGGATCAACCAATGAGGTTCTGATAGCGCTAAGCTGTGGGTAGATGTATTCTGACAAATGGTCATGATGCACCAAGGCTCGGGGGTGACACGCATATCTTACACATAAGGGGATCACAAAACAGCAAGTGAGGATAAGTAGAACTGCTAACACCATGATAGACCAGTTCTTACATTTCCTTTCCTCCAATATGTGTTTGATTTGATGAATTCGCTGCTTCAGTCTCTGTTTGAACGGAATTTTTGTTCTGTCAAAGAACCCAGACGAGTGGTAGAAGCAGCTGCTTTGGCTAGACACACCAAAGAGACCAGGTGGAGCTGAATGGGAGAGTGGGATATGTCCGCCTTGCAGTCCTTGATTAGTGTATGTGGTCTGGAGTTCACAGCAATGAGGCTTGCTGTGTTCATTACGGAGGATGGAGATATCATCATCGCTGAGCTGGTACCCGTATTGGTCATGGTGATACATGGCGGATCGTGTGCTGTACTGAAGAAGAATAGAATCTCTGTGAAGTCTCATGGCTTCTAATGATGAAAAGGCGTCCCTCACGGCAGCGGTATCGGTAGGACTGTCGCTGTGCTGGCTTGTATCATGAACCATCCTCGTCTACTCCGCACTAACTTGTGCTCGATTGCCTGTCTCTTTGTCTCTTTGTCCCTTCAGACCTCGTGAATGGCTCAAAGTTTACCTATCTATCCCATCTCCAATCTCTCCTGCTTCAAAACTTGTCTCTCTTCGCAACCACATATGGCCTCTATGAGAAGCAGGAGTTACTTCTCATTTTACTCCTCTGGAATCAGCACCCACATCTACAGCAACGAGATTCTCTACTTGGGGAGCTGGGTGATCCTCGGATACTCGCTGTGAAGCCTACTGGAGAGACAACATGACTGGATCCCTCGGGGGAAGCTAACTCAACATCCCAGCAAGTCCTGAGAACCATGTCAAGCATCCCCAGAAAGAAAATGTATCTACGGTAACCAAGTTCACCGTGCGTTCCGTGGCAGACTCCACACGTGACCAGTCACCTGATATAAAGGAGTGTCCATACCAGCTCTCGGGCTTCATCTCTTCTTCTTCGCGAACGGAACGAGTGAAAAGAAAAAAAATGCAGAGAAAACCAAAAAAACAGCACCGATTGATAGGTTGCAACAGAAAAGTTCATAACTCATAATTGCAACAGGTGGTGTATCCTCAGTCTACAGGCAAGAACGTTGACAGCACACAAGCCAAGACAAGATGATGAGAGCAAGTCTTAGAGCCAAGTTCACTAACCAGCTCTTCTACACCACATTCGCAGTGTGCTTTATATCAGTGGCAGCGATGCCTTGTCCCGCACATAGTATTAACAATGAGGATGAGAAAGCATATGAGCAAAAAAAGAAAGTTGTCCAAGAGCAACTGTAGCAAGCTCTGCTTCGCCTGATTGACTGCATTCTATGGCCCTGGCCCTGCTGTTTCATAGACTAGAAAACCCCTTTAACGACGTTATGACCCTCCCGTTCCACATTCCATGTTTGTTGTATAATGATGTCCGCGTGGTTCCATGTATGCTCACCTCTGACCAATCAAACCGCGCCAAATTATAAAAAGACTAGAGAAAACATAGAGATTTTCACCTTTAGTATACGCTTATATAATGAATAATATAGTGATTATATAATGTAAAACTCTGTGACAGTGCTCGTAATCCTTTTTTCCACCGTTTTCTTCCTGCCGGTTTGCGTTTTCTACTTGGGTGTGATGTGCAGTAGTGGTAGTAGCAGCTTTCAGGTGGCTGGTTGCTGTGTGCGAGAGAGAGAGGGAGAGCTATAATAGAAGGCAATGATTGCTAGAAATATATCAAGATCGGTGTCGGTGTCAAGATCGGTGTCGCGGCAGCTGTTTTCTCAAAGGATTAGACTTCCGGCAGGTTCAGCAATAGTTACCAGCGCCATTCAGTGTGGGTGTGGAGTTCAGACGCAAAGACATATCTCGTCATCACCGCCATCATCTAATAGTTCTAGCGACAGCAGGAGCAACACAACCACGGCTCAGGTTAAGCTGGATAAGCCTGAGCTCATGCTTGCGTTTAAATGCAAGAAATGTGATACCAGGTCTAGTCATGTTATCTCCAAACAAGCATACACCGGTGGAACGGTCCTGGTCACATGCCCTGGATGCAGCAACAGGCACCTTATAGCAGACCATCTGAAGGTAAGTTAAGCTAAGAGAAAGCACGCGTTTTTGACGTCTTTGCGTGCGAAGTTTGGGCTGTACTAACTAACGAAATTGCAAAAGATCTTTTCTGATGATAGAATCACTATTCAAGATATTCTGAGTGCGAAAGGAGAGTCTGTTTCTCAAAGTACAGATGATTTGGTCTTTGATGAAATTCCCCAAAGACTGAGAAACCTCATAGGCCACCACGCCAGGGACTCACCTAAGGATAAAAGCGTTAGCCAAGCAGGTGCAACAAGTGATCCCAAATACCTACCTGAGAAAAACTAACATGAACATAAATCTCATTCATAAGACACCATTGTAATACACTCTTCTCATTACTCCTATATCAGTTTTGAAGGTATCTCGTATTCAATCAACTGCATTTCCCAAATTGTGTCTAGCAGTTGGTTGCTTGGTGGATAAAGTTCCTCTACCCATAATCACGAAGTTAACGCGACACGAAAAAAAAATAATTAACTAAAGCAATGAAAATAACATATCCAAACTATCAGCACGTAGTGAGCTCGTAGTGAAGAAACCTATCTTGAGTACTCTGTGATCCTATAGTTACCAATGACATGTAAGTTCCACAGTCACATCTTCCTGCTCCATGAAGGATTCTGTCGCATTTGAAACGTTTATTCTAACTTTTTTTTACAGCCTATCAACCATACAATGGAGGCTACAACGGTGGCGACTACAACACTGGTGGGTTTGACACGAACCAGGTCACCAGCTCACAGACCAAAACTCAACAGAAATCCAGCTTGACACCAGTCACTATCAAGGAAATTATTGACTCTAAAACGGAGGTTCAGGACGGTGACTTTGTAGTTCACAATATGGAGCTGAACCAGGTGTCCTTTGTCGCAGTAATTAGAAACGTGATTGACAACACATCCAGCCTGCAAATATCTTTGGAAGATGGAACTGGGTCAATTGATGTGCGTAAGTGGAATGATGAGAACGCAACAGAAACCGCGGCAGATATATTTGTTCCTCAGAAATATGTATTTGTAACTGGATCAGTGAAAGAGTTTGGTGGTCATAAAAGTCTGCAGCACGCGACATTCCGCGAGGTAGAGGATTACAATGAAGTGATTTACCATCAGCTAAGTGCGGCCAATGCTTACTTTGAAGCAAAAGGCCTCCTCAACGGTGGAGATAAGCCAGGTGCCAAGTCATCCACTTCGGAAGGCACGAATGGGCTTTTCGTGGGTGATGAGGTTGATGCTACAGCAAGTGCGTCTGAAAGGGTGTTAGAGTTTATTCAAGAAAACACGCAATCAATGCCAGAAGGTGTTCCTGCCCAATTGATTGCGCAAAACCTTGGAATGCTGGTGGACGATGTTGTTTTGCACTGTGGTAAGCTTACTGAGGATGGAAGAATTTACGCAGGTTATGATGAAAACGGGTATCTAGCAATCTAATATTTACGATATCGCAAAGGGACAACACAGCACAGTAGGCACACCATTGTATAGAGGATGGATGACTTGGTTGAAGTTGTCTGGTCCTAGTTAGATAATCAACTCAGCCTGGAAGAGTTAAAAAAAAATTATGAAAATTGATTTCGCCCAGGATCGAACTGGGGACGTTCTGCGTGTTAAGCAGATGCCATGACCAACTAGACCACGAAACCAATTCATGAAATTCAACCTCTTACAGATGATTAAGATACTTTACTGGCCCTGACAACCTAGAAATAATAGAAATAAGCTTGGAGAAATGATTTTCTTCTTTGAGTAATCTGCCACCCTTTTTTCTATGCTTCTATTCCTTCTCCTCCTTCTCCTTGGCAGCTACCTGTGCTGCTGATGCCTCCCAACAGTCCCAACGCATCTGAAACCATTATCGGCACATCATCCCGCAAATGCCTCCAGACAGGACCCCTCCCACTCTCGTTGTCACCGGTCATCAACATCACCATCCTAAATCTAGCTCTGGTTTATCCCGCACATCTGAAATGAAAGTGGCTGCTGGTGACATCTTACAGACCCCCACCCAAAAGATGCATGTGCATGTCTTCACAGTATTCTTCAAGTCTACCATCTTCAAAAAATAAAATAATGCGCAAGAGTTTACAGTCGGTCTCGTAAAATATTACCGTACTGGGGAGAGATGCGCTTTAGAGCACAGGAATAATGACTAATCAAGTCACCGGTGCGGAAGGTCGGATTCATCAGTGGAAGAAGAAAGAGGCCAGGCGAAGCGTTGGGTGGTGTACATTGGTACTACAAAGAACGACCAGTGAACTGTATCTATCATCATTGCTAAAATGTCATTCCGCTCCATTCACTGTTGGTGTTGACAAAACTCATATAAGGGTCATTGGAGAAATCTTTGAAGCCTGTCAGCATGGCCATTCTTTGGTCTGGCTCAAACTGTCCCCAGAACTCTTGCAGTGGGTTTGGTAGTCCCAGTATTACGGAACGAATGTTGGGATAGTCACCGAATTCTCTCAATATGTGGGCTATAGTGAAGTTGTAGAAGAGATGAAATCTTTGCTGTCTGAAATCTGAGAACAAGGCCACATACTGAACTGGTGGTATGGTACCGCTATTGTTCAAGTTGGGATTCTCAGTAATCATGGGTTTGAACGCTGGTGCGAGCATCCCTGTTGTCGTTACTAATTCTTTCTCTGATGGTGGCTGCTGATGATGATAATGCTGCTGATGATGATAATGCTGCTGTTGTTGTTGTTGCTGTTGTTGTTGTTGCTGCTGTTGTTGTTGCTGCTGTTGTTGCTGCTGTTGTTGCTGTTGTTGCTGCTGTTGTTGCTGCTGTTGTTGCTGATGTTGTTGCTGCTGTTGCTGCTGTTGTTCGTCGTACTGCTGTTGAGAATCAGTTGTTTTGAGTGATTCTAATGCGAAGACATCTGGATGTAGAGAGGGGGAGGTGGCGGAGATTGTAGTGACCTTGGGCAGAAATGTAGTCGTGATTGGATTGCACTCCAATATCTTCAAATCTTCTAGAATAGCAAGCAAAGTGGGATGTATCTGTTCATAATGGCTTTTGAAATGGCGCAGGTTGTTCAACTTCATCATAATAATAAAGATTTGGATTAGGGAATAGTTCAGCTCATCAAGTAAGTTCATAGCCAAAATGTTGGAGAACAGAAGCTGGCTTGTCTCTATGTAGATATCTGAAGTGAAAACCAGTGGGTATGTGCCTGAAACTAACGAAGTGTTCAGATCCATCGCTAACAGTTCCAGGTAATTAGTCAAGTTTTCATATGTTTGAAACCTCTCGTTGTATATAAATCTATTGACAAACTTGATTATCTCGTTGGAGATGGGAATAGTCTGAAACAAGTTTATCAGCTTGGTTTTACAGCAGTAAACTAGGCAATGTAAGAACAGCGTGAAGTTTGTCACTGGATCCGCCATCTCGAGATTTGCATCTTTTAAGGGCGATTCATGTACCGCCTCTGACACCTCTAGAATCTCGATAAATTTACCAAACTCCTCCAGTGCCACTTCTTCACTTGATGTAGTGGGAGAGGGAAGGTGTATTCCTTGACAGTAAAAGACGATTTGATCTCTATGCGAATTTATGAGGAAGCTTGTTTCCTGAATGGACGCTGTATTACCAATCACTTTACCCAAAAAATACTTGAGATTGAACTGTTCTTGGACATCTGTGTCATTGGTACCAATCGAATTGACATTTCGGTTGGAGATCACAGAGTCGCTGTCACTCAAGCTGACAATGGAAACCAGTTTCAAAGAATTTCTCAAAGGATGATAGTTCACACAGAACGGGTAAAAGTCTTGCTCACTTCTGAGATACTCGTCGTGAGTATGCTCCAATTTCCAGCGTGCATAATTATGGAAGGGGTTCTTGTCAAAGATTTTGTGAACAGTGTACGATTGGTCAAGAAACGTGATTCCATACCTGCTGAAGTCAGAAAACCTAGGCTGGGGACAGGTTTGAATCTTGTCAAACTTCAAGCTCTTACCCCTCTGACATGTTTTGTTGGACTTTAAACAGTTATCACACTCAGGAAATCTCTCATCACACTTGATATGTCTTGCCCGGCAAGTTATACAACCGTTGCGTGAACGGGGACCTTGATTAACCCTTGTAGCTGTTCCCCTTTTTTTTGGCTGCTTCATGTCGAAGAAGATGCAAACTGCCAGTACTGAATTCCTTCTGCATCTATGATTCTACCGTTAGTTTGGCGCACCAGGTAAGGGTGATGTTAACTGTGATGTTCCAACTGAGTTCCCAATTGTGGGTTTCCAACTGTGTGCGCGTGATGGGAGAGAAGTTCGCGTGCGTTCACTGTATCTTTCCTCTGCTGCTCTCCGGGCCGCCTACTTGGCGTCGACGGTCTTCTCTGCGTCTGTCTCCCCGCCTAGCACGTGTCCTTGTGACTGGCCTTTGGGCTGTTTCTCCCTTCGCTGCTGGAAGTCTGCGAGTCTGCAAACCGTGCCTATGTATACAAATGGGTCTTCCTTGGTATTTATACCACTCCACCTCTTTCTGCCGGCTCTCTGGGTCTCATTGATTAATCCCAATGCGCAGATACCTACATATTGTACTACCACTATACCATTTATTTTCCCAACATCTGTGCACTGTCAGAAAAGGAAGGTGAAAGAGCTTATTTCTGAGATTGTATTACGAATTGTAGATGCGGAATTCTCCATAGTGTGTTGTTGACTGTAAAACTATTTATCTGTGTGAATACGCATGTCCCGGAATTATTTTTTGATCGTTTACATCTTTATTTCCCAAACTTGTATCCATCTGGAATGATTGTTTTAAGTGACCGAGTCAAAAGCCGTAGGTGGACGGCAAGTAAACGGGTTTGTTATAAAAGCATTTTTCGTGTGAGGTGACTGACAGGGTGTATGAACGCCAGCAGGTCACCGATATGAACACCGGGAAACTCTTTCGATGATAGAGGTCAAATGTACCACGTCAGGGATGATGTAATCAAAGCTTGGCACTGAACCCCTACTTGCTTTCGATGAAGCCTGGAGCTTGTGATTGTTATTACATGAATGAGCGTGCTAGCGGAAGCAAAATAGAGCATAAAAAGAAAGAAATAGATGACAACACGCTACGAATGTGTCCTTGTCATCGAATACCCTGCTTGTTGTGTATGATGGAGCAGCGACACTCTTGAGGAAGCGGCGCAGTTTCCATATTACAATTAGTGACCCAAAAGCTTTTGCTTGATTACCGAGATAATCAGTATCTTACTTTGCCGTCCGCCACCAATACAGTGTTGGCGAAGCAAAAAAAAAAAAAAAAGAATGCAGTAAAATGCCATCTTTTGAAAGAAAGGATAATAGAAAAGAGACTTTAACAGTCATCCCTTAGTCTCGGGATAAGTAGCGGGCATACATAATACTTCATGGCAGCTTTTAATGTAGAGAAAGAAAAAGGTACAGAACTGCATTAGCACGAGTGTCATTTATCCATGAAGCTTGAGGCTCACGTTTGCTCCTTCACGTCTGAGATCAAAGTTAAACAATGGGATTATGACACTATAGACACAAGGCAGCTAATATGTCGTAGATTTGTCAAAAGATACGAGATGTCCAGAAACAATTGAATGTATGTAAAACTTTTAAGAGCATTGATTCCGGATTTCGGACCAGCTCTTTAACAGAAAAAGAATGATGCTGTAGTGTATGTCACTATTGTGACGTGCTATCCACAATGAAAAAGAAATTTTCACCAGCGTGTGTGGAGAGACTGCTGGAAATCATTTATAGCCATCTATTCAAATGGATTTTAGCTGCAATTTCTGATGTGTATTCTTTTCTACACCTGTTCTTGTGTTAATAACGCTACTGTTGTCCGCTCTTTCCTCGCAATCTCCAATGGTTATTGGATCATCCACGTACTACAAACGTCACATTAGCTCAGAACGACCATATTCTTCAGCACACGCGAAAGGAAAGGGAAGAAGAAACCTTATTCCCGTCCTGCTAATCCATCATTGACACCATCCACCTTTCTGATTTTGATGTTCAGAGGGGATGTATGTACCAAAACGCACTAATTACATCTAACTGTAAACCATTTTCTGCATGATCATGTATATCCTATATAATCTTCAAACGCATGAGTATTTTTATTTCTTAGTGTACATCTGGCGACGTAATTATTGCGTTTTCTGTGTTCTACTTATTATCATACCTGCGGATTGTCGATTGTCTGGGCATTCTCTCTAACCAGCGATCGACTATACTTTTGCTGTTTTGGGATATTAAGTTGGAGCGTGTGCATTTGAAGCAGTGAACCTTCATATGAAACCTAATAGTGTAGAGAGGAATGAATAGGAAGCCTATTGTCACGAGAAAAGGCCTTTCCCCTTTTTACTACTGGACGCTTGTCCGCCTTCCAAAACCGGGTTGGCGAACACATGGTGGTGAAACCTGCCCTGTTGCTGCCGCGGAGCTACAAACTTGATGATGTAAGATGCTTACAAAAAGAAAAGAATAACAGGTAAATGAATAAAAAGAAAAGATACAGGGTAACGAAACCTTCTTTGATACTTTGTATATTGGAGAAGTGGCTTTGATTGGTTCAAGAAGGAGTAATGGCGCACTATTGAAGAAACGGCGCACAGTTTCTTTATTACAATTAGTGATCCAGAAATTTTTACTTGATAATTTTCCGAGATAATCAGTGTCTCACTTTGCCGTCCGTCACTATACAATACATTATACAGTGTTGACGAAGCAAAAAAAAAAAAAATGCAGTAAAATGCAATCTTTTGAAAGAAAGGAGAATAGAAAAGAGACTTAAACAGTCATCCCTTAGTCTCGGGATAAGTAGCGGGCATACATAATACTACATAGCAGCTTTCTGTGGCAAGAGAGAGAAGAAGACGGTACAGAACTTTTCCATTTCTCCATAAAGCTTGAGGCTCCTGTTTGCTCCTTCAGGTCTGAGATCAAAGATAAACAATGGGAATATAACCCTATAGACACAAAACAGCTAATATGTCGTATATCTTTCAAAAGATACGGGAAGCCCAGAAACAATTTTATGTATGATTATGTGTCGTGTCCATAAGTGTCCATAAGTAGACAACACGGATATAACAAGGCCCTGGGATCTCGGATTTATTATCGCTGTGATATCTGATGGTTACGAGCATTGATCATATTGCAGCTAGGCTGATGGAAGTTTTTGAACTGACCACTTAGAGTGGAACGCATTAACCTGGAGAGTAGCAACAGAGCTATGTCGTACAACGGAATAGGGTTGCAGAGCGCAAAGGGATCAGCTACTAATGGCTTCATCCAAAAGAACACAACAAGGAGGGGAGAGCCTTCTTTCGTAAGGAGACAGAGAATCAAAAGAGAGGAAGAGAAGAAGCTCAACAGGACGGTGAATAATGTGCTTGTGGATGAGAAGTTGCTGGAGCACGCTGACAAGCGGTCAGTTGAACTAAGGGTCAGCGAGTACCGTGACAAGCTAGAAGACAATGAGGAACTGGAGGATGAGGAGATAGACAAGAAGTGCAACGAATTCCGGAAGGCGTTATTGAGGCCGCAGGAGATCCTGTCGTCATACACGAAACGAGAAGATAGGATTAAACCAGAGGAGCGAGCTCGAGAGAAGGCCGAATGATTATGTGATCTGGTCTATAGCTAGTCAAGAGGGATTGTCCCTCATTACTGTTCGGTCATTACGTTTATTGATAGCGAAAGTGTCTAGTTCGCGCACCTGTTCTTTGCCTGTCAAACTTTCTTTATCTTGGTCGTGGCCGTGGTCTTGGTCCAGTTTCTCACCATATTCGCAGGGTAGTGAGAAATGCTAGTGCCGCTTTCCCGAATCCTTTACTGATTGAACAAGATATTATTAACAAGGATCCTCTTATCAGTCACTTCAAGGTTCTTGATATCCCATAATAACATCCTCAAATCGTTATAGAACCAGACATCTCTCTCGAACTTGCCATTTATCATATAAATCTTCATGTTCGCCTTGTATCTTGGATACGTGATATGTCTCTTGATAGAGCTTATGTTAAGGCTTTCGTTACTCATTGTTGACAGTATTTCGAACTTGATAAGCTTACCCTTAGTATTGCGAATGATCTTGACAAAGCTAAAGTCGTTTACGCCAAAGAGATGGCACAGCTCGGCGTGAATGTTGTTTTTATTGAAATTCTCGAACTCAATCGCTTTTTGTTTGAAGGTCAGGTTTTCAAGGCTCATTATATTCATATTCCGTGAATTGTGCAGGATTCTTTTAATTGTTCCAGCATTATCGCTACTCTTGCCGCCATTCTCTCTCTCGAGCTGAACAAAGCTATTTTGTGAAAAGCTGTCTAGGAGCCTAACAGTATCTCGGTCCTTTTGGTTCAATATGGTAGCAAGTAAATTGTCCACTGTGGTGAAAAACAGGAATCTAGCACATAGAGAGTCGTTGAATGGTCTTCCTTGAGGTTTAGCAGTTGGGCTTTTTTTGTGAACACGATGCGATCCAGCTTGCACGGGGACATAGTGTTTCTTTTTAGCCAGTTCAAGCGGCTCCAGGTTTTCTATCTTGATTATATGGGGTTCGCAGGTGTAAATAGATGAGTATGAGTGTTTTTCTGTTGTTTGTGAGCCTTGGGAACTTTGTGAGCTGTTTCTGTGAGGCCCCAAGCCGGCCATTTTCACGTCTTCATCGTCTTCTTCGACGCAAAAATCGCTAGAAGATACTGATGAGACTGAGGATGCAGGGGAGAGGGGAGGGATTTCTATCTTATCATTGTTCACCAGATCATCGATCCTTAGAACAGACGACGTGTGTGCAATTGGCATGGTGGGAGAACAGCTTTTGAGACGGGAAGGGAGAGTGTGTGGTGTGTATGTGTATGTGTATGTAAATGATTTGATGATTAGTGGGTTATTTAGTGGAATATTCATCTGTCGCCCACGTTCGGTGGCAAACGAGACACGGGCCTGTCTTTATACGGTAAAAGTTGGGGTCACCAAGAAAGAAGGGGGTCCCATCCCTATCTAGTCCGCAGTGTGTTGATGTTTTTATATCAATATTTGCCCTAATTGGGAAGGTTTTTCAAGTGTTTGGTGTAAGTGAGAAAGTAGAAAGAGATAATAATCAAGAAGCGGCACGCATGTGTGGAGGATGACTGACTGCCTGTCTCTGGGTGGTTTACCGAGTGGTGGAATGAATGTTCTCTAGAGAATTGGGCTGTGGTACCGGACAGGAAGACATGGGGGCTGATCTGGAAGACACGACTTGACCACACAAGCATTCACCGATATCTCTGAAACTTCCTGAAAGGGAAACAGCAGGTTTCAGTCTACCTGCTTGGACGGACGGTATGTAGTCTTTGTGAATTTGCGAAATTTTCTTTTGGGAAATGGTGGGGATTAGCAGTCCGTCGGTGTGAGTTTACATAGTACATGCAAGTCATTCTTCAGTGGGGTATTTTCTAGAGGGCTTCTTCTGATTCTCTCACCCCTCGTCTTCACTATATTTAGTAACATGTCATGCGCACCAGAGCTTAGTTCATGAACTGACTAAAACAACAGTTCCGTGGGTGGGATCTGTTTCTGGTGTAACTATCAATCGTCTCCCTGCAAAGCAAAGCTCCTCGCTTCCCTTCCAATGTTCTAAAAATACGAAAAAATAATGTCACAAAAACGACAAAGCGAGGAATAAACACAAAAAAATCAATAGAGAACATAACAAAAAAAAAAACAATAAAAAGAGACAAATCGAAGCGATGCGCGTTTGAAAAACTAGACTAGACCAGACTAGACTAGACCAGACAAGAGTAGACAAGAGTAGAACAGACCTAAACAGGCGAATCAACCAGTCTAGACTAGATTACTGCCCAACTATCTACATCTTGGCGAGCGACAAAGATGAATCGTCTTCCTAGCAGGGTTCTCAGACTGGCAATCATCACAGTAGGAGTCGTTGGAATTATACTTCTCTTATCCAGCTCTCAAGCAAAGGTGAACAACAAGCACAAAAACCTAGTGAAGTCGCCATTACCACCTCCACCCAACAGCGGCAGCCGCAGCGAAAACTCCTGGGTCAAAGATGAAAAGGAGCAATTGCAAAAGCTAGCTGATGCCCAGAGACAAGGTGATGAAGAAATCGGGTACTCCAACAATGGTGATTCTTCCTCAGCATATGCGCGTGAAAACGCCACATTTGTGTCTCTAGTGAGAAACAAAGAACTATGGGAGATTGCAGGCGCTATCAGATCGGTGGAGGACAGATTCAACCATCACTTTCATTATGATTGGGTATTCTTGAATGACGAGGAGTTCTCAGACGAGTTCAAAAAGGTTGTCACTACTATAATCTCAGGCGAAGTGAAATTTGCAGTGGTGCCTAGGTCTCACTGGGGCTATCCAGATTTCATTGACCAAGGCAAAGCAGCTGAGACTAGAGAGAATATGAAGGACATAATATACGGGTCTTCTGAGTCGTACAGACACATGTGTCGCTACCAATCAGGGTTCTTCTTCCAAGAAGAGGTCATGAAGCAGTACAAGTATTACTGGAGAGTTGAACCAGGGACTAAACTACATTGTGATATCAACTTCGATGTTTTCAAGTTCATGAGAGAAAACGACAAGGACTATGCATTCACGATTACTATAAAAGAATTTGAGGCGACCATTCCAACACTATGGGAAACCACGCAAAATTTCATCAAGGAGAATCCTGGTGCAGTAGCCAAGGACAACTTGATGGACTTTGTCTCTTCTGACAATGGTAATACTTACAACTTGTGTCATTTTTGGACAAATTTTGAAGTGGCCAACATGGACTTCTGGAGAGGTGAAACGTATCAAAAGTACTTCAACTACTTGGACAAGTCTGGTGGCTTCTTCTATGAAAGATGGGGTGATGCTCCTGTGCACTCCATCGCCGCTTCATTATTCATGCCAGCAGACAGAGTTCACTTCTTCCAAGAGATTGGGTACTTCCATGGCCCATACAACAACTGCCCAATAGACGAAGAGCTCTATAAGAAGAACAAATGTCTATGTGACCAGGAAGATGACTTTACATGGAAGGATTACTCCTGTACCAGACGATACTTTGATATAACAGGCATGGAGAAACCAAGAGGCTGGGAGAAACACACAGGATGATCCCAAACCAACACAATGGCACAAAAATAAGATTGTACATATATAGAAACTCACACACATGAATACACACATATATAAAGCGATAAACAGCATGCGGTACGTGTTGTGATGGTTGTAGTTGCCCTGTCGTTGGTGTCTGTCTCATTCTTTCCGTCCGCATTCTTGCTCACTGGTTTTCACACGCATGGCTTAATCAAAAATTTTGGATAAATGACTCCTCTAAGTTGCACTCCTCTTTCAGCAGGGAAGCAAACGACACAATGGCTAGACTGAACCGACTGGTGCGATTCACCATTGCTCTCATCGCCATCATATTTATCTCCATGCATCAGTTTCTTTCGAAACGAGAGTACAGGAAAATCATCGACCTCAGAGCAAAACTAAGCATCAACGACTACGACATTAACAATGATCTCAGAGTTGAAAACAAGGGAGTGAGGGTTGTGTATGAAAACGCAAGCTCTTTGAATGTTGATTATGAGCGTGCCAATGCGACGCTCTACTCACTCGTGAAGAATGACGACCTGTACAAGATGGCAGAAACGGTGCGATCATATGAAGAGCGATTCAACGGAAAGTTCCATTACCCCTGGGTGTTTATGAATAACGAAGAGTTTACGCCAGAGTTCAAAAAGCAGATAAGAAATGTTGCTTCAGGAGAAGTTATATTTGAGAAGATACCCAAAGAGTTCTGGGACTATCCTGATTTTATTGATCCCAAGCTTGCTAAACAGAATAGAATTAAATCAAGGACCAAAATGATGTATGGATCCTCGGAGAACTATAGATTCATGTGCAGGTTTTTCTCAGGACTTTTCTACAGAATGGAGGCATTGAGCTCCTACGAGTACCTTTGGAGGGTAGAGCCCGAGACAAAGCTGCACTGTGACGTTAAGTATGACGTGTTCAAGTTCATGAAGCAGAATGATAAACAGTATGGATTTGTTATCACGCTTCTTGAGTTCCCTACAACTATTGTCGATCTGTGGACAAGTGTACAGGATTTCATTGAGCTCTTCCCACAGTTCCTGAACAGTAACAATCTGCTGGACTTCATCTCCGATGACAAGGGCGATAACTACAACATGTGCCATTTCTGGACAAATTTTGAGATTGTGAACCTTGATTTCTACAGAAGCGAAGCCTACTCCCAGTTCTTTGACTTCCTCGACAAGCGGAAAGGGTTTTTCTACCAGCGGTGGGGAGATGCGCCTGTGCATTCCATTGCGGCGAGTCTTTTCCTCAATCGGGACCAGATCCATTTCTTCAATGATATAGGATACTTCCATGATCCAATGAATAACTGCCCCATCGACGATGAGGTCTGGCGAAGCAACAACTGCTTGTGTGATCAGTCTCTGGATGTTACCTTCAGAGACTACTCATGCACCAACAAGTTTTACGAGATCACACATCTGAAGAAGCCTCTACATTGGGAGCAGCATAGAGGGAACGGGAAGCACTTTGAGTGAGCATATGACTGCTCCTTCCAGCACTCCAAAATGCGTGTATATCACATTTGCCCCCAAACACATCCAATCTTTCCACCTTGGTCCCAGTCTAGTCCAGTCCCAGTCCAGTCCCAGTCCCAGTCCATGACTGACACTGGGATGGCACAAAATGCGGTCTAGTCCTGTAGAATTGTGGACTAATTCAGACATTTCTGTCTTGTCTTCTCTGTCTCTGTGTGGTCTTACCAATTATGAGTCAATACCCGATGCTACCCGCGAGCTAGTAAGATAACTATACCCCCAAGGAAAAAATCAAAAAAAAACTTAAATGGGCGACGATTTTTCGTTCCTTCCTCCCTCATCCTTATTCCTGGTCACATTTGATTAGTTTGTAATCAACATTAAATACACGTGTAAGCGAAAAATGTCAAAGGGTAAAGTCTGTCTTGCATACTCTGGTGGTCTAGATACATCAGTTATTCTAGCATGGTTGCTGGAGCAAGGATACGAAGTGATTGCATTCATGGCTAACATTGGCCAAGAAGAAGACTTCGAAGAGGCCAGAGAGAAGGCCTTGAAGATTGGTGCCTCGAAGTACGTGCTAGTCGACGTCAGAAAGGAGTTTGTCGAGGAAGTGTGCTACCCAGCTATTCAAGTCAACGCCATTTATGAAAACGTCTATCTGCTAGGTACATCATTGGCCAGACCAGTTATTGCCCAAGCACAAATCCAAGTCGCTGAACAAGAGGGTTGTTTCGCTGTCTCTCATGGTTGTACCGGTAAGGGTAACGATCAGGTTAGATTTGAGCTCTCTTTCTATGCTTTGAAGCCGGATGTCACCGTCATTGCACCATGGAGAGACCCAGAATTCTTTGAGAGATTTGCTGGTAGAAAGGACCTGTTGGACTATGCAGCTGAAAAGGGTATTCCAGTTGCCCAAACTAAGGCTAAGCCATGGTCCACTGACGAGAACCTGGCACACATCTCTTTCGAGGCTGGTATCTTGGAAGACCCAGATACCACACCACCAAAGGATATGTGGAAATTGACTGTTGATCCACTGGATGCCCCTGAACAACCAGAAGACTTCACTGTCTTTTTTGAGAAGGGTATCCCATCCAAGCTTGTTTACAGTGAGAATGGTTCTCAAAAGGAAGTCACAGAGCCAGTTGACTTGTTCTTGACTGCTAACAAGCTTGCAAGAAGAAACGGTGTTGGCAGAATTGACATCGTTGAAAACAGATTTATCGGTATCAAGTCCAGAGGTTGTTACGAAACTCCAGGTTTGACTATTTTGAGATCTACTCACATCGACCTAGAAGGTTTGACTCTTGATAGAGAAGTCAGATCTATCAGAGACACATTTGTCACCCCAACATTCTCCAAGATCTTGTACAATGGTTTGTACTTCACACCAGAAGGTGAATACACCAGATCTATGATTCAACCATCTCAAAACACAGTCAATGGTCAAGTTAGAGCCAGACTTTACAAAGGTTCTCTAATAATCTTGGGTAGATCCTCTGAAACTGAAAAACTATACGACGCTACTGAATCATCTATGGATGAGTTGACTGACTTCGAACCACAAGCTGCCTCCGGTTTCATTGCTGTCCAAGCGATCAGAATCAAGAAGTACGGTGAGTCCAAAAGAGAGAAGAATGAACCAATCACTTTGTTGTAAAGTCGGCAATTAATGCTCCCTCCGTATGTATATACAAATATTGAACACTAGAACTTACAACGTACTCAAGCGTATACAGGCAAGAAAGAAGAAAAAGTAGAACGAACAGCAACAGTATATTGCTATCAACTATTATTATTATAAACATTCCAATCATTAGAGTCATTAAAAGAGAAGACACATTCTCTTCTCTTTCTTCACCATATATACACATATATGCAGATGTAGATGTACCTTATTGTCATCACTATCATAATCATCATCATAAGAAATATTCACTTCTTTGTGTTTTCTGTGGAGCATACTTTTGAGTGTCATCGGGAACAGCACTGAAGATCTTGAACCTTGGGACTAGATCATCATCCACTTTCATGACACTTGCGACATTACCACATCTGTAGCAATAGTTTGGAGCCGACCAGACCGTGACAACGTCCTTCTCTCTGAAGTGATACTTGAACCCTTCCATCACTAACTGATGCGCACGCGCAATTAGCTGTAAATCGTTAACATGGTTGAACTCACGAGCCACACGACTGCCAAAGAGCCAGCCAGCACCTCTTGGGCTCACTTGCCATGTGTCCACCTCGTCTGGGTCTGACCAAACCAGGTCACAGAACCCGCCCTCATGGGGTACTTCCTGAGCCCGTGATAGCACTCTAATTTGATCAAGCATTCTTATCTCTGGGGACAGCCCTCCATGAACACACAAGATCTTTCCGTCAATGATGGCAGCTAGAGTTAGGAAGTCAAATACTTGGCAGCAGTACTTCCACACCGTGGTTGATCCATATTTAGTCAGACATTCTTCGTAGAATCCATACACTTGAGTGATCTGTCTAGACTCGTGATTACCTCTCACAAGGGTTAACCTTGAGGGATACTTGACCTTAAGGCACATGAGAAGCGTGAATGTTTCCAACGAAAAGTATCCTCTATCGACGTAATCACCCAGAAATATGTAGTTCACATTGTCAGGCATTCCCCCACTTGTACTGAATAGTTGAAGTAAGTCATGGAATTGGCCATGGATATCACCACATACCGTTACCGGACTTTGCACAGGTTGTATGTTGGATTCTTCCATAAGCAGTTCTTTCACCATTTCGCATAGCTGTTTCATATCGTTTTCTGGCAATGATTGGCACTTTGTGACTGTCTCCAGCCATTGGTCAGGTCCCCGTTCTACCATTATGATATGGTTGTATTGCTATGATTATTATTCCTGGTGCTTGATGTCCACACCCCTAGCGATCGCTCTCTTCCACCAGCGAAGCCTATTACTACTGACTGCAAAATCTCACTTGCGGAGGTATAAACAGCAACTGCAACAGCAACAGCAGCAATGCTTACAGTCTATTGTCTATCGATTCACGATATGATGACCGCCGTATGATGGCAGCGAAGGGAAAAAAATTCAAAGAGCTCGCTCAGCAACAACGCAATCTTCAAACCTCTGAATGCAATTCCGTATCGTATGAGTTCGAGATTGTTTCCCAGTCAGATACTGCAGCAATGCACCAACGCTCTTCTGCCTTCTACTTGGTTGTTTTACCTCTTCCTCCACTGTAGAGAGAAGGACCTTTGTCTTTGTGAGTTTTTGTGGTTTCTTGTTCCCGCTTTTTTTTGTGTTTTTTTTTGTGTTTCCTCGGCGGCGGCGGACAAAAGACTTCGAGACTGAGACTAAACACAACCAAGACTGTGAGACTAGGAAAATCTGGGAAAATCGGGACGCGGGACTAGAAGACTCGAGACTGGAGACTGTAAATGTTCGATTACATAAGTCATGACTAACACAGAAGTCGTCCCGTCCAAAAAGGCTCCATCAATATGGCAAGGCAGGAGGGAATTCGCAGCAGCAGCAGCAGCAGTGAGAGTGTCCTGGGGCTGGAACTAAGACTGTCCATAGGTATCCCGCGCACTCTCTACGCACTTTCTATCTATCGCTTAGAGCAGAAGGCGCTCCAAAATGCCAGCTCTAGTGACGGGGTTCGCCACTTATAAGAAGAAGTCTGGTCTTCTCACCATACATGAAGACAGGATACCAGCTGTGCTTGTCTGGAAACCGGCAGACAATACGGTGGTGAACACGCAAAATGTATCAGTCGAGTTTGCACTGTCTACAATCACTAATCTGCAGGCAACGCCTGCATCGTTAGCTGTGATGAAGCTCAAGATCATCACTATGGCATCAGAGGGAGCAGAGAAAGTCGACTACCTGTTCACTTTCAACAACAGACTTGTTATGGATAACATCAAAGACGCATTGACACAGATCGTCGCTCGGTATAAAACTGCCAAGGAAGTGGCGAAATCAGAGTCTGGAACTCCGTCAGAAGCAACTTCACAGTCCTTAGTCAATCCCACATTTCTAGTTGATACACTGAACGAGAAGGAGCTGCTCAGAAACCATCAATTGCAACAAAAACTGCTTATAGACGATAAAGCATTGATGACAACCTTCAAAGAAGCTGTGATGAACCAAGGCTTACCCCCCGCGGAGTTTTGGTCAACCAGGGTTCATTTACTACGTGCCTTTGCTCTTACAAACTCTCAAAAAAGAGGCCCATACAATGTGCTGAGTACCATCAAACCAACTGCCACAAGTGATAACCAGGTCAATGTTTCAGTGACTAGAGAAAAGATCCATGTCATATTCGAACAATACCCGGTGGTTCGCAAAGCCTATGACGATAATGTCCCTAAGATTTCGGAAGGTGAATTCTGGTCCCGCTTCTTCAGCTCTACATTGTTTAGAAAGCTGAGAGGTGAAAAGACCAGCGCAAATGTAAGAGGTGACTTCATTCTTGACAAGTATATCAACATGGATGTTGATTATGAGAAGCATGAGGACGAGGTCTTGAATCATAAGGTGAGTAAAATCATTGATCTTGAAGCCAATGAAGAGGACGACTCTACCAAACTTGGTAACAAACCTGACATGACAATGAGACCTACAACTCAATCAGAGACACTATCTACTCTGAAGAGTATGAATCGGTTATCCCAAAAAATGGTAGATTCTCTCGAACATGTATATTCACAGCCAGGCACACCTGGAGGTGGAAGTACAAGACCCAAATCAAAAGAAGAGTTACAGAATGAACAAGTTCGGGAAGAGCTAGTTTTTAACGACCTGGAAACTCCACTAATCACTGAGTACGCAGAAATCCATGTGAACAGCCAAGTCGAAGATAAACTACCATCTGTGGTCAAACGTCGACAACTGAGCGACGAAGAATACACCAGAACTGTCAAAAGAATGAAACAGGAGCTAGAGAACCAACTGGAATTACCATCTATTTTCTCCAAAGACCGCAGAGATGCAATAAACACTGCCATTCAAGATGTGACAGACGCTGTAAGGCTCAACTCCAAACAATCACGCCAGTCATGGCAAATTTATCAAAGCCTAGAAGAGCAGTCAATGCATGAAGTGACCGACTCAATCGACCCTCAATTTGATAGAACCCTTTTAGAAAATCTTCGTTTAACTCATGCTACTTCTGTTGAGTTTCTAAGGCATTTTTGGCTCCATTTTAATAGGGGAGACCCTGCACAGGTTGGTCAATTGAAGTCTCTATTCACAAGTCTGATTAAGTCACAAGAGAGAATCAAAAATGCTCTTGATGCAATTGGGGATACTAAAACTAAGCAGGAATCGTTCGGGTTCTTCAAGCCTTTATTAGATTCTTTGAAAACAGCTGTGACAAAGTACCGGGCAGCCCTTACAGAATCAAACCAAGCAACAAGAGACAGTACCCCAGTCACCCCAACAACAGCATAGTTATAGAGACCAAAAAGATTACTTTGTACAAGTTTCTGCTTACTTCTATATACTGCGAAATACTGAAAATATACACTGTTATTTCTTCTTTTCCTGTTCATTGTATACCATTCTGAGTCTTGAATCCCTCCCAGGCTTGGTTGATAACGACAAATATGCTCTGTGCAATCAGTTTTTGTTCAGATGATGCATCTTGAGGCAACTTATCTGGGTGCACTTTGGCAACTGCCTTCAAGTACGCGAGCTTCACTTTTTTTGGAATAACAAGATCACCCATTCCAACAGCTTTCCAGTTAGCAGATGGCCACAGTATGGTTTCGAGAGACGACAATAATGCTCTGAGATTGTCTTCTTTACCAAGCTTCCAAGTGTTTATTTTACTTTCAACCAGATCGTATAGCTTGAACTTGTCCTGTTCAAACTGTTCGTGTTCCTGATTTGTTTTTTGAATGTTCTTCACTGCGACAGAATCTGGGCGATGTCCAATCTCTGATTTCTGTGATTTATGCGAGGACCGTCTGACAGTTGCTGGCTGCTTTGGAGCAGATTCAACAGGTTTCAAGTTTCTTTGACACCGACGTTTACCATCCAATGAGATCTTATTTGCAGCTCCATTTTCGATCAATTCAGTCCACACTTCTAGTGATTGTTCAAACCTCTCTAGATGCTCGAGAGATTCAGCCCTCTTGGTGTTTATCTTTATCCAAAGATTTTTGAGATTCTTACCTGGTTCAACGTCTTCATTATCCCCACGATTGACACCAATCAACGAGTTGGCAAGGTTTGACAACTCGACAACTTTTTTGTTGTCCCCAACCTTGGATAAGGCAGAGATGCAATTCGAGTACGCTATTATCCGTAGAGGATGTTCTTGCGGTAATGCATCTAAGGCTGTTTGATAATGAGTCAAGGCAGTGGCAAAATCTCCATTCTTAAATGAAATACCACCTTGTTGTCTGGAGTCTTTGAAGAATTCCATTTGGGTTGCAGATACCGCAACTGTTGAGGTCCGAAGTTTGTTGCCACTCTTCTCTGGAGTCGGAGTAGTAGAGGCTGTAGAGCGGCCACGATGGCGGCGAGAGGAAGACCTCATCTGGTCATTGTTTGACATAGATGGGGCAGAGAACAAGTCAATTTCTGGTTCTAATTCTTGTCTTTTCTGTTGGAGGTTTGCTGAAGGCAGTGGGGCAAAGAGATCGATGACTTCTTCCTCTTTTCCTATATCTATATGTTGTGCGTGTCCGTTATTAGCAGCTTGTGGGGGTCTGGTGGAGCTAGATCTTGGAGCTGGTTTAGTTGGGATTCTTGCTGGTGGTTCAGAAGCTGTCTGGCTTCTGTCTGGTCTGATAGGATGACCCCTTCTTTCATTCATCCTCTTGATATCTCTCTCATGTTGTCTCCTGGTCTGCTCCAACGTTAACTGTTTGATAGTCTCTTCATCCAGCTCTTCGGGATCGTCTTCAAAGTTCTGATTACCGTTCTTGTACTTAGACTGATCTCTCATCCATGCAGGCTTCCCATCACTTGTGATATTAGGTGAGCTCAAGAATTTATTGGCCTCATTCATCACTTTATTGCTTACAGATCCTAAGATGTTGGAAAAATTATTCAAATATTTCTCTGTGTTCCTCTTCCCGAAAAGAGAACTGCTTGATGAATGGGTTGATGTGTCTGCTGCGCGTTGACCGGAAGCCTTAGCATTCTGATGAGCAGCATTCAATATGTAACTTATTGCTTCTTGGACATCGTGTCCATCGGAGGTGTGGTCGAGTGCTTCATTTGCTTGGTTGACGTCAAACCCCATATCAATGAGTGCTGCCACTGAGGCATCACGAGTGTCACCAGTAGTATTTACATGTAGGGAGGGCGACGAGCTAGGAGTCTCATTCAGCAGTTGGTTATTGCTTGTCGGATTGAACGGTTTGGGATTTGCCAGATTTTGTTCAGTTTTCTCCTGCGCATGTGGCACACTGGGTAGTGGAGTGTCAAACACTGCAAACAGGTCATCGATATCTTGGTTCTGTTGAGGTTTATTTGAAGATTGGTGGGCGGTGTTCTGTATCGGCTGTGGTGTAGTTGGTAGAGAGGAGGGCGCAGAGGAGCCGAGCCCTTCAAAAAGGTCTTCATGGCTGCTCAGGTTCTTAGGCGTGGATGAAGTTCCGAGTAAGTCGAAATCGCCCCATTGGTTCTTGTTGTTCATGCCAGCGGCTGGTGATGTCTGCTTCTCTCTTTCTATCTCAGCCAGACTCATGCTTTTACTTTGGGTCCCACCGGCACGACCACCAACAACTGTTGGTTTCTTGTTCGTGGCCAAGCTGAACAGATCAGCGAACTGGTCTTTGGATGCCATTGGTGCCGCTTTGCGAGGTTCAGCGCTTCAAGTGCAATGAGTGAGTTGGTGTGAGTGACCAGGTATCATATTCCCACCTCAAGGTGGACTGTGCACGCACTGATTTGTGATGATGTAATCAACTACCAGAAGTAGTCTCTAGTCTGGTCTAGTCTTTGAATTGAGACTAGGAAAAAAAGAGACTGGGACTAGACTGAAAATTTTCAGACCAAAGAGAAAAAAAAAATACGAAAGTGTTGTTGCTGGGTAGTAAAGGTATATATATCTATACATCGGAAAGCAAAAATAACTTGTTGAAGATGCATTTGATGTACACACTGGATACAGATGGAAAGAGAATCTACACTCTGAAGAAAGTGACGGAGGAAGGCGAGATCACCAAGTCGGCTCATCCAGCCAGATTCTCTCCTGATGATAAGTTCTCAAGACAAAGAGTCACCTTGAAGAAGAGATATGGTTTGCTGCCAACCCAGCAGTAAAGTATTCACCATGTTGATGAGAAGGAAGAGTAAATAAAAGAAAGGAAATGAAGAAAGGCAAGAAAAGGGGCAGTGAGGAGCGTCACATGGGCAGGCGAGATGTGAAACGGTGGGGAACTGGCCTCAAGATATTCCAGGATTCATGTACCAATGCAAGGGGACGGTGAGTTATTGGGGCTTTGTACATTAATAGAGAAATTTCATTGTAAGACATTCAGGCCGCTAACACCTGTGTAGTATTCATGATATTCATTCATTATTTAAGGGAGTGTCTTGATCCTGCGTAGAGTTCCCTATGTCGTCGTGGGCGAGAGCAGTTTCATAGAGGATCCTTTTTGTTTCCTGTCGCTTCTAGATTGAAATCAGCATTAGTCTGGTAGTTCTCCCACATTTTTGCCACCATTTCAACATGAAGGTTGTCCTTGTTTGATTCCTGGGTGTGATATACGTCAGTTAGTACGTTAACCCAAGTGCTGCGCTGCGAATGGGAGCCCCCTAAAGAGGAAGGGGGTTGTGAGAACCACACACCTCCTTGGAGACACTACTTACTTTCAAAGAATCGTTCAAAAGAGTCACACTCTCATTCAACCTCTCCTATGATGCGTGAACCACAAGTTAGTATATGATAATCACAACACGTATAGACATGGAGGAGCGAGCCCTCAAAAAAACACCTACAACATTGTTTATTATGCGAGCAAGGAGGGCGTTCTGAACTTGTTCATGAGGATTCTCCATGACCAAAACCGACTCTAGGGAGTTCCGTTTTCACAATCCCTCGATGCGATCAGTATCGTGCTGTCCAGAGTTTATGTTTTGATTTGTTATTATTTTGGTTATTTATATTTATGACACCAAAACGCGGCGTAAAACATAGTAAAAGAAGCCAATACAAAACTAACCATATAGCACCACCAAAAGAACCTCCTCATAACATGATCATAATAACCCGAGATATACCAATTAACTAGCCCTTCTGTATGCAGACATTTTTTTATGTCGAACCGAACCTAACCCCTGGAAGTCATCCATCAGATCCCATATAATGCACTGGGCAACTACCCACACCTTTCCTCTTGAACCAGCTCTTTATACATTTGTAGTGGAAAACGCATAGACATTCCAGCCTACCCACTTTGTTTCCTGGAACCATCTCCTCTAGACATATGACACATTCTTCATACTCCAACTCTGTCTTCTCCCCCTCCCCGTCGACATCGACGAATGGAATATCTGGAAGGGTTGAATCAGAGCAAGAGACAATGATGGGTCTGCTGGCTGAGATTTCATAGATCAGCATACGGTTGCTGGTACGCGTCTGCTCAGGTGACCCTGAGAACTCAGCTCGCACCAAACAGCGGCTTACATGTCCCTCTTTAGCTGATTCAGATCTGCCACACAGGCTCTTGTCGCAGACCGGACATGCTGAAGAGTCACACTGTAGAGAACGGAGACGTTTTGCAGCATTTCCACGTCGGTTAGTTGACGATGATGATGGAACCCGCATAGGCAAACTTTGTAAATCTGAACTGGACCCTTGCCGATCGACTGCTTCCAACTGCTCCACGCAGAAATCACATGTTCTGCGAGGCGTAGCATCAGCTTCAATGAATAGCTGGTTTGGCGATGTGGCCACTTTATCTTGTGTGCCGTAAACTACCTTAGCTTTGGAGCAAGCGCCACATACGACCTTTCCGCACCGTCTACAGTGGTGCCTTCTATAGAAGAATGTGAAGTTGTTGTGGCACAAGGGGCAATCTGACACATTCAGATCAGGCTCCCATTCGACATCAACACTGCTCGTTGAATCCATATCTGTCACTGTTCAACAAATATTCCTCAAGCACGTTCGCCTCAGCCATGTAGCCAACACCTACCAGTCTCGAGTCAGGTACACAGTGCTACAAAACTGACGACTGTGAATGTGGAGTGGCGGTTTTCTAAAGCTTTATTTGGAGAAAAAATGATGCTTTTTATTTTCGAATCTATGTACGAGGATAACCTGCCACTGTCTCATTTGAAACGTAAACCACTGTATCAACAAGACGAAGAAGAAGAACAAGAGGAGGAGGAGGGGTATAAAATCAGCCGTATGTAACATACATCCATCCCTTTCCGTGAAAGCTTTCAGAAGCTAGTTCGTTCTTGGTCTCTCTTATTGATTGATTCTTGTGGACTGAGCTGTTGCTCAGCACCTAAATCTCATCCACATCACTATATAAATCACTATCTAGATCCTCAGGAATATTGTCATCGTCTGAAGCGGAGTCTGACTCCTCGGAGTTTGAGTCTGAGGAGGCACTGTTGTTGTGTTCTCCTCCTTCTTGCTGCGCACGGCGTTGCTTCCTTCTCTCCTTCTTAGCGTCTTTCTTGGCCTTTTTGGCATTAATGTTCTTAGATTGTTCCAGTTTTCTCTCCTCTTTCAATTTCTGTCTAGCGGCATGCTTCTTTTCGAGCTCTTGCAGCTCCTGGACAGATTTGGTAATGTCATGATGATAGAGAACCTTCCCGGAAGAGATACCCTCCTCGATCTTTGTTAAGTTCAACCTCAAACGGGGACCAACTTCGGTTAGTTTGATAGCCTTCTTGCGGACATTCGTAGCGGATGCTCCACCCTCCGCTTGTTCTTGGCCTTCAGGAGTCTTTTTAGAGGTCGTGGTTACCATCTCATCCTGGACATCCACCACAGTATCGTCTTCAATTTCCGAATCACTCGTGAAACCTGCCCCATTGGCGTATGGGTCAGTGAGCAGCTCAGAAGTGTCTGTAACTTTACTCAGGTTTGGGAGCCTTCTCTTCAGATTCGATCTTGCGTTTACCAGCTTTCTGACCGTCTTGGACCCCTCCACGTTTTTGGTATCGATCACATAATGGCGCAGGTCGATAGAGCCATCTGGGTTCTTATGAAGCATCAGCACGCGCTTCACTGAATTCACTTTGGTGCTCTGCGGCTGGATTGCGGGAAAGAGGTTCTGGAAGGTGGTGATCAATAGCTTCTCGTGGGGCTCCGCCTTAGATGGGTTAGTAAATCCGTTCAAGACCAGCAACGGAGGGTTCATGCATTCCTTAGAGTCACCAGTGAGGGATTTAGGACTCTTCTGTATTCTGGCCACATCTTTGCACAGAGAGTAGTTCTGTACTCTAAACGTGATGGTTGGACCTCTAGACATTCTGGCCAACCTGAGCTGCGTCACTCCGTTCTCCGATTGCGAGAAAACCAACAAGTGCGACACATTGAGAGGACCTGCCATAACCACAAAGTCTTTCAGCTTGTTAGACTTTCTCTCTCTCAGCTTGATAGCTGTATGCGGTTGCATCACATTTCTCATGTCACGAACGAGTTGTGTCAGCGAGTGGTTCTTGGTGTTCGATCCCAGTCTCAACACCATGGAGCGGGGTATCTTCGCAAGCTCGTCACTAGTTTGCTTAACATGTGTACGGGATTTTTGCTATTGTTGTTACACCTGTTAGTATTGTTCTTCACCACTGAGGGTACGTTGAACAATCACAATCATTGGAACATTGGACACAGATGACTGCAGCTCTGATCACTACCGCATCACCATTCGCTCCCTTGATCCTGCTGTTCTCACTTACTCTTCTCTTCGCCATTCTGGTACTATCTATCCCTCTTCGAACCTAGCTGTGCCTTTGTCGATTGTATAGGTATCCCACTGGTATGTATTGCACCTCCCTTATAAAAAATTTTTTGTTTAGTACCCGATGACATCTGAACACCCATACTTAAGGGGGGTGTGGGAGACAAAAGAAAATCTGCAGAGATAGAGAAGAAGGAAGAGAAGAGACACGCACACAGAACGGAAGGGTACAAGATGCGAGTGCAGGGTAAAGTGAAGAAGGGAAAGAGTGAGAAAGGGGCCAAGAAGGAGACAGCCATGTCTCTTGCAGAAAAGATCAAGAGGAAGGCTCTGGAAGAGGGCAAGGTAATGGGAAAGAGAGACGATGGCGATGAGGCGAAAAAGGACGGCGGTGCTAAGGAGATTGACGTCGACACCAACGATGCTCCAAAGTTTACGTCGTTCAAGGACTTGGATCTGATTCCCGAATTGCTGGAGGCGTGCGAGCAGCTGAAGTACGAGAAGCCGACCCCGATTCAGGCGGAGGCGATCCCGTATGGTCTCCAGGGCCGAGACATTATTGGCCTTGCGCAGACGGGTTCTGGTAAAACTGCAGCTTTTGCCATTCCTATCCTACAGCAACTATGGCATGCACAGACGGCATTTTTTGCAGTGGTCCTTGCGCCAACCAGAGAGCTTGCGTACCAGATCAGAGAAACATTCGATGCTCTAGGATCTGGCATGGGGCTAAGATGTGCTACTATCGTAGGAGGTATGGACATGATGGACCAGGCGAGAGACTTGATGAGGAAACCACACGTCATTGTTGCAACTCCAGGTAGACTTATGGATCACTTAGAGAACACCAAGGGGTTTTCCTTAAAAGCACTGAAGTACCTAGTAATGGATGAGGCTGACAGATTGTTAGATCTTGAGTTCGGCCCAGTCTTGGACAAGATGTTCAAGGTCATTCCAAGAGAAAGAACCACATATCTATTCTCTGCTACAATGACGTCGAAAATTGAAAAGCTGCAAAGAGCTTCTTTGACAAACCCTGTTAGAGTGGCTGTCTCCAATAAGTACGCCACTGTAGAGACACTGATCCAGACTTTGATGGTTGTTCCTGATGGCTACAAAAACACATACCTGGTGTACCTGCTAAACGAGTTTGTTGGCAAATCTATGATCATATTCACAAGAACTTGTGCTAACTGCCAAAGAACAGCCCTTCTGGCAAGGCTATTGGGATTCTCAGCAATCCCATTACATGGCCAGTTGACCCAATCCCAGAGACTAGGTGCGCTGAACAAATTCAAGTCAGGCCATAGAAACATATTAGTTGCCACAGATGTTGCTGCAAGAGGGTTGGATATCCCTTCAGTGGATGTTGTTGTCAACTATGACATTCCTACTGACTCTAAGGCTTACATCCACCGTGTGGGAAGAACAGCGAGAGCTGGAAGATCTGGTAAATCTATTTCGTTAGTCACACAGTATGACCTAGAGCTTATCTTGAGAATCGAAGCGGTGATCGATATGAAGCTTCCCAAGGAAGTCCCTGATAGAGATATCATACTGAGCTTACACGACACCGTTGATAAAGCAGTGGCACAAGCGATCAGGGAGACAAAAGACTTCCAGGAGAACAAAGCTTTCAAAAAGCGCAGAAATAGAGGGAAAGATGACATGGATCGTGAAGAACGTTGAATACGTGTATATCTAAATTAGTGCATCGAAATCATTATAACAAACTACCACGGTAAAGCTAACTTCTAAACCCAAAAATTGTATTATTTATGACAAAACCTTTATATAAACTCTATATTGAAACGAAAGAAAGCAACAAAAAAGAACAAAAAAGCAAGAAAGAAAGGAGGAAGTGAAGAAGGAGCGTATTAACCCGTGAAACTTGACGAAACTATTTCTTTTCTGTATGTGTGTGACATCCAGAGCGGTGACGTTTTGAAATTTTATACCAACCTTTGACCTTTTCACCTTGAGAACCACATGGCATATCCACAATGCCTATGTCTTTGAGTAGATTGTCCTTAATGCCACTAGACAACCATGGATGATTGGACCACCCTCCCAAATCCACTCTATGTTTGGGAACCAACTTGAGCATTGGCAACAGGAAGTCTGCAGTTGCATGAGCATCACCTCTGTCCATGTGATACTTCTCCATCAACACCTCTTCCAAGGACCAGAATTTCAAGTTGGAGATTTTGCGTAATGATATCCGTTCACCACTCTCGTATCGGTCATCAGGAACTGCTTTGAAGAAGTACTTCATATTTTTATAACAAACATTCAAGAAATCATGTAATTCGTCATCATCAGGATGTAAAAGCTCAAGAATGAGAGCGAGATGATCGTCATCTTTATCATATTTGCTTGAGCTGTGAGGATCAAATAGGAAGTCACCGGTGATTAGTTCGAATACCAAACAAGCCAAACTCCATGAGTCTACAGAACACCCCCATTTATCAGTATGCATGATAATTTCCGGCGCGCGGTATTGACGAGTTTGGATAGTATTGGTAAAATGATAATGATAAAGACAGGCATTACCAAGGTCTGCAATTTTAATGTTGATCATAGACCCCAGGTCCTCTAGATCAGCATCATCGAGGTCATCTCGAAATTTAAATGACTCTGGCAGTTGAAAATGACCCTTGAATTCAAAATTATCTTTTCCATATTCATCCCCCTCTCCTTCACCTTCATCGTCGGAAGTAGGTTCGGTTTTAGTTGTGATCGTGCAACAATGGTTCAATGAATTTGGTAGATGTGCTATTGGGAGGAGAGTGGGAGATATAGAGGTTGAACTGGAGGTGGGAACTGTTTTAGTAGTATAGCTGTTGTAATAGCTTACGCTAGATCTTGTTGAGTTATTGGAACTTGATGGAGGGGATATTATACGGGGTGTTGAGCTGCTCCCCTTGGATCTTGCAGTTGATCGAGAAAATTCATGGAGGAAGAAAGATTCTCGCCTCAAGAGTGGTGATGGTAAAGGGTTTGATATCTGGACAGGAGTCACAGGAGGTACATCATCATTCTGCTCTGTGACTTCTTCGGACATAGTTAAAAGAGATAGGAAACGTTCCACATCCTTGATCTCAATCAAGATATTCTCCGGTTTAATATCAGTATGGATAACGCCACAAATTCTGTGGAGATAATCCATCGCTAGACAGCACTGTTTCGTTATCTTCTTAACCACAACTAGAGGAAGGCCTCCGTAGGTTTTACCGAATTGGTCCATACTAATCACTTGAGACTTTTCCTTCCTCTTCTTTTTGAAGCTGGTAAGCAAGCTCAGTAAATTCTCTCCTAGTACTTCCATTACCATCACAACGTGTTCGCCGTTGGGGCCCTCATGCTTGAACCAGTCATGCATCTGAAGGATGTATTTGAATCCTGGGTGATTGGGGCTACCGGTGTGTTTCTCTTGAACCCTTTTGAGGATGGCTATTTCATCCATCGCTGCCTCTGTATAGCAAGCATCTGACTTCACAATCTTCAGAGCAAAGTATGACCCTGTGATAGAGTCATGTGCAAGCCACACGGTGGAAAACTGGCCCCAGCCCAACTTCCTAATGATGCGATAGTTGTTGTTTGGGCCCAGGCAGTCATGGATATTTACAGGATGGTATCCGCCGTAGCGGTAGTCTTTCTCCGACTCTTCCAACCCGACAGAAGAGAAGGAGCTGGGAGGCAGCTTTCTCGCTTTCTCTGGTGTGGTTGCCGCAGTTGTTGAGGTTGAGGTGGCTGCTGTTGCTGCATCAGCAGAAGTTGGAGTGGAGGTGGCAGTTGACGGTGGGGATGCCATCTCAGGCAGTCCTGCCCCGTGCTTGTCTGCACGGTCGTTCACGCCCTGGAAGGACGAAGTGTCCAGCGCCAGCAACGGCGGCCTCTTGCTCGTGACCTCTGTCATCCCTCGATCCTGTCTACGTATAACTCGACCCTACCCACACAAACAGTCAGTCAATCTAGCACAGCTGCAGAGTAGATAGCTCTAGCGCGTGTGGGGGGTTTGCGGTGCCGGCTCGTCACAACAAATACTGAAACACGAGAGTCGATGGTATCTCAACCAAGGGGGGGGGAGGGCGTGAGATTAAGAAAGCCAGACAGAGACCAGGATGTGGAACAAAATATTTATTTATTACAATGATACCGTCCATCCCTCCTTCCCCTTACAGACATCTTAATCTCTCTCATTGTGGTTGTTTTGGCCGAACTTCCCTTTACTTTTTCCATTATTAATTCTGTGGCGCGTATCAAAAGAATGACGACATTTCAACATCTGCCGGCCGTCCAATGAACGAGGCGCTTAGATTAACCGCTAACGATGGTTGTATGCGGGTTCGCAACCGCCGCGCGGCACTGTTCTCTGCCACGGGAAAACTTCCTTTTTGGGGTTCCACAGTCACGTGGGGTGCCACCTCCTCCGCATTCCCTGAGGGTGTCGCGGGATGGCGGGATCGGGATGGAGGCTGGTTATGTAAGCAGCAGGCGACGCGTCAGGTAGCGGGCGGGTAAGACAGGGGCTGTTGTGTCACGTGACAGAGATTGGGCGCGTATGGTATGCACCACACTGATGATCCAGACCGCGGGTTTGGATTGTGTGCGTGTGCCAGTGAAGCAGTGCTCTGGGTGCTGGATTGGTCTGGGTGCTTGCACAGTCAAGATCGATCGCCACAGCAGACATACAGCGGTATGAGCCAACCCTCAATTTCGAGGTTCTTCCAGAGGAGTTCGCAGGATGCACCTGTAAAGGCATCGGGGGACACGCATGACACGCATGAGATCATTGAAATTGACGACAGCGATGGCAGGGATGGCAGTGACGGGTCGCAAGTCAGGAACTCTGGTCTGCAAAGGCTGGGCTATAGATATGACAGAAACAGCAATGACTCTCGTAGTCCTTGTACACAACCCTCGGAGGAGCTATCTCGCATCCGCGACAAGGTCAAAGCGGCGCTAGTACCACAAAGCACCCGAAGAGGGTTATGCGACGGGGAAGAAGAGGAACATCGGCTGGACGAGGAGGAAGAGGAGGAGCAAGAACAGAGTGCATCCAAGGGCAGAGTACTACCGCCGAATAAGAAGCACAAGAAGCAAAAGCTGACGCCCCTCGACCAGCAGGTAAAGGATCTCAAGCTCAAGCATCTCGATAAAGTGCTTGCCATTCAGGTTGGCTACAAGTACAAGTTTTATTGTGAAGATGCTGTCAAAGTATCATCCCTGCTCAACATCATGCTCTTACCGGGGAAAGTTAACATCGTGAATGAAACACCGCAAGACTTGCAGCACAATAAGTTGGCCTATTGCTCAATCCCTGAGAATAGGCTTCATATTCATCTTCAAAGATTGCTTGACCACGGTCTCAAGGTTGGCGTGGTTGACCAAATTGAAACTAGCACAATGAAGACTGTTGATTCCGGCTCGTCAAGTCTTTTCAAAAGAGAAGTAACAAATGTGTTTACTAAGGCTACATATGCTGCGAATGATAGTAGCACCGGTGCCAAGAAGCAAGTAGAGAGTGGGATCATGTCAGATAAGTCATCTAATTCCATAATCGCGCTAATGGAAGACACGAACTCATTATTTACACTAGTATCTTTCCAGCCATTAACAGGACAGATCGTATACGACGAGTTCAAGGATGGTGATTCTACGAGAGCAGACCTCAAAACAAGAATAGCTCACTTGGAACCATTGGAGTTCCTCTATTTCCAAAATGATCTTTCACAGGACACTCACAGAGTAATCAAGATGCTCAACATGAACAAAAAACTGAGAATAATAACATATCCAGAATGCAAAAAAGATCACTATCAATCGTTGCTCAGCGAACTAATTGACGAGTCTGTCGTTGAGTTCATGTTCAACAAATCAAAAAACTTTAAAATATGCTGTTCTGTCTTAATCGAATATCTAGAGGAGTTCAGATTAGACCATGCATTCAAGAGACTGTCGAACTACATATCTTTTGACCAGGCTAACTCAATGATAATCAATAGCAACAGTTTGGAGAATCTTGAAATAATACGAAACTCCACCACCGAGGAAGAGAAAGGCTCCTTGCTTTGGGTTATTGACCGCACAAGAACAAAGTTTGGCTATAGACTCTTGAAGCGTTGGATTTTGGCCCCTTCTATTGATATCAATGTTATAAATGCTCGATTAGATGCTGTTGAGGAATTGCAATCTTTTAACCATTTCGTCGATGCTTTTGCTAATAAAATATTGAAGAACTGTCAGGATCTGGAGAAAAGTTTGAACAGATTAAACTACATTGTGATCAAAAGAAAAGAAATGTATCTTTTCCTGTCTAAACTGGGCGACTTACAGAATTTAATCATTAGTTTTGGTGATAACAGTGTCACAGCACATTTCAAATCCAACTACGTCAAATCTCTTTTTGAGACGTTGATAAAGGGAATCCACAAATTAGATCCAAACTCTTTTCTTAAAATAATCAATAATTCTGTGGCACTTGACGAGTCTTCTGAGGACCATATCATCAAATACTTCAATTTAAGCTACCTGAGTGAATTCATCAACATTGAAGACTTTGAACGGACAAATGTTGAGATTGAATCCATCAAAGACGAGCTCATCAATGAGCTTGAATCTATAAAAAAGATTTTACGAAGACCTCATGTAACTTTCGTTGAAAAGAACAAAGAGCCATACTTGATTGAAGTTCAGATCAAGCACATAAAGGCAGTACCCGGTGACTGGTTAAAAATCAATGCGACCAAATCAGTGGCTAGATTTAGAACAGCTAAAGTGTCTAAGCTCTTACAGAAGCTACGGTATCACCAAGAACTATACCTGAAGATGTCACATGAAACTTATGAACGGTTTGTCAACAAGTTGAGTAATAGATATGAATGTATTAAAACCATTGTGGCTGAACTAGCAAAACTTGACTGCCTTCTCTCTCTGACTACTGTATCATCCCAAGAGAACTTCACTCGACCAAATTTCACTACCAAAAGGCAAACAATCAATTTGAAGAACTCTAGAAACCCTATCCTGGAAAAGTTGAACCAATTTGATACGGTTGTTCCCAACACTGTTGAAATGAATGAGAATGCGTCACATATGATTATTACGGGCCCCAATATGGGAGGTAAATCATCAATTGTGAAACAAGTAGCTTTGATCCAAGTAATGGCACAGATAGGCTGTTTCGTTCCGGCAGACATTGGTTCAGAACTTTCAATATTCAACAAAATTTTGACGAGAATGGGAGCGGAGGATGATCTTATCAAAGGTGAAAGTACCTTCTATGTGGAAATGTCCCAAGTGTCCAGGATTCTGAATGAGCTGGAGTGTTGCCCTGGTAATGCACTAGTGATATTGGATGAAGTTGGAAGAGGTACGGGGACTATTGATGGTATCAGCATTGCAGAATCTATTCTTGAGTATCTATTGGGAGATGGGAACCCATCTAAAGATAAGGTATGTGTTCTGTTTATCACGCATTTTCCGTCAATTTGCAAGTTGGCTACTAAGTTCTCTTCAGCTCAAAACTACCACATGGGTTTTATTGAAGAAGCTACGAAAGCCATCATAGGCTCAACTGACTGCTGGCCGAAGATTACTTTCCTCTATGAGTTGAAAAAAGGTATCAGCTCAAGCTCTTATGGTCTCAATGTTGCGAACCTGGCTGGAATCGACAAGGATATTTTGGATAATGCGTATGTGAAGTCCCGCGAGAGACAGAGACAGGTCGAGATGAATAAGACTATTAAACTTTTCAAGCTTGCATACAATGCGCTAGTAGGAGAAGGGGTGTCTTCGAAGTCAGAACTGGAACGGATACTGGGCCAAGTTGACTAGAAAGATGAACAGACTATAACGTACGGTTAAAAACAGATATGTGTAACTATTAAAAATAATGAGAAAATCCTTTCTCCCATCACATACTGATATACCTATTATCTATGAATATGATAAGGTTTACCTGTAGCATGAGCCAATGGACTTTCTCAAAACTTTGTCCTGAATAGACTTTTGCTGGAGCTTCTAGACCTTGTATCTCCTGTCACAGTATAGCTAACGAAGCCATACGAGTTCCCAGTTCCATAAAGCAGTGGATCGTTACTCTGGTCATTGCTGCTGTCGTGGATAAGTGTCATAGAATCAAAATCTTGGAACGGATCCAACGATTTAGCCCTTCCCTCACTGTTATTTTCACTATCCACTTCCGTGTTATTCTCGTCATCTTGATCTCCTCCATCGGTAGGAGGAGCCAACAGAACATGATCGTTTGCAATGTCTATTGAGGACGACTTGTGTTTGTTGTTTGGGTTATTGTGGTCCTTGTGGAAGTCAGCCCCGTTCTTTGAAAGTACCGGTATCATTGGTGGATTCTGGTTGCGTAACAATGCCCATTGAACTGTTTTGAAGAATGGATGGTTCTTTACATCTGAGGCCCCCAACTTTGACCCTAGCCTTTTGTTCTCATCCTTTATCAGCAGTTTTTTGATCAAGTTTTTACAATTGGAAGAAATTGACTGGGTGCCATCATGGAACACAACTTCACTCTTCAAAATGTGCGAGAAAGTCTGGTTTCTATTTGAACCTTTGAAAGGAGTAGTTCCAAAAAGCATCTCGTAGATAAGAATACCCAGGGTCCACCAATCCACAGCTGCTGTGTGTCCTTTGCCTCGAATCACCTCGGGTGCAATGTACTCCTCTGTTCCGACAAAAGAGTTGGTTCTGAATCCATCAATGCAAATCTTGGTGTCCAGATTCATTTGGTTTTTGTTGCCAGCATTTATCGAGATAGACGGGTTTTTTGTTGATTCAGACTGCTTGGATAAGTCGAAATCAGACAACATAATGTGCCCAGACTGATGAAGTAAAATGTTTTCCGGTTTCAAATCTCTATAAATGAATCCCATCATATGCAGGTACTCTAATGCTGCGGTAACTTCGCTGGCATAGAACTTGGCATCCTGTTCTGGGATACACTTCGACTTTCTTGTCTGCAACGCTCTGAAAAATTCACCACCCATACAGTATTCCATACAAAGATACAAGTGCTCTTCTGATTGGAAGGAGTGGTACAGTGTGACGATAAAAGGATGGTTAGATGTTGCCAGAATTTCTTGCTCTGCAAGGGCTCTCTTTATTTTATTTCTTTCAATCATCTCCTTTTTGTTCAACACCTTCATGGCAAACAGCTTATTTGTTGTCTTCTCCCGTACGAGGTACACTTTCCCAACATCACCTTTGCCCAAGAGTCTAATCTTCTCGAAAGATTGAGGACCCACTTGCAAATCAGCAATCTTAGTGGAATTTGACAGGAAGGAAATCTTGCGAGGTCTAGTTCTTGGAACATGCTCCGTCAACTCTGCTGCAGATATTTTTTTGTCCCCTTCTGCTACGGACACTGCTATGTTGAAAGGGGCAGACGCTACTCTTCTCAATGTAGGAACGGTATTCTCTTTACTTACCGCATTTTCAGAGCCTGAGCATTCTGGTTGTCCCGGTACCTGACCAGGGGATAGTTGTGGAGGTGGTGATTGTAATAAAGATGACGAGTGTGAAGGAGGTGATTGTTGGCTAGGAGTTTCCTCTTGGATTTGCGTAAGCAGCTCATTGCCCGCTGTCAATCTGGCCTTGTTGTTTTCCTTCAAGGCGAAAGGGACGGGTCCATGTCCATCTTTGTTAATCAAGTCTAGATGATCCACTTCAATTCCGTTGGAATGAGGTGGCAGTCCTTGGTGTTTGAAATAGGGCTGAGAAGATACTGTGGGGTGTTGTTTCTTAAGATCCACTTTATTGTTCACTGGATTGGGAGATGATGGGGAGCGCAGTCTTCTTGCTGCCTGTGCCAGAAACGATGCTTTTGCTGTGGCACTTTGGGTTGCATTAATATCTTTGCCAGTGGTGGGACTCTCCAGTTGAAAGCTGTCGTTCTCATCTGCCTCATCCACCTCTTCCTTCGTCTTCGATGCTAGTATTGGAGAGTTAGCGTTAGATGACGATCTTTTAAAAATACTCTTGAGCTTGCTGGATAGCTTTTTTTCCATTTCAACGGGTTGCTGTTGAGAAGAACCCTCTTCGGTATACGCATCAGATGCGCTTATCATAGTAGGGAAGTACTCAGTAGCGCCCAGCTCCGAGAGACCAGGAGTGACAGAAGGGGTAGGAAGAGATTTGATCACGTTCCCACCCAGGTCACCACCATTGCTGTTGGATGACGCAAAGTTCAGTAGCTTCCCAAACGACATTGACCGTTTCCTGTTTTTGGAAGCAGAAGCAAGAGTGCTAGCACTCGACTGGTTTGTTTCTGTTTCACCTTTGCCTGTCTCTCGCCCACTCGTGACGTGCGGTTCTGTTGCAACGTCCATCGTCTAGCCTCACCTGTCTGTAAACTGGCCTATGGCCTATGCTTCGCCTAATATGGGGTGAGTGAGTGCTATCAGCGCAGAGACTCTTCCAAGAAGTTCAATACTGGCCGGAGATCAAGATGGTAAGAGCGTACTCCTGAGTTCGCAGTTCCCGTAGCACACAGCAGGTTAGCACACAGTCCTACCCACAGCCAGGACTTTGCAAGCACACACGCACACACGCGCACTCCTCTGGTCGATTTCCACTATCGAGACGGTGTGGTGTTCTCACGTGGACTTATGAGAAGCAGATGACCTGTTCTGCCGAGACAATCCCCTATCTCAGTCCGGTCCCTGCCCAGTTCACTACTCTGGTTTCTCCCCTGTCAGATTGGTGGCAAGTATCTATCCCCTGCCTTCAAAATGCTGTTAGGTTATACGCTGATTTTGTTCTTTCCTACACACTGACTTGTCTTTCAACCGTTGTTTTTCTACGAACCGCCAGTTTTTGGGATTTAGTGCCTGGCGGGGTGGGGCGTAGGCGGCGTGGCCGTCCGTGTAGGATGGTGCACACGCCCCCACGTAGGCTGCGCCCGCCGACTGGGCAGGCGGGGAACAGAAGGGAGTACCAGCGGGGCAGCTAACCAGGAGCTCCGCCAAGCACCCGCCGGTATGTTACCACCCAATGACAGGTTTCACAACCACACGCCATGTAGGTGTAGGGCAAACCACGCACACACACCCACTAACAGCAGGTAGTTTGGTTTGGTTTCGATGAATGGCTGGCACAGTGAAGCTGGTTCTACGCCAGGTTGTACGGCTCTAGAGGTACTTGTGTATGTGGGTGTGCGCGGGTATCGGTAGCGTATGAAACAAGTGTCAAACATCTATCGAACGAACGCACAGATCAAGCGGTCCTACAGCTGATGCCCGCAAGATCGTTCAGTAAAATGCTGTGCCAGGAACGTTTGAGCATAGTTTCAGAACCAGTGCTGCCAGCAGGTATATAAGCTGGAATGAATACCTTTGGCGAGAGTATGGAGTGGCGACCGTTTCTAGTTCACTATCTCTCCAGGACAGGACAGGACGAAAGAAATGAAAGTTTTACTCAAGCGCTATCTAAGCATCAGCCTGGCGGCACTGGCTGCAACTGCGCAGCCCTACTGGAACACGTCGCATTCGTCTTCGGCGTTCACAGATGACTATCCTGAGGTATATCGCACTATTCCTCAACAGATCGAGGAAACAGTCCATGAATCCACTACAGCCTCTGCTTCCTCCCTCTCTGGGGTGGATATGAACCAAGTAATCCTCGTCACCCTCACTTCATGTTCGGATGACTTTTGCGTTGAGTTACCGTCTCCAGCCCTTATCTCAACTGCCACTGAGACAACAGAAGGGGTGGTGACTGTGTACACGACATGGTGCCCTATTGAATCATCGGAGTATTCCTCATTTTTATCACACCTTGCGGAAGCTTCGTCATCTAATATCTTTTCCTCACCAGAAGCAGTAAGCATACCCGCTGATGATGCTGACCATGAGGGCCAGATCTCATCGTTTTCCGACCCTGGTGTTGAATTAACCAGTGACAGCAAATTTGACTCCCAAGTCAGTTCAGAAGAGCATAACACTCTCAGTTCGGATGATACCACCACCCTGGTGACTGTAACATCCTGTGATGAATCTAGCTGCGATGAAATAGAGTCTACCGCGCTACTCTCCATAGTAACAAGCACATCGCTAGACACTACCATCACTTACACAACATGGTGCCCGCTAACTGATACTACACTCCCTGTCCCCCCTCTGCAAGAATCTGAAAAATCCTTCTTGCCTAATGAAGCTCCAAACTCCGGCAGTACACATTCATCAGATGCTATTGGCTCTAAAATGGATAAGGAGATAGTAACAACGAGGGAACCTTTAACTACGATTGTTACTATAACTTCATGCGAAGACGATGGTTGCTTCTTAACAGAATCAGAAGCTTTAGTTTCTGTCGCTACTATTACGACCACAGGTACTGTTTCAACTTTTACCACCTGGTGTCCAATTCCAGAAACTACTGTAAACGTGCCTAGCCCTCAAGATTCAACCTTGACATCATCCGACGTTTCTGATGAATTGCTAAGTACAATGAAAGATGAACGCATTAGCGATGTCTCCATGTGCGATGATGAGAATGGTTGCTCGACAGCGGTTTTCAATCCTCATATTTCAGCTACCCCTGTGTCTACATCCTCTACATCATTGTCTACTATCTCAACGAGTAATGAAGCTCTAGAAAGTCTCACTATTTTGTCATTCACAACCTGTGAAGACAATAACTGCTCAACCATAGAATCTTCCGCGTGGATTACTGTGAGCACTGTGACATCAGAGGGTATTACTAGTGAGTATACCACCTGGTGTCCTATTGAGACTCCCCAAAACATTTCCCCAAACATCTCCCCCAACGAAAACACCACAGGTGAAACCACAGAGTCAAATGAACATAGTACAAGTAGAGAATCAGCCACCATTACAGAAGAAACTACCACAATCGTGACTGTTACTTCTTGTAGTGAGAATGAGTGTGTGACATCGGAATCATCTGCATGGATCACCATAGCAACGGTCACATCTAATGATATTGTGACAGAGTACACTACTTGGTGTCCTATTACTTCTACTCCAACTAACAGTCCTCTAGATAGCACCATCACTAAAACTGAGGAGAGTACCACAATGATAACACTGACGACCTGTAATGAGAATGGTTGCACAACATCAGAATCATCGGCTTGGGTCACTATCTCCACTGCAACATTAAATAATATTGTTACTGAGTTTACTACTTGGTGTCCAATTCCCTCAACCGATATTGAAGTATGGACTTCTACTTCCGAAACTTCAGAAACAACCTTTTTTCAGGTAACGAGTTCTGTATCTACACAGCCAGGATCAAACAGTTTAACATTGGCTACTGTGTCATCTTCCACTCCCACCACTTCAAAACCAACAGCACCAGATTCGTCCATCACACCTTTCTCAACTGAGACCATATCTACCATTATCACTCTCACCACATGTGAAGAAGATATTTGCTCCACTACTTATACCACGGGAATAGTGACAACTGTCACCACGACCGAGAGAGGTGTGGTCACTGAATACACAACTTGGTGCCCAGACACAGATTCTACTTCCACATTTACCTCTATTAGACCGGAAACGCCTACGCCTAAGACGAGTTCAATAGAATCTACGCGCCCTCCTATCTCTCCTCCACCTTCAAGATCAACATCCAGCACCACACTCCAGACACCTAGAACAGAAACCACGGGAATACCACCACCTGCTGTGACAACAACTACAGAAGCACCACCACCACCTGCTGTGACAACAACCACAGAAGCACCACCACCACCACCTGCTGTGACAACAACTACCGAAGTACCACCACCACCACCTGCTGTGACAACAACCACTGAAGCACCACCACCACCACCACCTGCTGTGACAACAACTACAGAAGCACCACCACCACCACCTGCTGGGACCACCACTACCGAAGCACCTTCTCCTCCACCTCCTGATGTCACCACACCAACATCTGGCCCTCCAACCCATGTTATCACCTCTGGTATACCTCCACAACTTACCAGCACCACGTCTGTTCCACAACCACGCCAGTCTTCAGTGTTGACGCCTACAACAAGTACCGACGAATCTGTTACAACTACTGGAACTACCAGAACATCTGTGCTCACCACGACGCATACTTTGCCAGATTCAACCACCCACCCACCAATCACCACTACTCTTTCCCAGCTCACTTCACACACGGTGAGTGAGTACGATGGTGCTGGGGCTGACTTTAAGAGAAAAATTAACGGAAACTTCGTAAGGAAGGCAGTCTTAGCGGCCATAATATACTTGATTTAAGGTCGCTAAATAAAAAAATACTACATACATAACATACAGAACTCAGATCTATAGCCAAAATGTAGTCTGGTTTCTTGCTATCCAAGTCTGGTCTCTAATGGTACCCGTAAGCTACGCAACACTTTCAGCAACGAACTATATCCCAAACACAATCTGTTATCGAAACTTCTGCGCCAGCGTTATCATCATAATCGTAGAATTCACCCTCATCTAGCAGCACCTCATCAAACTTGGTCGGCGACTCCGCTCCTTTCGCTGTGAACTCGCCCACTGGAATAAACTCTTTCAGCTCTAAACCTCTTGCTTCAATGTCAAGAAACGGGACAGGATTGCCACTGTCCTCCAGTGTATATGATTTACCAGTAGACTTTATATACACAGAGGAGTCCCTGCCACACACCTTGCATTTGAAAATAAAGCTGGCCTCGCCCCTGCTGTTGGGCAACTCGTGCTGTTCGAACCTGTTGATGTTCACTTCTTTACCGTGGACCTCGTGGCATGAAGTGCATTCGATCTTGAAAGTGTACTCAAAGTGCTTCTCACTAGTATCTTTTGGTCTCAGATCTGTGAGTCCCTCTAGGTTCGCTTGCAGCACCAGCTGGAACCCCATCCTCTCTATGTTCTCACTGGCATCTGTCTGGTATGAGCTCTTACTATGGGAGGATTTTCCAGTGAAAAAACGGGACGGGAGTGTTGCGAGCCCGGAATCTTAACTGTGGTGCTCCCTCATGTGGCCTGACATGGCACACCTACCGAAACGCTCGTAGAGGCAGACGAGACGTCTGGAGCGAGGGCAGGATGAAGCCGTGGTGGGGAGGAGTGTCTCCAGTGCGCTTGGGCCGTCTCGCTATTGCGCCCTCTACCTCTAGCGCAGACTGTATTTCGTTGTGCCCGTCCCTCTAGCGACATGACTGTCGGCTCTGATAAGCACGCCAGCGAGCATGACAACACACAACATGGTCCCATGTGCTGAGCGTTCACCGCCATCCATCACCTTCACCTAGACTGTCGCCGCGGGACACCTATCGTAGCACGCCGTCATTTCCGAGGCTGTCTACACCCACCTCTTTGCATAACCATCAATCCCGGTGCTTTTCTTTCATCCGGGCCAGAGTCAACTCTTGCCTTGACTCCTGCCAATAATATTCTGACAGAGTCAACCTCCTGCTCTATCCTGTAACCAAATTATATCTACAGTAATAGTGGAGTGGGTGCAATTGCATGTGCTAGTCCTGTGTTAATTAAATTAGAAGATAAAGGAGAGAGAAAAATAAAATTTGGAGTCCTTCTTTCTCCCTCTTGTTCTTTCCTGTGAGTGCACCCCGTTTCGTTTTGTTCTGTCTTGATAGAGGCCTTCCACGATGCTATCACGCGCCATCAGATCAACACGGTCTTCGGTCAAAAGCCAGCTAACGCGCCGCATCCTTGTGGGTGATGGATTCACGGGCTTGTCCACTGCAGCTGCGGCGCGCAGATGTCTATCTACAACCCAAACAGACATTTCGTCAGCTAAGTTCAATCAGATCTACGACCGCTCCTCCGCTGTGGGAGACATCTCCAGCAAGCTTGAGCCGCTAGACTCTTTCCAGCGTCGCCACCTGGGCCCAAACGCCAATGATGTGTCCAAGATGCTGGGCTCTCTCGGGTACACTGACCTCCAAGACTTCATCAAGGATGTTGTCCCAGAAAACATCTTGGTGAAGAGAAGACTCAAAGTCGAACCAGCCAATGGTTTCACTGAAACTCAAATGCTGGACAATTTGAAGCATTTGGCCTCTAAGAACAAAGTCTTCAGATCCTTCATCGGTAAAGGCTACTACAACACCCATCTACCGGCCGTCATACAGAGAAACATTCTGGAATCACCGGAGTGGTACACTTCCTACACACCTTACCAGCCGGAAATCTCTCAAGGCCGTTTAGAGTCACTTTTGAATTTCCAGACTATCGTCACTGACTTGACAGGTCTGCCAATTGCCAACGCCTCTCTTTTGGATGAAGGAACTGCTGCAGCTGAGGCTCTGAGCTTGTCTTACACGAATGCTAAGAAGAAGAAGTCAAAGTATGTCGTTGATGTGGATGTCCATCCCCAAACTCTTTCTGTTCTACACACTAGGGCTAAACCGCTGGGCATCGAAATCGTGCAGTTGCCTTTGTCATCAGCTGAGGGATTGGAACAGCTGACTTCTATCAAAGAAAGTGTATGTGGTGCTCTTGTACAGTACCCTTCATCTAGCGGTGGCATCTTAGATCACGACCAATTAACCAAAATCTCTGAGTTGATCCATTCCTCCAAGGGGCTGTTCGCTGTTGCATCCGACTTGTTAGCTCTTACTTTACTAAAGCCTCCTTCAGAGTTTGGTGCTGATATCGTGTTGGGGTCTTCACAACGATTCGGTGTTCCAGTAGGATTTGGTGGTCCTCATGCAGGATTCTTCTCTGTGATTGATAAATTGAGTAGAAAGATTCCAGGACGTATTGTTGGTGTATCCAAGGACAGATTGGGAAACAAAGCATTACGTCTTGCTCTTCAAACTAGAGAACAGCACATTAAGAGAGATAAAGCTACTTCCAACATTTGTACTGCTCAGGCTTTACTGGCCAACATAGCTTCTAATTATGTTGTTTACCATGGTCCTAAGAACTTGAAGAACATCGCTGCTAGAGTTTATGGCTTTACCTCTATTCTTGCTTCACAAATTTCAAAGAAGCATTTGTTGAAGAACCAGTCTTGGTTTGATACTTTGACTGTCAAGTTGGAAGGTGTGTCTGCAGATGAAATCTTGAAGGTTGCCGTAGAAAAATATCAGATCAACTTGTTCAAGGTTGATAGTGAAACTGTTTCTTTGTCATTAGATGAGACCGTTACCAAGAAAGATCTTGTTGATTTGGTTCAACTATTTACAGGAGAGACTCTTGATGTTGAATCCCTAACACAGTTCCCTGAAATCCCATCAGAGTTGCTAAGAACTGATAATATTCTCTCCAACCCTGTCTTCAACTTGCACCATTCCGAGACTGCAATTTTGAGATATTTGCATCTTCTACAGTCCAAAGATATCTCTCTTGCAAATTCCATGATTCCACTGGGATCTTGTACTATGAAATTGAATGGAACTGTGGAGATGTTACCACTATCATGGCCTGAATTCGGATCCATCCATCCGTTTGTTCCCAAGAATCAAGCAGCAGGATACCTAGAGTTGATAAAAGTGTTGGAGAAAGACCTAGCTGATATCACTGGATTCCACTCAACAACCCTCCAACCAAATTCTGGTGCTCAAGGAGAGTTCACAGGTTTGAAAGTCATCAAGGCTTACTTGGAATCCCAAGGTCAGTCACAGAGAAACATTTGCTTGATTCCAGTGAGTGCTCATGGTACTAATCCTGCATCCGCATCTATGATTAACTTCAAAGTAGTTCCAGTGAACTGTCTAGATAATGGATCTCTGGATCTCGTTGACCTGAAGGAGAAGGCTACGAAATATAAAGATAACTTGGCGTCAATCATGATCACATATCCATCCACATACGGTCTCTTCGAGCCTGGCGTGAAGGAGGCTATAGAAATTGTTCATGCTAACGGAGGTCAAGTATACCTAGATGGTGCCAACATGAATGCGCAAGTAGGTCTAACATCACCTGGAGATCTTGGTGCTGATGTGTGTCACTTGAACCTGCACAAAACATTTGCAATTCCTCATGGTGGTGGTGGCCCAGGTGTAGGTCCAATTTGTGTTGCAGAGCATCTTGCACCTTTCTTGCCAAAACATGAGCTATTTGAGGTAGAAGGGGCAACTTCACAAAGTGTCGACTCTGTGAGTGCTGCTCCTTATGGATCAGCATCCATTTTACCAATCTCCTACAGTTACATAAAACTTCTTGGTGGAGACGGTCTTCCATTTTCAACATCCATTGCTATTTTGAACTCTAATTATATGATGAATAGATTGAAAGAGCATTATGATATCTGCTTTGTTGGCCAAGATGGAATCAAGTTCGGTGGTCACGAGTTCATTCTTGATCTGAGAAAGTATAAAAAGAAAGGTCTTGAGGCTATTGACGTCGCTAAAAGATTGCAGGATTACGGATTTCATGCACCAACCCTGGCTTTCCCTATCCCTGGAACTCTAATGATTGAGCCAACCGAATCGGAAAACCTTCAGGAGCTGGACAGATTCGTGGATTCTTTAATTTCCATCAAGGGAGAAATCGATGCTCTTGTAGCAGGCGACCCAAGAGGTCAGGTCTTGAAGAATGCTCCTCACTCTCCTGCAGACATTGTCACATCCAAGGATTGGGAGACCAGAGGGTACACCAGAGAGCAAGCTGCCTTCCCATTGCCTTTCTTGAAGTCAAACAAGTTCTGGCCTACTGTTGCAAGATTGGACGATACATATGGTGATTTGAACTTGATCTGTACTTGCCCTTCGGTTGAGGAAGTTGCGAACGAATCATAATCTTCATGCACTACACTACATAATTTAAAACAAATTAACACATAATTTGAAGTGTGAATCGTAGGTATAGTTATCTACATATACAACTCTATAACGCCTGCTGAAATAGCAGATGAAATGACACTAAGGCCCATAACAGGGTTGCCCCTAAAACATTGTGAGACACATCCATTGTACCTAGATTGGTCAACCGAGACAGTTCGCCCACAAGGTTGCAGCTCGTATAGTTCACATTCTGATCGAAGATTCCATAACTTCTCAAAATCATGTCATTATCAAGAGGACAGCTGAAAGCGAAATCGGGAGGACAGTCCTGCATGATATGGTAACAGGAGTCGATACACGGCATGATTTCATAGTAAGGTTTAATGGGACTAACGACGTTATTGAGAAAATCACTTCTTGACTCGTTGACTTGTCGAAGAATGTATTCAGGCCTTTCATGACTAGAACACCGAGTGAAAACCATACCACAAAGCCAGCTTTTGTATGAGTTTTTACAGTCCTGGCATGATCTAAATGATGAGTAGAGAGTGTCTGGTGCGCCGTCGCAGTTGATTTGATCCATTGCCTTCGTGAAATTCTCAAAGATGGAACGAGCTCTGTCATCATACATTTTCAGGAGAGATTGCCTATCCCTATCAGCAGCAAACTGTGCCGATTGGGGCACAGAGTAGGCAACATCGGAGCAGAAATCCATATTGTAAGCTAGTTCACATACACCTTTTGCATCTGTGGTAAACTCGATCCTGCCATACACGACACCCGGGTCACGGGCTTTCCCAAGACCAGATGTGATATAGGCAACGTAATCTGTAGACTCATTGAGCCCATCAACGACAATCCATTTTGTGAACAGTTCATCATCTGCGTAGTTTGTCAAAAAGGACTCGAAGCCGTTCTCATCGACTGCATCGTTGTCAGCTCTCTCTACAGCACAGTAAGATTTTGTCAAGCCGCTAAACTGCATGTTCTCGCTATTTCTGAATACCTGGAGCTTAATAGACTGGGCTGTTTCGTTCAGAGAACTAGTCACGTTTTGCCCATGCTCAGATGTTACATTGAACTGGCCACTTCTGAAGATGGCGGAATGCTCATCTGATCCAACAACAGTTGCAAAAGACGAATTGTCCCATTGGAAGGGCACATCAGCCAGAGAGAAGCCTATCTTCAGACTGAACACATCCGAGTCTAGAGTTCGGTCAGGAGTGAAACCATCAATGGGTATAGCTGCAAGATACAGCAGCGTCGTTACTGAACCGTCAGCAGTTCCAAAATTTTGATCTTGAAAGTATCCATCTTCGAACCCATCCCAGCCGTATGTCTCTCCGCCGTATGACGTGAACACCGAGATGTAATTGTTTATTTCCAGACCACTACCTTGAAGGACAGCTGGATAAGTGCAAATGCATGATGACAGAAATGTCAGTACTGTGTAAGAGTAGGATACATCGTTGGGGTCAATTTCATTGGCAGCTACCGTGAAATTATAAGCTTTATACTCTCCAGGAGCTAGTCTCACATCTCTGATATCCCAATCATGCACAGTTTCAAACCTCGGTACAAAGCCAAACAGGTCCTGGAGCTTGAACTGATGCTCACTGGACACTTCTGGATATACAGGCCACTCGTCATTACTCTGGTGTGCCTCTGTATAAACATAAGTGCTCTCAGCCTCGTCCTGCAGCCTGGCATTTGCCCTGTATGTGTTCGCCTGGGACTGATGTCGTGAGTGTTCTTTACCAAAGCTCTGTCCCAGTGTCAGTGCGGTGTGTATCATTATGACGGGAAGCAGGTAGCCGCCGAGACCCATGGGGAGCATTTTCATCTGGTATATGTGAATACAGTGGTAGTAGGTGATGATGCTCCAATATCCGACCTATTCCCGCTTGCTTGAGATACAGTTTCCGTTTCAGCACCTGTTAAGTTACCTGCAGGCACACAGCGAGTCTAGTACAGTGTTTGCTGGCCTGGAAAGAGGAAATTTCCAGCCTTCCGTTCACTTCCTTACAATGAAGCACTCCATTGAAGACTTGATAGAATCATTTTTCATTCTATTTTTATTCAAGAAAAGAAGAAAACCTATCAGCTAGTCAGGGGCTGGCAGTTATCACGGGAATCCGCGACGGTATTTGCAACAGACAATGGACAGATCGCTGTGGAATCGCAATAAGCGCTCATCTTTCTCAGTGGGATCGTTCCAAGCGAGCACATTAGATGATAATCACAGCTACGGCGTCGCCCCACAACCCAATTCTAAGCAGACAGTGCAGCGGCAGCAGCACCAACTACAGGCGCAACTGCCTGCTCGAAGCGCTTTTTACGAATCCCACTGGCCACTGTACGCTGCGGATTGGACAGAGCGGGCTGGTAGCAGCTTGGAGCAGGAAGGGCTCATAGCTGTATCCACCTACCGGGAGGATGCAGTGAATAGGGTGGAAATACTGCAGTCTGTTCCATCGTCAGTTGAACACGCCAATGGCAGTGTCACTGACGGCCTAGATATAGGTAAACTGAGCGAAGCCAGTGTTGAACTGCCTATAACCAAGCTTCAGTGGGATCCGAGTGCCCTCCAAACACCTCGCTTGATCAGCACTAATGATCGCCTCAAAGTCTGGGAAGTTGATGACTTCAGCAACATTATCTCTGAGCGTGCATCTTTAGTCAATAATCCACATGCAACCACTCAGGGTCAGTCGCTGCCACCGCTCACCTCTTTTGATTGGAACAAAGTCAGTAGCAATCTTATTATCACCTCCTCAATGGACACCACATGCACACTTTGGGATCTAAATTCAACCACTGCACCCAAGACGCAGCTCATCGCTCATGACAGTGAGGTGTTTGATGTTCAATTCGTAAAAGGATCATGTGATATATTTGCATCTGTGGGGGCTGATGGGTCAATGCGCGTGTTTGATTTGAGAGCTCTTGATCACTCTACAATTGTTTATGAGCCTCCTGCACCTCCCACTGGCGCATCTGCGACCGCTGCTGTAGCTGCTACAGGTTCAGCAAGAGGGAATATTCCACTATTGAGACTTGCAACATCAAATACTGATCCTAACCTTATTGCGACGTTCAGGTCAAACGCAGAAGAAATCGCAGTCATGGATCTCAGATACCCAGGGCAGCCAACAGTAACACTGCTTGGCCATTCAGCCAAACTCAATTCGATAAAATGGCATCCATCCGAATCAAAACTACTTTCAGGCGCAGACGATTGTCAAGCACTGGTGTGGGACTTATCATCAGCTGGTCTGGGATCAAGAGGCGGGTCGAAGAGCTCGAACGCAAACAATACTACAAGCATTTATCCTGATTTTGCCTACAATGATACCCTGGAAATTAACAACGTGTGCTGGAGACCTGATGGAGAATGGTGTGGTATTGTCAGTGGAAAAGGCTTCCAGGGAGTGCACATGGGAAACTGAGATTTCACTACATAAGTCATCGAGCAATGCATTAGAAGCTTGATCATCAGCTTAAATATTCTCATCGTGATACTCGAATTTTGTTTTAGTAGGGTCCTTTGGACCATACTTTACGTAATTATCATCGCCAACAGGGCGTTGGTTTGTCTCATTGCCATTCAGCATTGATTGCACTGACACTAGAATACTCTCAATACTGTTGTTTGGTGTCCATGCTGGCCCCAGCAAGTCAAGACATATATGTCCATTAGAATATATATGGGGGTTCATGGGGACATCTGGAGAATGCTCGTTTCTAACAAAGATACAGACAGGCGGTTCAAAGGGGTACCTTTGAGTCATACATACTTTGAGCCTGTAACACTGATTGCTCAGGAAAAGCGGATGCCCTTCAAAGCTGAAATCTGCGTAGACCACATGTAGATTACTAGTCGGAATAATGTCTATTCCTGGGAGTGAGGAATCGATTGCTTCCAGTGCACGAATCTCCTTCATGAGTCTTGACCGACATGAGTTATTGAGGTTTCGAATAGCTGAGCCTACCGAGAGGCACTTCGGGAAGAACGATGGTGATGATGAGGGCATTGATGGTGCTGGTCGTGACGATGTTTCTGCCTGCTGCTGACTCTGATGGAATAAAGGAAGGTTGGTCACTTTGTCCCCCCTATTCACGTTCATCTTCATTCTTATGTAAGTTCTCCTGCCCTGCCTTCCGCTAGCTTTGGCGACACCTGGAGGTTTATATGCTGAGACACAGGGAGGAAAGGTGCACACAACTATTCTCCTTATCCTATCAGTTTTATACACAAGTAGAAAGACAGCAGGAAAGAACCCCGAAACATGTGGCTGTGTGGTAGCATTGGATGTAATCGTATGTAGTGTATTCCGTCACACAACACAACGTCATACCCATCCAGTTCGCCCCAGCCGATGTTTACAGGTGGGCCTCTATCACGAACCAATGCATAAATAATCTTACGTCATAAAATAGATGATGATGATGGAGATCAATAGGGGTCACCACGGGCATCGAGACTTCGAGTGACCGACCACCCAACAGCATGGACTGTGAAACTTCACCGAACTACCTGCCACGAGTAACAGGCCACCGAAGGAGCAGTTTACTCACCTCTGCCTATCGTCTGGGGATGTCTTTCGTGGCTCATACTTGTAGTCAGGGAAACACTTACCATGATGAACTTTCTCAACTTTGTTCGAGAAGTCTTTGAAGGCTTGCTGGACTTCGGTAGGCTCAGTGTTCCAAAACACAGAGGCGACCCTGCCAAATACATCTGACTTCACTTTCACCAAAGCTTCCAGGTTTTTAATGAGTATCTCAGTGTTGAAGCTTTCCATAGGCAATTTCAGGTCGTCGTCGCTGACGCAAGCTGCCATCTTGCAAAGAGAGTGAATGCTGGCCATTGTTGACTTGTAGAGCAAGAAACTGTTGACAAATCGGGGCGGTGTCTTCTTGTCCTTGATCTTGTTCCACTTTGTTCCAAACGGCTCAGGGGTTATGCTGAACTTGGGGAGATGAATCACGTTAACCAACACTGGCTGGTTATCGATTCCAAGAGGAATATGATCAGTGCCATCTCCACAGCCATGATGAGTGGAGATCAAGACTTCCAGCTCCGAAACGTTATCTGAATCTTTCAGACCAAATACTATCGGCACTGTTTGCAGATGTTGCAGCCTACACGCTTCTTGAATCCTTTGCAACTTCTCTAAAATGTTTTTCTGATGATAGATGATGTTCTCAAACTCAATAATGCCAGGAGCCAGCGAGGGCCATCTTTTAGTTGAGGGCGCTGGCGTCTTCTTTCTAAGCAATCCCTCTTTTATTCGTTGCTCGAAAGTCAATCGGCTTACACGCTCATATTTGAAGGTATTAATCACAGGTACATATCTAAACGTCGATTTATCATTCTTTGATAGGGAGGCAGTCTCATACATGCAATCTCCACCATATGATGTGTCATGACTGTCATTATCAAATTGGAACATATCTAGTGAGATTGCCTGATCAGAACGGGGGAAAGTGGAGTGGGCAATGATCTCATTGTAATAGTCCAAATCATGAATACTCATCGCAAAATCATCTTCACCAGATAATCCAGTATCCGAAGCAGGTTCTGGATAATGGACTATCTGACCAGATAATTGCAGACAGGTATCCTCTCTGGTGCTGCTCACGAATGAAAATTCTTCTGAGTGTTGCTGCTCATCACCATCACTTCCTATCAGGTCTTCTAGGATGAAATCGGCCATACTTTAGAGTGAGGAACACTTACAAGGAAAGATGAACAGACCAGACCAGTGAGCCAATGACAATATACACAGCATCTAAACCTCTTTGGTGGAGGAGACTGGTTTATACAGAGAGAGGTATCTCCTTACTTTCCTCTTTGACCGATCAAAGAAACAACAGAGTCCTCTACAACAACAGAGCCTTGGTGTGTCTTTGAAATTCAACTAGAAACGTAAACAGACAATATCTCTCCTCTCACTAACGCTGTTCTGTTCCAGTAGATAGAGCTGTGTTGCTAAACAGGAGATGAGCCGCAAAAGAGGTAAAACTTGTCAATTTATTCTCCTCTTGAGCAGCTGCGTTGTTGATCATGCTATGCGCTGTCTAAATTAGGAATTCCCTTCCTTTCTCCATCCGGCTTAGCTACTCCTCTACTTTTGAAGATGTGCGTACATTATTGGACTGAAAAGAGGTAAAAAAAGAAATATTGAGCTGTAGATCTCTCCAGCAAAAGTCCTTTGTTCTCTTTACTGTTCCTTTGTTCCCGTATCCCGATCAAGCTTTCGGTTCGTTCCAGGACATTCTATTATAGCATGCACATATTATACTGTGTGTGTTGCGGAGTTTATTCACACAAGACGTTGCTTTTGCAAGGGTGTGTTGTCTAAATATGGGTTGTGTTCATTATCATCATCATTAACGGACGGGAGGTCCCTTTCTCAAGAACTCTAAGAAATCTTCCTCTTCCTCTTCCTCCTCATCGCGATGTAGTTTTTCATCGTCATTGTTGCTGTCGCTGGAGGAATTGAATCTAGACGTTTGAAGTGCAGGATTGTCTTCGTACAGTGCATCCTCTGCATCTACTATGCTAGGGGATATCAGTGCTTCCGAGAATGCGGTTGGCTTTGTGATTGCCTTTTCAGGAAGCGAAAGGATACCAGACATACCATCTGTATCGTCAAACCCATCAAGTCCAAACGATATCGGAAGAGTAGACAGTCTTGCACTCTCTGTTTTGACTCCATCGGATTTAGGGTGCACTCGTTCATATTTTTGCAATATATCAGGTGGGAGTCCAAACATAGGCATATAGCGCATTCTGTATCTCCACTCTGGTACCAGTTCAACCTCACCGTACCCTGATCGCACTATATTATCATAGGTGTACTTCCAAGGTTTTTCTCTAACCAGGAAGACACAGGTGTCCACTGCGCCGTTGAATGAATTGACCCAGGCCCACGCAACTGACAGGCCAAAAGATTTGATGAAGTTCATTCCGAGGGAATTGACGATGATTGGGAGAAGCCAGAGGAAGAAATATGAAAGTGGATAAAGAAATATAAACTTCATCTGTTTCGAAATGACTCTATATCGCGCCTTCAACCTGTCTGAATTATCCTGTTGCAATTGAATATTGATGTCGAGGTTGTTGATTATATCTTGTGTGGCTTGCGTTTGGGAGTGGAGTTCCAATGGATTTACCGGGCTCGTTACTTTGGCAGTGATTTTCTCTATTGATTCGCCTGTAGGTGGTGGGGAGACCTCCTCTTTATTCTTGTCAGTTTGGAGAAGTGTTTCCTCAAAACATTGGACAAGCGACCACCAGCGTCTCTTTGCCTTGCCCACCATGTGCTTTCTTTGCTTGTTCATACTTTCAAGCTGGATCTGTAAGTATATATAGATGGTAACATAGATAATCAGAATTGTCAACATTATGAAGTACCTCGGCCCAAAGCTCAATGCATATCTCATCCACTGAGGTCTATGGGGAAGGTAACACCATATATCCAGGGAGACATACCCGCCACCAATAAACGCCAGAGCTGCAAGAGCGCACGGGATTAGTATAGTTGATACGTAGTAATAATATCTCCAGGGATAAAGGCCTCCCACACGTTTAGGGTTAAAGATGCTCAGACAGGTATGAACTGCGAAAGCTAAGATTGCTAAGTCTCCGCCCTCGATTGACATGGCTGTGAAATACCCCAGGGCATCAATTCCTGAATTATTTATCACCAGCGCAACTTCAGTATTCAGGGTGATCAGCGGATAAATCATTACTGAGAGTGCTTTGAAAAGGTCAAATAAGATCAAAATCAAGATAAGTTTGTGACGAAATTTCAACCGTGAAGGGTGCATTGAGAAGTATGTGTAGATCATAAACAGACAGCACACTATTGATAGTGCACATGAAGACACAGCGACTATCTTGAGATCTCTTACCTGTGCGCCGTTGAAAAGCATATGGGCATGGTTTCCTTCATACCCAATAGTGTAGTTGTCGGTGCTCCTGCTAATTAATCCGTTTGCATTCCAAGAAGATACCCCTCTGGGCAGTGCTGCGGGCAGAGGTGCCATCAAAAGCTAGAGCCGGTTTAGCGCTCTGTGCGACTACTCACAACGTAGCTAGGGAGGTGTGGAGTGAGACCAGGACTCCTGAATCCAGCTGCTTCTGCACAAAGGACTCGTGCTGCGATAGGTGAGGAGCCACTACCTTTTAGAGGTATACGGGTTGGACGTTCCAACTCAGATCCTGTTCACCTTTGCCCTTAATCCTTTTGCCTCGTATCTGTTTCGCCAAAGTGGAACTCCAAAACTGTAAGTTGTTCGACTAGGTAAACAAGCGATCGGGTCTTAGTATCTTGGCGGGCGTTGGTTGTCGGGAGAGAGGGCGGGCAGCGTGGAGCGTGGAACGAGGCCTTTGAAGCACAGCTTGTGCAGAGCTTGCCGTTACAGAGGTGAGTCTGTTCTGGCCTGGCTTTTCCTGGTATTTATCTCATTTCCCTACTTTGATTGTGTGATGGATGTGTTTTTTTATGAGATCGGGAACTGAATGCAGCATGCAGTTTACAGGGACTGCTCCCTCACCTCCGCGATAAAATCAAGGACGAAAAATGCGGACTTAACAACGTGCGTGCGACACATTGATTGATGTCCGATTATTGGCTTGGTATAGGATCGACTCACTCACTCCACTACTTACTGGCTGGAGGTGCAGGGGTACTCAGGTGGATGGACAAAGAGAGAATGCGATGCACAGTTCCATTCTTTCACCCAACGGGCAAGACGTAATGGTGTGACGTGGTGACAGGGGTTGTGTCAAGTCAAACAACCGATTCGTATATTGCCACCCTTGTTACGGGTGGCGCCGGTACTACTTGCGCGGAATAACTTGCTTCGGTTAAAAACCTCAACTTGAACTTTAATCTGAAAACCGAGGGCAGGTATATTACGTAATTTCTGGCTGGGAGACTGGGAAGGGACATAGATCGTAACCATACCAGATTAGGGAGTTTCCGCTCACGTGAAGAAAGCCCCTAAGGGTCCCCGTCATGCAGAGGAAAAAGAAGTTTCGCCTGATGTAAACCCCCCAGAACTTGTTTATAAAGGAAAAGCAGAGAAGTTTTGCATCAGTTCTGACAGACCTGGGATAGAACAAGCCCTCTCGCAAGAATAATCATGCTATTGGACACACTCTGAGGTCTTTTTTCATCTGTGTTTTCGCTTTACCTATAATTTTTCGCTTGGCCTGTTGGTGCGTGCAGAGCAGATACTTCCTCCGCGCACTCGCACACCACCCGGTTATCTGACCGCGTTTCGTTCATCGACGCTACTGTTGCATGAGAGGTAGCCAGCTAGAAAGTTTCAAGTATCTTGCTGTTATTGACGATAATGAAGATGAGTCCCAGGACAACATCAACGGTGGACACCGCATCGACCCCTGTACCTTTACACTTGGAAGAAGCTACTCCTCAACCGGAGAAAGAAGAGGCTCTTCGCTGAGAAAACTCTCTGTGAGTTCAGCTCACAACTCTGAAAATCTCATCATATCTAACAACTATTATTCTTCCGCTTCTCAAGTGGCACAGAGAACCATCGACGATTTTGAAGTACTGAAAATTCTAGGCATTGGGTCATTCGGAAGAGTGTTCCTGGTCAAAGACAAGTTGACTGGAAATTTGTTTGCTAGAAAGACTATCAAAAAGGCAAAGATCTCTGTGAATAGGAACCTCTACAAGTCTCACAAGAATGAAAGAGATATACTCTCCAATATATCCCACGAAAACATAGTCAAACTGTTCTATGCGTTCCATGATCATGACGACATCAACTTCATTTTGGAATACATCCCTGGAGGGGAGTTGTTCTATCATTTGTCTCGGAAGAAACGTTTCAATGAAAGGGAAAGCGTGTTCTACATTGCGGAGATATCTTTGGCGTTGCACCACCTGCACAACCAAGGTGTGATCTATCGGGACTTGAAACCTGAGAACGTTATGTTGAACGCGTCTGGCCATGTGGTTCTTACAGATTTTGGACTGTCGTCTATGGATGAAACCTCCAAGTCAATTTTGGGAACCCCAGAATTTGCCGCACCTGAAGTGCTTAAGGGCAGCGAGTATTCTTATAGAGCGGATTGGTGGAGTCTTGGAATCCTCCTCTACGATCTATTGACTGGGGAACACCCATTCACAGGCTCATCATCTATGGAAATTCTACAGAAGATCACTAAGAGCATTCCAAAGTACCCTGCATTCATCACACCGGAATCCAAGCATATTTTGATAAATCTTTTGCATAGGTTACCCCAGAAGAGATTTGATGTTGACGAGAAATGGGATGAATTCAAGAGTTTTTCATTTTTCAACATCATCAATTGGGATCAACTGCAAAGCTGTTCTCCTCCTATTATCCCAAAGATCAATAACTTGGAGAATGCAGAAAACTTTGATCAAGTGTACATAGAGAAAATTTTAGCAGCTGAACAGAAGAGAGGCACCGGCAAGACAAAGGAACCTGGTGACTGTGACGAAAATTATCCAATATTCAAAGGATTCAGTTTTGTTGCATCAGGGGAGGTATTACAGGATCATTTTTACTGACCAGTTCGAAGCACACTTCAAATTATATATAAGAACATAATATATTGATATGATAGAGAATTCATATTAACCAGTGGGCAGCCAGATAAACAAAGGCTTGGTTTATGCGCCTCCTTCTCCGTAAAACTTACTTTCTTTTCTTCTTTGTTTGCTATATCACATAAACGTTGAAATCAATCTTGTCATTTACCCCTTGAAGTATCTCACTAGTGTGGTCCCAAGGAACTCTGAATATCCCAGAATTTATTTTTGGCATGTTGATCACCCACCTGCCTTTCGTGTTTTCACTCAGTTCTTGCAAAACAGGGTCATCACTCTCGTCCAACTGTCTTTGAAGATCTTGGAGTGCGGCCCTTGTGTGTAGTAAGATTGCGTCTGGTGCATCTGGAGAATTACCTCCTCCTGTGCTTGTAAATAGACATGCAATATAGAAACCCGAGTCAGCACTGAAATCATCGGACTTTATCAGAAGGGTAGTTCCCAGCAGCTCATATGGTTTATATTTAGAGCAATGTTGTTCATAGAGACGTTCTGCTCCTGGATACTTCAAGGCAAACTGGTACGCTATCCCCCCTCCCCAGATTCCGTGTGTATTGCATGAGTGTGCAAGAATCGAATGCTTTGCAGAAGAAAAGAGATCACCCGTTATATACCTAATAGATGTCATCGCAAAGTGTCGAAATCTGTCTCAATATAAGTACATCTGTTAATCAACCCCTGTCCTGGTTATCTCATTTTCAATTACATAGTTTTACATCCATACTCCATACTTCATGTAATATCTTAGTAATACATCCTTTGAATATACACTACGAGAGAGTACCATAACGAGTGGCATTTTATGATTTATCTAGTTCGCTTCAAGTTCCATCGCTTGTTTAATGACACCAATGCTAGCACTGGTTTGAATCTTTTCATTGCCACCTTTGGAAATAGCATATTCAATCTCACCCAGCCCACGGAAAATGGCTGCCCTGGTTCCAGGCTTCAGTTCGTAATTGTCTAGAATCTCTATAAAACCTTGCAACAGATCAACGAGAGCTAGTCCTTTGATCTGTTTGATCTTGGTCAGAGTGGATATAGCTGTACTCCAATCATCTTTCAAAATCGAGTCCAGAATGGTTTCAATGTCCTTTGGATGCGGCGCTCCAATACTTTCGTAGATCATGTCTTCAGTAATTTCATCGTCATCAGAAGCAGCTTTGCAAGCTTGAAGAACATTCAGAGCTTTTCTCATATCACCATTGCTCAATTTCAAAAGAGCTTCTTGAGCATTTTGTTCAATAGTGAGGTGCTCCTTGATGATGACCTTTTGGATGTTGCCTTCGATTGCACTGGGGGCTAACGGTTGAAATCTGAATCTTGTACAACGCGAGAGTAGCGCTGGATTCAGTTTGTGTGCGTAGTTTGCAAGGATGCAGAACCGAGTGTTCTTGGTATACTTTTCAATAATTCTTCTCAGCGAGTTTTGGGCAACGTTCGTCATCGCGTCGGCTTCATCTAGTATGATCAGTTTGAACCCTTTGGAGAAGATCTGCATAGTAGACGCAAAATTCTTGATCTGATTCCTTACGACGTCAATACCACGATCATCGGACGCGTTCAGCTCCAACACCATGCTTTTATAGTTCTTCCCATATATCTCGCGTGCAAGTGCTATGATGGTTGATGTTTTACCCGTCCCTGGAGGCCCATAAAAGAGCAGATGTGGGAGACGGCCCTCGTTCGCAAACTTGCGCACGGTATCGACGACTTCTTGTTGTCCGTAGACATCGTCTAAAGTGTCTGGTCGATATTTCTCCACCCTGCACCAATGTTAGTAACTCTTTTCGTGTTATGCGACGCCGCAAGATCCACACCTGACAAACACATACCAAGGAAGATTTTCTAACGTCCTTTCAGTAGACATTGCTGTTGATCAGTTGCCCAGTTCAGACAGACTAAGTGACAAAGTGGATACCAGTTGTTGTGTTTCGAAATTTCTCTTCGCGCCCTCTTCGCGTTTTTAGTATGATCTCATTTTTGTATAGGTAAACAGAGGTTGATGAAAGCAGTATAGCGGTAGCCTTTGCAACAATACAATTCGCCTTTGCTTGGGCTGGAAGGGTGGTTGACGGGCTATTATTTTGGCAATGCCTCCGAAGAATAACTTGCGGTCACAGCTCCTGTGGCTGAAGAAGTCGAAGGCCTACGTTGCTGAGAAAAGTAAGCTCTTAGACATCACCAATGCGGACCTTTCAGTTGCCACCAAAGGAGGTGCCAGAGATGGGCGACCAGTGCTGAATGCACACGCTGCCGAGGAAAGCGGTACGGCTGATAGCATAGCGTCCCTCATGACGAACGTGGATAGGAATGGGAGACAGCCAGGCCTCAGATCCATACGGCGGGAAAACTCATCAACTCTGTCATCCTCGTCCTCAAGTGCATCTTCCGCAGCCTCCATCAGCAAAGCGCCCCAAGCCCCTCCATTTCCGCGACCTGCTGCGAGTGATCACAGAGGGATGGTGGCGGTACCCACGGCTGGTAACTCTGCTCGTATTGTACCCGCCGTGATAGATCTGACATTTGATGAGGAAGGGGAGTTTACCACAACAAGTATCAAAAGGAAGCTTGACTGCTCAACAACGCCGTCAACAAAGAGACCAAAAGCTTTCAATGATTCTAATGGGGACAGTCTTGCAACTTCTACACCTGCTGACGGCCCTTCTGCAGATCATATTAATAACGAGGCTCATAAACTACCGTTATTTCGGCCTCCAGTGCATCATCACATCGGTAAACCACTCAATATTTCTACATATCCACTTGCTACCGAAACAGCTTCGCATATACATACAAAAGCACCTGAAGACCATTCCACTCCACCACTAGACTCTCAAATCTTCCAAAGGTTCACCCGATTGCAGCGGAGTTACATTGAGATCTGTGAAGCCAGAATCTCACTTTTGATGAAACGAGTGACAATTGAAGAATCTGAGGAATTGTCGGAGAAAGATAAGCGTCTAGAGAGAGCTGAGATAACCAAACAATTGTGTCAAGTGGAGATGAAGCAAAACTCTCTGAAGGAACAACTAGTCAAGCTAGAGAAACAAACACTTCTTGCTTCTAGTACCACAGACGAAACACTCAGATCAGACCCAAGAGACGACACGAATGAAGATACATCATCACCAAAGAAGGCTCTAATACCTAATAACACACCCACACCGAAAATAGCGACTACCATACAAGCGGTTGACAGTCAAAGCAATCTGGAAACAGTCCATTCTGATGTGATCGGCCAAACACTTGACATGACTCCGTTACAAAACAATGCAGCTTTCTCTACAGGAACACTACACACAAGAACATCTGTTCTTCCCGATGCAAATGCGATCTCACAGTCAAGTATATCTGCAAGTATCAACTCTGATGAAGAACTAGAAGATCGTGATTTTGGACTTGTGACCAGTGATGCAGACGAGGAAGATAACGGCTCCGATCTCAATGACTTCATTATTCGCACACAGAATGAGGATATTTCAGATGAAGAGTACTTCCACGATGCATCAGAGGCTCTAATCTGTGATAATGATGATTTAGGTAGTCTCAAAGTCTCTCAGACAGAACTGAATGACCTTAAGAATCTTTCTGATGAAGATTATGTTGTTAATGACCAAAATGATTTTAGCATGATAGCCGAAAATAGCTCCAGTGAAGCAGAACAGATTCAGGATGAAACCTTTAAGGCCAGTATCAGGTCCGAAAATAACCGACGCCAAAATATCAATAATGAAGGTGATAATGAAATGTACGAATTTGATGATGAGAATAATGACGACGAAAATATTGACGAGAAATTTGATGAAGAAAGAGAGGTAGACACTCAGGCCGTTGAAATTGTGGATCTTGATGATAGTGACTTGGATTTTGTAGAGTTGCCTCCACAAAAGCATCTCCAACCAGTAGCTGAAGACATATTCTCCGACAATGATTTGGAAATTTTGCCTAGCTCACCTGCGAAAGAGGCTGATGATGATCTAGATGATATATTGAGAGCCGCATCATTTGATGGAGGTCCTCGGCACCCATGGACTAATGAACTGTATGAAAAGCTCAAAGGCGTTTTCAAACTGAAATCTTTCAGGAAGAATCAATTACAAGCTATTAATGCCACACTGAGTGGAAGGGATGTGTTCGTTTTAATGCCTACGGGTGGTGGTAAGTCACTTTGTTATCAGCTTCCTGCTATTGTCAATTCAGGTAAGACTAAAGGGACTACCATTGTGGTGTCTCCGTTGATCTCATTAATGCAGGATCAAGTTGAACATTTATGGTCAAAAGATATACCTGCTGGAATGATTAGCTCTAAGTCACCACTTGACGAAAAGAAGCATGCTTTCCATTTATTTGTAACAGGGCAGCTGAAGTTACTATACCTATCACCAGAGATGATAGGCGCATCCACTCAAGCTCAAAATGCCATTGCGAAGCTCTATGCGGATGGAATGTTGGCTAGAATTATCATCGATGAGGCCCATTGTGTTAGCTCTTGGGGTCATGATTTTAGACCTGATTATACTTCTCTTGGATTCTTCAAAGTAAAGTACCCCAATGTACCAATAATGGCTTTGACTGCAACAGCTAACGAGCATGTTAGGATGGATATTGTTTATAATCTTAAACTTCAAAACCCACTTGAGTTGAAACAAAGCTTTAACAGAACCAACCTATTTTATGAGGTGTTACCTAAAGACAAAAATCACTTCAAGCACTTGGAAGAGCTACTTAAAGGTAAATTTAATAACCAGACCGGACTGATTTATTGCCATTCTAAGAAATCATGCGAGCAGACTGCTGAAAAGCTACTCAATCAAGGAATAAAAACGGCTTTTTACCATGCTGGTATGACCACAGAAGACAGATTTGATATTCAGAAGAAATGGCAGAGTGGTGTGATCAAGGTGATTTGCGCCACAATAGCATTCGGTATGGGTATCGATAAAGCTGATGTCCGGTTTGTTTTTCACCTTACGCTGCCTAGAACACTAGAGGGATACTATCAGGAAACTGGAAGAGCAGGTAGAGATGGCAATTATTCTCATTGTATCATGTACTACACTTTTAGAGATGGGAAGAATATCCAGACGATGATCCAAAAGGATAAGGATTTGGATAAAGCTGGAAAGGAGAAACATCTGAACAAATTGATCCAGGTGATGCAATACTGTGAAAATACCACTGATTGTCGCCGTAAACAGGTTCTACAGTACTTTAATGAGGAATTTGACAAGAAAGATTGCCATAAAAACTGTGATAACTGTCGTAAAGGTTTAACTGCGGAGTTAATTGAAAGGGATGTTACGGACTACGCTGTGAAACTCACCAAACTGGTACAGTGCATTCAAAATGATAAGGTGACATTGATTCATTGTCAAGATGTTTTCAAAGGACTCCGTTATCATAAGATTGTGTCTCTGGGGCATGACTTGATTGATTGGCATGGTTCTGGGAAAGATCTGGAAAAGAGAGATATAGAGAGAATCGCCTTCCATTTAATAACTGAAAAGATACTTGAAGAGTATTCAATTCTCAATGGAGCTGGTTTTACTACCAGTTACGTTAAGGCAGGAAAGAATGCCAAAAGCTTGTTGGAAGGTACGAAAATGATTCGTATGAAATTCAATGCAGCAAATACAAAATCAACGAACAAGACAGGATCATCTAAACCCAACAAAGGAGCTCAGCAGCCAGATGGTTCAGGAAATTCCTCTTCCACGGCTGGCTCAAAAGTGCTCAGTCGCAAAGAGCTGGAAGACTACAGAATGCCATCATCGACTCCAAAGATTGTCAGTGCAAAGACACACTATGAACGCACATCTTCCAACCTTGGTGCCACTTTGAGTCAGCAGCAGCAATTGCATCAATCGAGCAGTAATGGTCCGAAACGGTATGCACCGAAACCAATTCATCTGGATCAGATGCAATTTGATTCCAAAGAGGAGGAAGTGAATTTTGCTCTTGCTGTTCGATCATTGAGCGACAGACGCAGCCAAGTCATGGCCAACTTGGGGTTCAAGAACAGCTCTTCTGTTATGACTGATGTCACACTGAAAGACATGGCTAAAAGATTACCAGTATCTGAGGAATCGTTCAAAGGCATAACTGGGTTAACAGCACAGCAAAAGGGATATTTCAAGTTCTTTAAAGAGACTCTCATTAAGCTGAAGAATGACCAAATGATGCAAGACTCTGGCGTTGGTGGTACCAAATCCAAGTATTTCAATATACAGGAAGAAAGACTTACTGGACAGGCTATTGTTGCACAGCTCCGTGATTCGCAATTCCAATCATCACAGAAGAAAAGTACGTCGTCTGGACGAGTCAAGAGGGCTTATGTGTCACGTAAAGGATCGTCCAGGTCCAGTCAGTCAAAGAAGCAAAAGGCTCATAAGTTCAAGAAGACACAATCAGCTATGCCTATCTGACGAGCACCGATGGTTAAGCAAAAATAGCAACATGAGGAGCACACAGATACCTATTTATCTAACAGGAAGTTATCCAGAAGCGAAGCAAAGATAGTGCAGGCTACCATAGATAATGTAACGTTAAGATGTTGTTCTGTGAACAGGTAAGTTGAGAGTTTACTGCTGATCTTTGCTCTGTAGATTATTGACCATAATCTTGTAATCAATGAACATCTCTCTCAACTCTGCGACGGTTAACTCCTCAAATTTTTTGTTGAAGAGTTTCTTCCGATTTACACCATCACTTCCATCAACGTCACTTGTAGATGGAACTGATAAGCCAGCACTCTTCAGCCTCTGTAAGAATGATGAACCCGATCCCGATCGTAATCTATTTCCCTGTGACCCTTCATCATGTAGGGTGGAACCTGTTGTCTCTTGATCACCGGTGATACCAGAACCGGAAGATGGTGATTTTGATGTGGAAGTCCACTTCATGACATCCCCCATGAAATTCCTTATTGGATTGCCCAACTGGCTACTATCATTAGAAGAGGATGTATCAGTTGGTAAGCTTTCTGCTTGCTTGAATCTTCCCAGGACATTTTTTAGGCCATTGTCGAAAGCTGAGCTAACAAAACCTCCCAAGGCCATCTGATCATTTTTCCCACCAGGGGGCCATCGTCTAGACGGAGATGATGTGGAGGATGATGATATCATATACTCATGCTGGTGCTGGTTCAAAGCCATTTTCTGCTTGTTGGAGAGGGGTAAGAATGTATAGTCTTCTAGTACAACGTTTTGGATGAATGTCAATGCAGCTTCGAAGTTGGTCAGACAGTACAGCTCTTGGCTAGTGAAATGAGACACATTGTGGAAATTCTTCATATATATCAAGCTTAGCCAAAGATCATTACCCATCTGCTTTTTGGGTCCAGTTTTGTTGTTGTCATTGAGGTAGATGAGTATCAGGTAAATCATCATTGGGAGAACATGATCGCCAGTACTGGCTGCAGCCGGCACACACTCAATCAGACTAGAGTGGATGGCAGATAGACAATGTAGTTTCTGTATCGGTGTGCGCACAGCCTGCAGATCTTCGAACTGTTTGGAGATGTCAGCGAATACTTTAAGCTCTAGATCGATGGCGTCCGCCTTGAGGTCCAGCAGCTCATACCAGTCGAGATTAACAATATGCGGTATGAGGGTGGACTTGACCACTATGAAATCATTGATCTCGCACGCGATGTCGCTCTTGTACAGAAGCTTCTCATAGAGTAAGCCCGTGACCTTGAACTCGGCCACCTCGACGTACCTCTTCACCTTTTGGGACACATCGTCCTCCTTCTTTCTACTCTGGCCGCTCTGCCCGTTCTGCCCATCGGACGCACTCAGGTCTTCCATTTCAACCCGGCGAAGGTTCACGGACCCAAGAACATACTCATGGCTTTTCAGAGTAAACTCCTCGTAGAACTGACGGAACAGCACCACCAGCTCATTGTAGTCCATAGGCTTGCTGTACTTTGGCTTCCTGACCTCCTTCAAAAATGTGTTGATTTCGTTCTGCAGAACTGTTGGCAGACTCTCGTTCGCATAATCGCCCAGCGTTGATTCCCGTTCCTCATCCGGTCCCTTCTTAGTAGCGCTGAGTGGGTCCATACCTATACCTCTGGTGGCTGTCTCCTGCTGCTCCACTCCCCACTTGTCTACTCTGTTCACAACTATGACTACGCCCTGTTTTTCTAGAAGTTTCCCGCCTCCCGTTGGCACAAAAATTCATAAATAAACAAACTCACGCAGCTGAAGGAGGATGAAACGAATGCTAATCGGCAGGTGAAACGCTGCTAGAGAGAAGAGGAAGAGTGTGCACTAGGAATAACAGGGAGGCTCGGCGGTCTGCATGATATGAATACGACAAAGCGGTCGTACTCGCCGACAGTGGACGATATCCGGCAATACAACATAAAAAGGTTCAGGCTGTCTGATGACTTGAACCAGCTGTCGCTCACATCGTCGTCGTCGGCCACAGCTGATAGCGATGGTGATGTTGACATCGGCGGTACTACTGCCGCCGCTAGCGATACCAGTGGAGCAGCGGCCCGCTGCCGAAACGAGGTAGAGTACATCCCCTCAATTGAAGAGTTTCTCCTTCACAACCAGTCTGACCAAGATGTTATTGACTCCACGGATGAAGTACTGCTCGATTCGCATAAGACGCAAGTACCTGAGAGTCTTGTTGCTTTGCCGGAAAGCGGGCTCTTCAACTTCATCCGACAGAAGAAACAGGAATATAGTGAAGATCATCTGAGCTATAGAGACATGATGCAAGAGTACTACTATAAACGAAACAGGTATGAGCTTGTTTCTTACAAGGACCCCTCAGAACTGGTGAGAGCCGTGTGGGAGAAATGGTACCTGGTGGAATTTAAGCTGCGGCAATTCGACAGGCTAATGACCACAGCAGCAGATAATACTACAGCTAATACAGACGATCGCCATGATGACATTGAAGTTTTGGATGAGGCTTCTGATAACGATCACTATGAAAATAATGATTATGATGATGATGCGATGGATATAGACTAAAATACATAGATTCAATCCCTTCTCGACGTATACAGACCTGTGCACTGATTACCAAATGCGAACTGCCTAAATATTCATTCGTCATCTATGAATATCTTCAGTTTGTTCTTAAATACAACAGACAGGTCTTCATCAGTAACAATCTCATCTCCAGAGGTATTCTTAACGTATATCTTGAAGTCGCGCGTATTATCAACATCGTAGATTCTATGGCCCACCTTACCTCTTAGTTCATCCACTGTTGTATCAGCTGGTATCATTAATGCAAAAATATCATCACGGTAATAAAATTTCAACTTGATTGATTCGGTGCCTCCCTGGTGTGGCAGTGTGCTCTGAGTATCTCCACTTAGCGATGTTGAGTTTCCCACATTGTAACTAGTGGTATTATTGCTATTGTTGTTACTTGTATGCTGAGTATTGTGACTATGCTGTTGATTTTTGTCATGGTTGTGTGTATGGTCATCTAAGACTCTTGAATAGGGATTGGATTGTTCTTGTTGAGTTTGCTGTTGCTGTTGTGACTGGTGGGGGTCTTGGCGTTGGGAGGGACGTCTCATTGACTGGACTTTGTCATAGTCATGTTTCAGCTCGAACAGGCTCTTTACAAAGTTACAATGACTAATGTAATCTGGTAAGGCAATCAGCTCTTGGATATACTCGTTCAAATCAACCTGTCTCTTCTTCGTAATCTTATCTGTAACATATGTGAGTGGTCCGGGGATGAAAGGAAGAATTCTTCTACTTTCTGAATCAGATCCAACACGTCCAGCTTCATTTGGGAACAGCTCTAATAGATGGATTTGGAAATCATAGAAGTCTTCGTAGTATCTGCACAATGAACGATGCTCCTTGTTCGACAGATAAGCTGTGACATGGAACCAGTAGCGTCCATTGTCAACATCAAATGCATCCACAGTCGCTGACTGAATATAAGGCGTGGCATCAGTGACATCTGTATCCACCGATACTCCTCTTTGTCGTATCTGCTGTTGTTGATAGTGTCCTGACCGTTGTGAAGCTGCTCTGTCCATTCTGCTGTTTCCCCTGCTTACATTTTCATCTTGAACCTGGAGAGGAACCTCATCTTCGTCCACATTCCCCAGCGGTATGGAGCTGGCCTTGTACTTCGCATTCTTGTTCTTCCATTCATCCACTGTTGGCAGTTTCGCTTTGGCAATATCGTCTACCACATCATTCTGTGTGGATTCTCCGGTCGCCAAGTTTATGACGCTCACATAACTGACGGGTACCAGTCCTGGTCCACCAAGACGATCAATAGGCTTTGCAATGAACCACTCATAGTTGTGGTGTGCGCATAAAATGATATTCTCACCAGTATGTATATCTAGTTCGTCTGACCGCTCTGCTTTGAAGTCGTACAACACAACTGCGTATAGAGTGTTCGTCGTGAAGGAGTTCCGCTGTGAGTTGGATGAGCCAGGCCTTTGCGAGTAGTCCGTAGATGAAGCTTTGCGCAAGTTGCTAGCTGCGCTGGCCATCGATGAGTGATGCGTTCCAAAGCTCTGAGACGAAACTGTGCGAGCTGTCTTGCCAAATACCTCAAAATAAGGCACTGGCACCATTCCTCTCACGTTTTTCGAAGGATTGCACGCCTCATACCACTCTGGATCGTCCTCATTGCCAATTACATGGAAAAAGTCGCCCTTCTGGAACTCGAGTTCCCCAGGGCCCTGTGGTTTGTAGTCATACAGCGCTTTGATGACGCGCTTAGGAGATTGCAACAAGTTCGCCTGCGACAGCGATATCGAGTTAGCAGATGCTGTAGATGTGGTCTTGGATGTGTTTATGGGTGACGATATTGAAGTGTGAGGCGACTTCTTCTCTTTGATCGATTTTCTTAGTCCCTGAATGGTTGATAGCGCTATGTTAGTATACTGCCGTTTGGTCTTCCCGCTGCGGACACGGACAGGAAGAGTCTATGATTGGCAAGAGCGTTGCTCCCTGTCAGCTACTGCAGCTAATAGAACTGCAGCAGCCCGTGCACCCACACATACTTTTATCATGGTAAGTCTACAACCTGGTTCAAGCCTAACTTCCCTAGCCCTCCAGTGTCGTTCTAACCCAACCAACGACCCCTTTGGTAAGTTTTTCTGTTTTTTCTGTTTGTTTTTGCTTTTTTTCCAGCGGTGTGGCTACTTTCCTTTTGAGGGTTTTGCTGCAGGGCGAAGACTGGATTATACGCAGCATATACCGAATATTACGCAGCCATTGTATATGTGATAGATAATAGATATATAGATATGATATACACGCTTCGCTAACTGGCGAGGTAGAAGAGGATTCCGACAAGGGCCCTGACCGGTCTGTAAACAAACAGGTTCCTCAAGACAATGAACTCGAAAAACCTGAAGAAGAAGAATCTCATCGCCAAATGCGCTCCCGGACCAGTGAAGATCGATGGGTGCTTGTACGGTAGTGCCAAAGAGTGCTCGCGCGACGACAGATATTCCTTCAGTTCAAACGGCTTGTCTGTGACGATACCGGTTGGCTTGTACTCTCTCGAGATGCTGAACATCTCGGTGGTGTTGGACGTCCACACGTACAGCTCAAGTCCGTTGGCCCTGATATCCTTGTAGACCCCGCCGCCAAACTCGGGCGATAGCAGTGCCACGTTAAGCAGCGAGACCCCCTTCACCCTGTAGGAGGGGTCATTGACCTCCAGAGACTTCTTGATGAACGTTCTCGCAACCGTTGGGCTTATAGTGATATTCACAATCTCAAAATCCCTCAGCAGCGACGTCTTTACGCCAAACTCGAAGAAGCTCAGAGCCCACAGGCCAAATATAACCTTCCTGCGCCAAAAGTCCATGTCGTCGTTCACTTCCTTCATGACTCTCACGATTTTGGCAATTATTATCACGTCATTGAATGCTTTGATGTCAAACATCAGACGCGGTGTGTTCTTGTCTCCATCACTGGCGCTTTCAGCAGCCCACTCGAGCAGCTCATTCAGAGTAACGATCTTTTCGTTCCCATCTTCGAGGTTCGTCAGACACTTCAGATCTTGGAGGTCAGTCTCCGCAATCGCCAGCATCTTTGACCAAGTTCGACCCGTGTGGGGATCGTGGTTCAAAACAATATGTCCATCCTTAGTCAGTTGGAGATCTGTCTCTATGATATCGACCCCAATCTCAGCTGCTGCCTTGAACGCGGCCAGCGTATTCTCCGGATACTTGTCCTTATATCCCCTGTGTGCGATTGTCAGAGTCATTCTCTAATACCACCCACTCACTGCAGCAGACCAGGCAGGGACCTGGCCTTGACACCTTGCCCTGGTGAATATTGGTTTCGAAACACCGCCCTCCGCCAACAGCACGTGATCGCTTATCATCACGTGATGCGCTATTGGATAATCACGTGACTGTTCAGCGGCTTTTCCGTCTTTTTTTTTCTCTTCAAACAACACACATGGCCAGCTATACCTCTCTCCATAGGAAGATAGGCTGTCCGTCTGAATGATGATACCTACTGCTCCTATCCAGCATCTGGACAAATATGCGATATCCGGGATAATGGGCTCTGTGTCCATCTCCTTCTGGATTATTGTCTTTATGCCTCAAATATATGAGAACTGGTACAGGAAATCAAGCGAAGGACTATCACTGGCATTCGTTGTGCTATGGCTAGCCGGTGACGTATTCAATGTCTTGGGTGGTATCCTTCAGCATGTGCTTCCAACCATGATCATCCTGGCAATCTACTACACACTTGCGGACCTGGTTCTTCTGGGGCAGATATACCTGTATGGGAATGGCTCTACTGTTGATTTTGTCCATCTCAACCCGTCGAACCCGTTGACAGAGAATATCTTCGACGAAATTGCACAGGATGTTCTCGGTGAGAATGGCGAGAACACTTTGGAGCAGGCGCTACTCTCATCAACTCCCTCCTCTTCTCAAAATGGTTTCATTACAGACCGGCCGCCAACCACGAGTAAGAGCCCATCCCACCTGAAAGCTCTCATAGAGTCATCCCTGGTGATATTAGTTATCGTGGCAGGTATCATAGGCTGGTACATATCATACGATCCAACAAAAACACCCTCAGACCCTGACCTGACCTTTGACCCTCTTGCGCAGTTTTTCGGTTGGCTAAGTGCTTTCCTCTATTTGGGCTCAAGGATGCCTCAGATTCTTCTGAACTTCAAGAGAAAGTCATGCGAAGGTGTGTCTTTTTTGTTCTTCCTTTGTGCTGTTCTTGGGAATCTGACCTATGTCTTTTCCATTCTCGCCATAAGCGTGGATCCTCACTTCTTGCTAGTGCAGTCAAGTTGGTTAGCTGGTTCTACTGGTACATTGATTCTAGATTTTGTCATCTTCCTCCAATTTTTTGCCTACAACAATAATGATGGCTACGAGGAGCTAGAGTAGGTCTTTGCCTCTAATGTTTTTGAACTGCTGGAAACTATTAATAAATAGGTACGCTCCATGTCATCACAGCGTGATAAGTAATAGTATTCTTTTTCTCAGGTATACCATAAGTCGAACCCTATCACTTGACCAAACTCAGGTGCTATGAATCTCTTGGGGTTCTTCAACCCAAACTCAGTCAACTGAGTGAGGTCCTCATTGGTCAACTCGACCAACTCAGTATGGGCTTTGATTCTTTCTTCGTTGATTGATTTAGGCACAACCACCCGACCTTGTCTGATATGGTAAGACGATAAGATTGCGTTAGGAGTGGTGTCGTACTTCTTTGCCAACTCTTGAACAATGGGTATTTTCAAGTTTGGAGCACCCGATGCTCCCATAGGAGAATAAGCAGCGATCAATATACCTTGTTCCTGGGCATATCTTATAAGTTCGGTCTGAGGCAAGTGTGGATGTAATTCCACCTGATTGATGACAGGTCTTACTCTCGCATTGGCGAGCAACTTTTCAAGGAAAGGGATGGAATAGTTGGACACGCCAATACTCCTGATTTTATCCGTATTCTTCAGGTAGAGCTCCTCAATCCGCCGATAGTAATCTATGTAGTCATACTCAATCTTGGAGTAGTCCCCGGAATCGGTACGTCTCTCTGCAATCGAACCATCTTCTCCAATATCCCTGTGTTGTGACAAAGGCCAGTGCTGTAGAAGTAAATCGACGTAGTCAACTCCAAGTCTGTCTAATGACTCCTGTAAAGATCTACTGGGATCCTTTGCCAGTTTGGTACCCACTTTAGTTGTAATAAAAACGTCCTCTCGCTTGATTATGCCCGCTGCAAACAACTCCTTCAGTGCTTCACCGATCACCTCTTCAGTGGAGTAGCTCCAAGCTGTGTCAATATGGCGGTACCCAGCCTTCACTGCCGAAATCACTGCATCCTTTGTGAGGGGGACCCTCTCATCGAAGTTTGCTGTGCCCAGTCCTAGCGCAGGGATGCAGTTTCCATCACTGAGTGCAAGCCTGATTGTAGTTGCGTCTTGTCGTGGCATATCTGATAGACCTGTTCTAATAACCACTGCTGCCTCACAAACATCACAGCATCGCAAGACACCAAGCTACCAAGTTACTTAAAATTGGCTGAAACGAAACGCGAAAGTTTATAGTAGTGACGCGTTAAAAAAAAGATTATAAGACCAACAAGCTCGTCGTGAAGCAAATAAGGAGCAGTCAAAGGACTTAATGCAAGATGTCTTCCTCACGGCCTGAACTCAAGTTTGGTGATAACTCAGATGAACGCCAGTTTCACCGTAAGCTGAAGGCACTCGACGATAAGCCTCCTAATACCCTCCGTATCATGGATAAAGGCGACTACTACTCAGTCTTCCAGTCTGATGCGATGTTCGTGGCTGAAACAGTTTATAAGACGACATCTGTGATAAAAAAGACAAACCAGGGAGTAGAGTATGTCACACTGTCAGCGGCAAATCTCAGCTCGTTCTTGAGGCAGCTTCTCTTTGAGCTGGGTCGTAAATGTGAAATATATGACAAAGAGTGGAACCTCGTCAAGATAGCGACCCCTGGAAATGTTGAGGCAGTTGAGGATATCATCAATGTATCATCGCTAGAGTCGTCTGTTGTTACGGTTGCTCTGAAAGTTGGGAATGGCACAGGCGTCGACAAAAGAATTGGGTACTGTTTTGTCAATACTGGTGATCATTTCTTGGGTGTGTCTGAGTTTCTTGACAATGAGTTGTACTCTAACCTGGAGGCCCTCTTGATTCAGATAGATGCAAAAGACGTGCTGGTTACTACCCCTTCAGATCCTAGCGACCCAGACTATCTGAAATTGATTGGTGTCATCGATAGAACAGGGGCTGTCGTTTCAGAACTGAAGGCCAGCGATTTCAGTAACAAGGACATCGACCATGACCTGAGCAAGCTGCTGAAGGATGAGCTCGCTCTATCCATCAATGAAATCACCGTGCAACCTCTCGCATTAGGAGCTACATCGGCCATTCTTAAGTATCTCGGGCTTTTAAACCAGGACGTCAATTATGGAAGCTACTCCATCTTGAATCATCAACTAGACCGATTCATGAAATTGGACTCGTCAGCTCTCAGAGCTCTAAACCTGTTCCCTACTGGCAACACAAACTCAGGTAAGAACTCTAATTTATTCGACTTGTTGAATCACTGCAAAAGTGTCGGTGGTTCCAGACTTCTTCACCAGTGGATCAAGCAGCCTTTGGTGAATAAAAAAGAAATCGAAGTAAGACATAACCTTGTCAAAATAATGATTGAAGACACACAGTTGAGATCCACACTGATGGAAGACTATCTGAACTCTGTGCCTGACCTCAAAAAGCTCACCAAAAGACTCCTCAGAGGAAAGGCATCAAATTTAGAAGATGTCGTGCGTATCTACCAGTTTGTCCTCAAAGTCCCCGATATCATCAACTCGCTTGAAAACAAATCTGAAGAACTGAATGACAATGATTTGATCGAAGAGAACTGGTCTGCTCAACTGAAAGAGCACTTAACCCCGTTGTTGAAGTTCCAGGAACTAGTCGAAACAACCGTTGATCTGGACGCCCTGGATCGTCATGAGTTCATCATCAAACCAGACTATGATGAGAAGTTGATGGAATATCGGGTAAGGCTGGATGAAATCCAAGCTGAAATCCATGATATCCATCAAGGTATTGCGAATGATCTGGGCTTAGATGCAGAGAAGAAGTTGAAGTTGGAGAATCATCAAATACATGGCTGGTGCATGAGAGTCACACGTACTGATGAGAGATCCATACGTGGCCACAGAAACTTTATTGAACTGCAAACTGTTAAAGCTGGTGTGTTCTTCACCACTGAAACCATGCGCGTGATTTCAGAGGAGTCAGTGAAGCTTCAGCAGTTGTATAACAAACAGCAGTCTGCACTGGTCAAGGAAATAGTTGATATTTCCGCAACATACACACCCGTTCTAGAGAAAGTATCACTAGTACTATCTCATCTAGATGTGATTGTTTCTTTTGCACATGTTTCATCATATGCACCGACACCATACACAATGCCTCTCATGCACGCTCTAGATTCATCTACACGCAGAATCCATCTGGAAGAGTCACGTCACCCTTGTGTGGAGATGCAAGATGATGTCTCATTCATTGCCAATGACTTTGACTTCAGCAAGTCCAATACTGAATTTGCAATTATCACTGGTCCTAACATGGGTGGTAAATCCACATACATTCGTCAACTGGGTCTTATTTCTTTGATGGCCCAGATAGGTTGCTTCATACCTGCGAATGAAGGGAGTGAACTACCTATTTTCGATGCTATCCTATCTCGTGTCGGGGCAGGCGACTCACAATTAAAAGGGGTTTCAACCTTCATGGTCGAAATGTTGGAAACAGCCTCAATTCTGAAGACCGCTACAGAAAACTCACTGATAATCATTGATGAGTTAGGCAGAGGTACATCTACATATGACGGATTCGGTCTAGCATGGGCAATTAGCGACTACATATCAACCAAAGTCAAGTGCTTTGCTCTTTTCGCAACACATTTCCACGAGTTGACCAAACTTTCCGATCAAAACCAGAACGTTAAGAACTTACATGTTGTTGCTCATGTTGAGAATAAGGAAAATACTAGCCAAGATATCACTCTTCTCTACAAGGTCGAAGCGGGTATATCTGATCAATCATTCGGTATCAATGTTGCAGAAGTTGTGAAGTTTCCCAATAAGATTGTTTCCATGGCAAAGAGAAAGGCCAATGAGCTGGAAGAGTTTAGCGATGACAGTGATAAGAAGAAGATTAAGCTAACGGAAGAGGAGATTGCCCAGGGGTCGAAGAGACTGATCAAGCTATTGAAAGATTGGAAGAGAACTTGTGATGTAGATAAGATGACTCCAGAGGAAATCGTGGAAGCCCTGAGGAAATTGGTGAGGGCGGAATACGGTGACGAAGCCTCACTAACAGCTGACACCTTTATCAAAGAGGTCTTAACTCTTTGAATTCTCATTATGAACCATCTGACAGTAACTATTTACAGCTGAAAATGAAAGTTATCGTAATTTCCTTTTACTCTTGTACAAAAATCTCATATATAAAAGATGAACAGTCCCTTAAGCCCCTATGCTTTCCAAGACTATCTCGCTCAAGTTATCACTGTCAGATTTAACCACAGCCTTCAGTGTGACACCTCTCGAGCTCTTAACAAACTTGATCAAGGCACCAATCCTTTCTCCATCGATTGTCTTCCCAAATAGTTTCAAAGTGTGACTGTTTTCCACAAGAACAGACTTGCCCTCCACAGGATAGAGAGAGAGCAAGGTTACTAGATAGTCAACGCTTTCCTGAATAGATTCAGAGTTCAAATTGAACGTGCCAACATTTTCAGATGTGAACTCATCGAAGGCAGCATCAAAATCACCAATAAATGAAGGGATGATAAAGTCGCCAGGAGTCAATTCCAGATCCTCTATTTGATACTCATCTTCAAATCCAGCATCATCCAATGGCTCGAAAGTAGATGGATCACATTCCTTTGAGGTGTAAGATAGTGTGTTGGTGAATGTCGTTGAGTGTATGCCGTCTGGTTTAGTAAATGACACGTACACTGTGCCCTTTCCATGGGGAGTGAGCTGGTCAATAGATAGAATAAACTCTTCAGCAAACTCATCATACTCTGGTTGGGAAACCACAGATACCATTTCCAGAAGGACATCATCCAAAGTATTCTCGAGGTTGAATTGCAACACCAAATGCTCCTTGAACACGTGTTTGATAGTTTCGACAACAAATTCAGTTTCCTTGTCTGTTAATGGTAGAATCTCAGAAGAATGCAGCACTGCACCATAAGATGAGAATTCTGGAACTTGAGCCAATTCTTGCAGGAACTGCTGCTTCGATAGTTCTGAATTGGTGGCCTCTTCCAGGCTGGAGTTTGTACCAGGCTCTGTAGTACCAGTTTCCCTCTTGTGTTCTTTTGTAGAGCTTTCCAACTTTTCCTGCTTCTGCTTGAACTCAATAGCCTTTAGTTCTCCTTCTGAAATCTTTGGAACAGAAGAGACATCAAATGCAGTAGTGAACTTGGAAGAGTCACCGGCCAAATAGAATTGAAGTTTAGTCTCCAATAGACTCAAGTCAAAAATGTGCGAAGGTTTTGTCAACTCCTTTAGTTCTTCAGTAGTTGCACTGGAATTCTCTAGTGACTCCAAAAACTTTAGCGAAATAACGGCTCTGTCTCTGACTTCATCATCAGTATCGTTGACAATTCTTTTCAACAATATAGTGATAGACTTCTTGATATCTTCATTGATTAATGCAAATTTAGAGAGAGCAATAACAGCAGCAGATCTGATGATAGAATTTTCCAAAACAACTCTGTTGTAGATATGTCTGATGTAGAGTGTTGGATTCGTAGTTTTTGGTCCTTCATTACCAAGAAGATTCAAAATTCTAACAGTCAGTTCGGTATACTCACAATCTTCGATAAACTCACATAAGCTTTCAAGAGCAGAGTCCCTAGATTCAGGAACAAAGTGAATCAAATCGAAAAGTGCTTCAACCACAGAATTCTTGAAGTTGAAACCACCATCATTTTCTAAAAGATCTATCAAGAAGGTTAACATAGTTTGGTACTTCTCTGGGAACTTCAAGGTCATTGTCTTTATGGCATCAATGATAATAATCTTGAACTCGTCAGAAATGTCATTGAGCATCTTTGACACCACCTTGATCAGTCTCTCGATATTTTCTGCAGATCCTGTTTTCAATAATGTAGTGATAGCGTAGGTTGCAATGGATCTGTTCGGGTCAGTGATTAATGCTTCAAGCTCAGGGTTACAAGACAAAATTGAGGTTGGCTTCTTCAAAGAAATTCTGTTGAGGATTCTTACAGCAGCGAATCTAACAACAGTTTTTGAAGAGGTTAATAAGAACTGTAATCTGGAGATGGCTGCACCTTGTTGATGGTCTGTTGTTTTAGGCAAAGCGACAATCACTTTGATCGCCTCCAAATTGATTGCAGGGTTTCTGTCGTTCATCCAGCTCTCCAAGAGAGGGAAGAGTGAAGGAATCAAAGATGGGTCACTTACCAAAATTTCATTGACATAACGGATTAACTGAACAATAGCTAGAGGATTTCTCAAGTCCTTCGAGAACTGCTGGACAACCTTTCTTAGAGCCATTTTATCGTGATTTCTCAACGAGTACAGCAACCCTAAAGCATGGTACTGTGAGATCAACGAATCATCGATATAACCTGTTTCTGGAGTGGCTGGGAAAGTTTTGACCGCTACAACAGCTTCTTGTGTTTCATTTGTCCAGCGTTTAACAACGTCTTTGGCTACTGGTAGTAAGTGGTATGAACTAACCAAAGCTGCGGATGAGACGGAGGGATGTCTATCAACGATGGCTGTCTTCATCAGTCTTTCAGTAGCATGAACCGTGGAACCGTCCAAAACCCTTGAGAGCGTTCTGATAGCGTTTGGCTTGTAGATCGGTTCTCCGTTTTGCACGTCTTTCATGATAGACGATGTAACCATCAGCACATCGTCTGAGATCTTGGCCAACTCTTTGATTGCGAGGTAGACGATCTGTCTCAAGGAAGAGTCCCTGTGCTGGAACAGCTTGGAGATGGAGAAGAACAGTGTTGTCGCCTGCTCTGTTGGGAATGTCTCTCCTGCGTAGATCAGTCTCAACAATCTGGCAATCAAGCTTCTGCACTTCTTAGCGTCCACTGGCGACTCATTGAAAGCTCTGAGACTGTCTTGGAAGACTGTCATCTTGTTTGGCAGGTTTCCGGAGTCCACCTCCTCAAGCTTTTTATACGTATGTGTAGACATATTGACCCTGAGCTAAGCCGCCTAGCAAGAACAAAACAGAGACAAGAGACGGATCAATTGAGATTGAACTATTGGTTTGATTGCTTGGATGAGCCTGCTCCTCTCTGGTGCGTTAGCTTGAGAACAGAGCCAGCCTAATGTCACCTGGAATCAACAAAACCAGAACTTGTTCGTGTTGTTTTATTCGTTTGTTGTAGTTTACTGGCCAAGTTTTTGGTTTTTGACAAAGATTTTTCCTTCGCGTTGGCCTTTACATTTAGCGAGATCCGGTCGGTCACTTCACCAAGAACCGACTCGACTGGTGGTGGTTGTAGGTTGCAGGTTACAATAAGCAGTTACAGAAGTAGTTACAGAACAGGTAGGTGTGGGGTGGGTGGAGTGTATTAGGTGAGTAAGTGCAGTGTAACAGGCGTTTACACACATTAGAAGCAGTGGGCACGTCTATCCTGGAATCGGACGATTGTTGGAAATGGCACGATGCCGGTTGGCGTGAGACGCACACGCAGGAGTAGCAGACACATGTCTAACTCGCCTTTCTATTCTTTGCAGCTTGGTCTATCGGTTCCTCATTAATACAAATATGCTTCTGAACGTTCTTGGTCTGTTAAGGAATCCCAGCAATTACAACACTGAACGGAACGGGACTTGACTTTCAGACTCTTGGGATATTTCGCATGTGATCATTCAATGGTAATTGTGAGGTTTGGTGATGATGCTGTTGCTGCTGCTGTTGTTGTTGTTGTTGCTGTTGCTGTTGCTGTTGCTGCTGCTGTTGTTGTCCTTCATAGTCGCTCAGATTCAAAAGCAATTGCGCCAGACACTTTTTGGATGCGGGATCATCTCTGAGCACTAGATGGAATGTTGCATCTTTCAGGGACTCCGGCAAGCACTGTTTGAGAGCTTTTCTAGCATCGGCGTTATCACTCAATCTCAAGTAGCATCTCACAACATGTTTGAGTAGTCTGGACGTTTGTTGACTGACTAATTGATCAACCATCGATTTCAACACTTGGGCAACTGCTGCGAATCTATCATAAGTCTGACAAACATATGCCAGGCCAGCATCATCCACCAGTATCTTCTGCACGACAAATATTGCGACGGTTTTGGATAGTTCTGAGGATGATTCCATAATTCTCAAACAGAGAGGGATGATCTCAGTTGTCAGCAGAAATGATATAACCTCCGGTGTGTCATTCTTCACTAGAGCGCCAATCACGCCCAAGCTTGTGAGTCGCAAGTATTCAAAGGGTCTGTGTTTGGAGTTGGTATTCAAGAAGGGATACAGAAATAGTGGAATGTGAGCATTGAGGAAAAGAGTCCGGGTTTCGGAATGTGCAGCTACACATTGCAGCAGTGCCAGAGCGTTACACACTCTGTTCGAGGCAGCAGAGCTTAGATTAGGTGGGGAGAGCAGAGGATACACTGATATTATCTCATCCAAAAGAGATGTCATCACACCAAAAGAGTTCCACAAAACCAGGGGCAAGTCGTCATATTGCTCCCTCTTTTTGCCTAATTCCAGGAGCGCTTGTTCCTTGTTTGGACCATGTGACAGTTCGACGATCCACTGATACACGTTGTCATCGTCCAAGGCTCTTGCACCCGGAGCGGGCACCGGCAGGTCTTGCATCTTGGGATATTGCTGCTGGCCAGAAGGAGACGAGGTCGACTGCTGTGTTTGCGTCTGGGTTTGCGTTTGCGTTTGCGTTTGGGGAAGCTGCTGAGACAGGGGCGGTGGCGGCGGGCCTTGCGTGTGTGTGCTTAAGGGAGGAAACTGCTGAGCGCTTGGCGTGCTCGTCTTCGCTCTGCTGCTGGCGTCTAGGAACCCTGGCTGTTGGTGCTGCAGCTGCTGTTGTTGCTGTTGTTGTTGTGCGAACATTAACTTTTGAGGTCCGTGCTAAAGCCAGAACCAACAACACGAAAAAGGAAACAGAGTGGAAAGAATGTCAACGGTCGCTCCAATCAGAGATCTATGCGTTCAAGAACTTGCCCTATCAACGCTGCTCCTCTTCTGCGCTGTTTTGCTGTAACCGAACGTTGAGTCTCCGGGCAGTGTGGTTTCGCAGTACTACGAAGCCTGGTGTGTCAGTAATGGTTTTCTTTTTTAACTGAACTGTTTCCTCTGGATTGTTGCTGGTCGGTGCTGGTGCTGATGCTGATGTTTGGTCGGATTTTGCCTCTTCAGTTCAGTCTTCCGGGTCCTGGTGCCCAGTCTGCCACCCGACTCTGGCCAATCTGACTCTTTTTGCTTTCGCGCGCGCTAGGGCTCACTGGGGACTGGCTGGCCGGGAAAACTGCACACGGAGGTTAAGCTTCCACTAGATTCCATCCAGCCCTCACGGTACTTGTGTTGACCAAGCACACTTAATTGGGATTTTGCGGTTTGAACGCTTAACACCAGACGGATGGCAAAGTGCAGTGTGGCGTGGCAGCGCTGTAGACATGTGTGCTAGTGGTACCATTTGCACCATGGGGGCGGGTCTGCTGGCGCAGTGGGTGTGCGATTCATTCGCGTTTCAGGAGACACTAAGCACCGGTTTCATCGCTGATCAGCCCGCCAGTCAGTGCAGTCGCAGCGAGTGAGTGCGCGTCTGTCACTTATCCTCAGCACAGAGACATACACACCACCACCAGGCCCTAGCCGGGTCGGCGCGTGAGGCGCGCACCCACCCACCTCGCCTTCTGCGCGGGCCCGGCAGAAAGGCTTTTCCCACCAAAAATACACACCACTGCGGCCTGATGCAATGTAGTTTGACAGCATTTCCTAATTGGAAAACCTCTCACAGGAGTCAGCCGGTTTTGTAAACAAAGACACGTCCACACAGAAAATAATCAGTGCTTGTCTCTAGTTTGGACGATGACTATAAAAGGAGTGTGTTCCCACACCACAAAGATGGAAAAATCGCTGTTCGCCGCCGCCATCTCATTGGAAACACATACACACATAAACATAAACACAAACAATGTCTGCCGAAGAAGCCAAGAAACAAGTTGAAGAAGCTGTCGCCCCAGCTGTTGAAGAAGCCAGCACAGCCGCCGCTGAGGCCAAGGAGGTAGCCGCTGAGGAGGTGGCTGAGGCCAAGGAAGCTGCCGCTGAGGATGTTGAGGCCGTTCGCGCCGAAACCAGCAGCAAAGCCAAGGAGGCCGCCACCGACGCCAACGCAAAGGCTGACGAGAAGAAGGGTCTATTCAAGAAGTTGATTGCCAAGATCAAAGGTTTCGCCAGCAGCATCAACTAGAGAGGGATCAATCAAGCCTGTTCTACACGCCCCGTGATTTCTTGTGAATTTTTTTGATTGCAGACGGCCTGGCCTGGCCCTGCTGCCATGGGCATGCCCGTGGCATCTATCCACCCAGGTCCGCTACTTTTACCTGTTCACCATCTTTTTTTCAAACCACCGACCGTTGTCATGACTTCCCATATAATTTGTCTTCCTTTTTTATCTTTCCCTATTTCATGATGATGTATATTGTGTCTTTATAATACTTTGGCGAATCCCATTAGAAGATGGAGACTCTGCTTCAACCCACACATTTAATAACTAATTAATATTTTTGTTCAGTACGTTAGAGTGTATCTACTTATTTACTGCCGGTACAGTTGTCGTGTAGTGAAGTGCTGTGCAGCAGATTCTTTTGTTTGGGTGGCCAGTATCTTATCTTGGATGGCAAAAATCTGAGACGCCCAAATCCAATTTTTGTTTGACGAAGGGATGGCTGGCAGGGCAGCGCTTCTCCTTGTTACCTCAGAGGGGTTCTGCCAGATCTGCGCAATCTGCAAATCTGCAAATCTTCTAGTTACAGCGAGTCACACGCGGCAAAAGGTCTCATGTCCAACTGAGTCTGGTCTACGGTGTAAGTCTACGTATGTTTCTCCTGCTGCTGCTGCTGCCCCTCTGCTGCTGCCCCTTCTGCTCTTAGGCATCAGGGTTCATTCACTTCACCAGTTCACCCTGCCCACTATGCCCACTGTTGATGTATGTGGATCACGCAATCTTCTGCTTTTCTGTTTCTCTTTTCAGCTACTATTTCGCCATTTACTGCACTGTGCATAAAACTAAGTATGCGGATCGGACGTATTACCCTTCAGTCGCTTGACTGACTCACCGTCGCCCTCCGTGGTGTGGTGTCTAATAGTAAGAACATGAGGGTTCGCCGACACGGTACTTACTGATTGGGACAGCTGCTGTGTCCAGTGAGAGTGCATGAGGTCAAGCGCACGCACCAGCCCAGTCTATTGTCAATGTTTGTTTGTTTCTTTCTTTCTTACAGCTGGTGCGTATTTTTTGCAGAGAACCAGCAGCGCCGCCCGCCGTCTCGGCGGGCAGAGAATGTGCGTGGCCGCTGGTGGAAGAGGATGGAAAGTATCTGCTCACAGCATGCTCAGTTTGGACGTGTGGCATGTTGGCCCTGAGGACTATGGCGGCGTGGGTGCATGATGCGAAGAAGAAGACGACGAAGACAGCAACAGACAGAGACGGTGAAGAGCAGACAATGAGCTTAGCGTCGGTGCCCGGGGCTGGGGCCTTTGTTACGTAATACCTTGTGTCACTGCTGAAGCGTAGAGAGACGGTCTACGGATAGCCCAGGCTTGCTTCCGCATATCCCTGGACCGCTGGCTGCACTTGTTCGCCGTCGAGGCCGCATGCCCTACCGCTTCACACGACATGCTGGTGATCGTGATGATCATCCATCCCCTTTGATTACTATGTCAGATTACCCTTCGCTTCTCCCGTCGCGTAGGGAGACGCGAGGCTGGGTGGTGTTACCCTCCTCTAGTGACTGTAGCAGCTGAACTTTCTATCTGCCTGTTTGCCTGTTAGGTAGCAGCAAGCCAGAATGGCAGTCATAGGGTCATAAGCAGGCACAGCTAATGACTGCTGGCTCTGCGTCAATTGGAGAAAGGCGCTCGTACAATGGCGAACTGTGCACCATAAGGTATATCGGAGAGATTCCCGCTTGGGAAAACGAAATTGCATATGGAGTCGAGTGGGACAATCCAAGCAAAGGAAAGCACAATGGGGTGTTCAAGGGGGTGAGGTACTTCGAGACAGCAGGAGGCAAGAGCTCGGGAAGTTTCATCAAGTCAAAAAAAACAGCCGACAAGGTCTGCGGGTTCTATGAAGCACTTGTCGCAACATACGGAACCAGAGTGGGCCATAAAGAAATCAAGATTGGATCTAAGCTTGTTCAAAGCTATGGCTTTGACAAGTTGCAGACGCTGCAAAGCGACTTCCACTCTCTGAAAACGATATCGCTGAGCAGAAAGTGTATACGGGGTGGTGTGGAACCTGACCTGAGGAGAGTTGTATGTGAAGAGTTGAGAAATCTTGAAGAGCTGGACTTGTCATTCAATCTCTTCACACGACTAGATGATGTGATGAGCATTATATCTCTCCTCCCTCTAAGGAGACTCAACCTGAGCGGAAATCGCTTTGAGAACATATCTACCTGCATCAATTCCGAATCGCTCCTGTCCTTGAACCTAACTATGGCCCATCCTTCAGCTGGTTTAATCGATTCGATTTGCAGGATCACCCCTAACATTCAGAAACTTTATCTTGGGAACAACGGATTCCACGAATTTCAGTATTCGTTAAACGAATTACAAGAGCTCGCACATTTGGATCTATCCATGAATGATCTCAGTGCTCTACCAGCTGAAATCGCAAAGAACAGAACTCTAACCAGCCTCAATCTGAGCGAGAACCTTATTTCAGGAGAGAATAATAACCATCATGATTTGATCTACAGACACATAACACATCTAGACATACGAAGAAACGAACTGAAAGATTGGAATCATATCATCGATCTGAAACGGTCCTTTCCTAAGTTGACATGCCTGAGAATAAACGGAAATCCGTTGTACGATCACGCAAATTTGGAAGATGTTGAATTCTTCATCATTGCAATATTTCAAGGTGTTAGTGAATTAAACGGGGTCATTATAACTCCAGCAGAGAGAGAGAATGCTGAGCTTTATCTGCTGGCAAAGTTTCTGGACAGTGGAGAATTCCAGTTTCGTTTCAATATAGAAGAACTTGCCCAAAAACATGGAAAAAACTACAATGGTAAGCCAGCTTCATTGTCTCGTGGAAACACTAGTTTGATAAAGTACAGGCTGCTGAAACTGCAACTAAAAGGCCAAGATAAAAGTGCAGTAACCGTCGAGGTTGTTGATTCTATGGAGCTATTAAAGCTACGAGGACTGATTGGCAGAATTTTCAACATCAGCGTTCTAAGCTTTGATATAACGTACTTTATTGGAGATATTAAGGAGGTGCTAGCAAACGACATATCCCTGCTCTCCTCCTTCGAGTTTGAGGAAAACCAGACTCTGCTGATAGAGCATCGACCACAGCAATTCTAACTGTATATACACCAAGATATTAATCGAATTGAAAGTTCCACAATCCATCGCCCAAGTAATGAAGTAGTTCAATGCCAATTCCTTTGTTGATGCTCTTGATCTCTTCTGTGCTCATAATTAGTTTTCCGATAGCCAGGGCATGTTCTTTGCCCTCGGCATAGATAGCCACAAGAGTGTCCTTCTCCAAGCCTGGGGATTCTGGTAGCTCAGCACCAGCAGATGTCAATCCAGGACACATGATATTAGCACCGGACAGCACAAATTTGATAGCGCCTCTGTCTACCTTAACAGAAGGGAACCCAGCTGGATACTTGTGCACGTATCCCAGTGAAGGGATCAGTTCGTCAAACTGTTGGAAAAACACTGCATTGCCGTCAGCTAGATATATTTGAATCTTGTCCTCACATTTGAGCAGCTCCACCTTCGACTTCTTGGGCACGATATCGTCTATAACAGATTCAAGAGGCTCAAACTGGTTCACAAACTTCTGTTTCAGGTTTCTCTGAACTGATGACTTGACATTAGATCTTGTGTGGATGTCTTCTTTAGTGAATCTATGACAAAGGCACACGGAGTGACATGAGGTTAGTAGCGTATTTCGGCCAATTGCATCGCTGGGAGTCGACCACACTCACTTCTTGAACATTTCTGTTGACACACACCCTCAGTTTCTGTAGATTCCAGCTGGTGTTACGGGGGTGGGGTGGCTTTCTTCATTTTCTGAGTTTTTTACAAGGAAAAAGTTTTCAGGGTACCATAACAGCACTGAACAGATCACCCACCTGCATCCATTGCCCGCAGTCGCAAGGATACGGAGAGTGTTTACATGGGTATAGAAACGTATACAGACCGGCCCAGCGGGAGAGCTCTACACAGACGAGACGTTACGCGTATACAGTACCTGGTTGGTACGCAATAGACTGGCAGACGCGCGGGCGCGGGCGCCAGTGCAATATCCTGCCTGTCTGGCGCTGCTACGCGGCACAGCAACTGGCACCACACCACACACCCGCCCACAAAGCACTAAAGCCTCCACCTCATGGCCTCATGAGCTGCTGCTTTAGAAATAAAAAAGGGGTCTGTCGCTCTCCTCAGTCATAAGAAAGATAAACAAGAAGTTGATGGGTGCCAAAAATTCCCTTAAAGTCAGATCTTGCGATCAACTAAAAGAAGAGGTCGTGGTTAAAGTTTTCAACCAGCAAAAACACAATCTCGGACGAATCCTCACTGATATGCGTATTTCCCGTGCATAAGGATGGAGAAGAGAAAAGGGAGGAAGAGAAGAGAGAGGAAATTTTCGAATATTTTACGCTTTTATAGAGTGGTAGAGGCCGGGTAATACGTGGTATTAGATACTGGGAGATGGATGGGACGGGGTGGTCTCTGGTCTCTAGCTATAGGTTCATGAACTCATCGTCGCTATCTGTTGGGAGGGGACACTGCGAAAGGGGTTCGCTCTTAGCGGCGGCCTCTGAGGGCCGCTCCGCCAAAAAGGTGTTGGACGACGCAGAATGGTCGTTGTCCCGCACCACGATTGACGAGAGCGTCAGTGGGGATTCGCTCCAATCAGCGTCCAGGTCCGACATGAGCTTGTGCAACCTCCTTGTTGACTGCGGCCTGCAGATCCGTATCAGCTTCTTGAAGTTCTTGGTTCGGGAGCTGGAGGGGATCGCTTGGTGTTGCAGTGATGACTCTGCCTTTACGGAGCGCGATGGGTCTGGCACGACTCCTTCCACGCCAGCGATGTAGATACCAGTGACGAACTCGTCGTGCTCTGCCTCTGTGAGGAACCCTTCGTCGCCTGAGATTCCACGCTGGTATATCTCGTCGGGATTCCGCTTGTGGCTGTGAATATCAGTTTTGCACTTGTTACTGTTCTTAGTGGCAAACTCGATTTGGGACATTAGCTCGATGACCTGCGATGGTCTGTTAGTCAGGTCAACAACAGGGTTGCTGCTTCTTAATACTGACAGCTTACCCCGTGATCTAGCACTGTCTTTGAGCAGATTGGTGATGTCTATTTGCGGCTTGGAATTCACCCGGTCGCTCTTATTGCTCTCCTCAGTTGTGGTGGTGGACGACGGAATGTACGAGTTGTCCCTCGAGGCTCTCCCATTCCCATCAATCAACCCATCATCGTCGTCATCGAATGCACCAAAATCTAGAAGTATATTATGCGATCTTTGAGATGTGACCTTTTTTTCGTTTTCCAGTACTGCCTGTTCTAGGACTTCGTCAAGACAGTCATCAAGGAAGTTGTCGGGTAGGTCATCGCTCTGTTCTGTCGGTATGTCATCATTGATGAAATGTTGTAAGTTCACTTGATCTTCTCTCTTGATATTAGTTGAGTCGCTTATTGAAGAGTTATCCGGTAGGTTATCCCCTTTCACCTTCTCCGACGTCATGCCCAAATGTCTCTCAAGCCCAGGTGATGTGTCAATACTTGGATTTTTGACTTTCCTCTGTTTGACGGGAGAGCTCGTGATGGGATCTAGGAGCTTTCGTTTTTCGTTTATACTTGAGCTCATGTTATTTGGGCTCGTATCCGGTGGTGATTTGGGACTATCAACACAGCTTTTCGTTTCATCCTTGTCATCCGAATGCTCGTTGTTTGACTTCAATACCTTTTGTAGATCAAAAAGAGGTTTAATGAGATCACTTTTGTTGCTCCAAGGTGATGACCTCGAGATTGAACTTTTGTATATAGATGATGACCTCGCAAGATCGTTATTTGCGTGGGTATCTTCATCATCTGAAAGAAGTGAGATATTTGCAGACTTTGTAGTATTAGCAGAATGGTCACTGTCAGCATCCTCTACACTCCCTATCTTCTTAACCAGTTTGGAAGAGCTGATAAACCCTGTATTGACATTTTCAGGCATGAAAAACTTCTTGGTGACCTTTCCGTTAAGAACAGTTTTCTGTTTGGAGGATGTTGGTGCTCTATTAACGGTGCCCTTAGCCCCCCTTTTAGCCTTCGATGGTTTGTTCAGCATTGCCTGTGTCGCATACTTGATGACTTCATCCTCATCAGCACCTTCAACAATCAGCAAGTTGTCTTCTGGAATTTCGATGAACCTCTTCACACATGTTGGTTCAACGTTAGACGGTATTATCCTGTCGGACTTTTTCCACTCCAGAACATTGCCTGCAATTTGCTTTTGTACAGCAGAATATCCCTCCATTGCTTGGTCAAACTTCAAGCCCTCGTTGCCTGCAAGTAGTAATAATACTTCACCGTCTCTTTTTCTACCTGTTCTCCCCATACGCTGAATATTTTTGATGGGGCTTGTCGTCGAATCATAACAAATTATCAAATCGACTTCCCCTATATCTAGTCCTTCTTCCCCAATAGAAGTGGCAACCAGCGTATTGATTTCACCTCTCTTGAACTTCTTAATAATGTCCTTCTGTACCTTTTGTGTCATTCCTTGCAGTTGTGCTGCTTCAGAGGTACCTGTTCTACTTGTTGCTCTCTTCACTGCCTCATCTCTCTTCTGCACCATTTTCTGCTCTTCAAGATTCTGTTCCAGCTCCAGTCTTTCCTGCCTCTTACGTTTACCTTTCCCTTTTTTAGAGTGTTTTAATTCATACTCATCTTGATCAAATGCCTCTTTCCCTTTCGCTTGTCCAATGAAGATGTGTGACTTACAAGTATTCCCTATGTTATGATCGATAGTTTTCACGATCTCTAGAGCTGAATCCCTTAATTCGGTGAATATGATCACCCTGGAATCTTTCCTCGTATCAAAGAAGTCTCGTAATTCTTTTACCATATACTCCATTTTGGGATGGCTAAGGTAAGATGGTTCATTGAGTACTTTTTCACATAAGGCATCAATCTTCTTCAGAGCCCCATGGTTGAAGAAGTTTATTGCTGATTTATTTGTAGTCTTCTTCATCTTCATTTTCGACTGGAATTGATTGCACTTGTCACGGTAATACAGATAGAAGCTTCTGACTCCATAAATGTTGAGTCGTCGCAGCATTTGCCCCACATAACCAATAATTTGAAGGGTGAAGTAGTAGCTCCACTTGAGCCCTTCGGCAATGGATGGATTGTTGATTATTGCTCTAGATTTCTGGAGGACGACAAATGCGTTGATCTTGGATGGGTCCGTTACTTCGTAGATGTTAGCCGCATTAGCATCTTTCAGTGCAGGATAGATAGCTTCTCCAAGAAGTTCTGTTATATCAAGCATCTCTGAGTTGAGGTCGCATTGAATTCTCTTGGTCTGTTTTCTCTTCATATATTTGACAATGTCAAAGCTCTCTTCAGTTCTAATCTCGATCTTTGAGATGTTCAGATTGGAAACAACCTCTTGGACGCCCTCGATATCTGATGCGGGTGTTGCTGTCAAAGCCAAGACTCTGAATGACGTGTTGAACCTATCGATGAACTGAACCACGCTTGTGTATGCATAGTTTCCTCTCGCCCTGTGAGCCTCATCGATCACTAGACAAACGATGTCTTTGGGGTTCAAACACCCACTCTTCAGGTCATTCTCGACTACCTGCGGTGTAGTGAAAAAGACTCTTTTGCTCTCCCAGATAAGGGGGCGGTTCTTCCTAGACTTGTCCAGCAGAATTGCAGTGTCGCTACTTGGGATATCTGTCACACCCAGGCAAGCCTGAATCTGCTGCGCAACCAGTGGTCTGGTCGGTGCCATGAATATGATCTTGCCTTTAGTGAACCATTGGTAGTAGTTAAGCATCACGACGCTTGCAATGAAAGTTTTCCCCATCCCCGTGGGAATGGCACATAGCACGTTTTTGAACAGTGCTTTATGGATGATGTTGAACTGGTAGTCTCTCACTTCAAGGTTTGAAGGGTAGATGTACCGCCCCAACTTCTCAGCATTCATCTCATGGTGGGTAGGCTGGAACGAGACGTCTACTTTCACTTCCTCGTACTGTATCGGGTTCTCAGCAGTTGGGAGCAATGGAACCCCAGCTAGCGTCTGTTGGACGGGAAGCCGCACAACTGATTCCGTAACCTGTCTATTCACAGCACTGGTTTTAACAATTGCTTCTGCAATGAACTCGTCATCTTCATCAAAACTATCGAAGCTTGTGTCACTAGTCATTAACCAGGTGATTTAGAGCCAGTCTTTCACAGCAAACCCACATACGGAAGGCTTAATATGACCTTAGTGTACGTGTAGGTAAGTGTAGAGAATAAACAAACGCGAAATAAATTTTTGACTACCAAAGTAAAGTTAACAAAAGATGGTAGATCTACAGCAGGGTTACAGTCTTTAGCATAAGTGTCACTCAGTACGCTATCAGTCATACTGGTTCAGTATCCTAAAGTTGATTTAAGTTCATAGCACAGGTCAGAGTCTCGCATTGTTGAAAGCAGCAATTATGTCCTTCTTGGAGAAGTTGATGTCCACATCGCGGTAGAATTTTGCCACGATACTCTCTAAGTCGAGAGAGGTCGAGACAAACCCAGCCTGTAGAGCAGACCAGATCTTCTCTATCAGCTGCTTCTGGATGTGAGAAGGTGGAGTGTCAAGGAAGTGCTTGACAACTGACTCCCTCATTTCGGTCACGATTTTGTTCACTTCCTTCGCATTGTAGTTTGCTAGAATCTTGGCTAAAGTCTCCTTGGTGAACACCCTTCTCTTCGACGGATCAACGTTTAGTTCCTCTGTCAGTCCCTTAACGTCATTAACAAAAGTGACAAGTTTATCCAGATGGTCAATAAGCATTCCCTGGACGTACAGATTTCTCGAGTTGTTGTAGAGTGACTTGGCTGATGCATTGCAATTCTTGAGTTGAGAAATTTCCGACAGGACTTTTGACTCAATCATCCAGTTGCTTGCTTGGATGGTATTGATAATGTGGTTGCGTTTCTCCTTGTTCGAGTTCAAGCCTATACTGTGGTTGTTGTAACTCGATGACTTTGTTTCCTCATCTCTTTGTAAGTTGCCAATGATGCTGTTCGACAGCTGTTCGTAGGAATTATTTATCAAACCCCTCGTCTCCGTTTCCAGAATGCCCTTGCCGAACATGGTCAAGGTCTCGTTGTAGTTCTCCTCAATATCAGCTACTAAGTGGCAGAAGTTCTTTACCAGTATCGAAACTTCCCGGGTTTTCATTGGCGCCAGTGAAACCTTGTCAATGGATTTGACTTCGCTTTCGATAAATCTCATCCAATCTGCCTTCAGTCTATCACCAAAAGTTTTAAACTCATTCAGAAGATACTCTTGATTGGATGAGGCATATTTCTTCTCAAAGAGTTCCAAATATAGAATAACAGTAGGAGTGTTCTTATGGTTATGTCTCAATGATTGGACCATGGTCTTGATCAAGAAGTCAAAGCTTGGCTCAAAAATAGAAGATATCGTTTCAAAAAGCTCTCTGGCACCTTCTCTGTCTCCTTCAATCTCATAGGGATCACTAAATTTCAGGACACGCGAGTTCAGAGGAAATCTCTTGATATATTCCTTGAGATTAATATCATCATTGCAAACATGGAAGAATCTCAGAACGAAATTTTGCTGAGAAGTAATGTGCTTTTGCAAAACTTCAAATGTATTGAAAACCATCTCTGTATCAGGGTTGAGTAGTTTCCTATATCCCTGCGAAGGGCTGCTATCCTCGTGATCAAGAACACCCAATTTATTCATTAGGCGATCCTGTTGACTCGTGATTCTCTTTTGGGATTCCATCAATATTGGTCTATCCTTGAATGCAGTATGGCTTGATAGAGTAAACTTGTCGATTTGAGAGCTTGCAAGCATTATGGTATTGTTCAGGTCCCTTAGCAATTGTTCATAAAAGTTGTTGGCTGTCCCTTCCCAAATTCCAATTAGCCTGTCAAAAGTTTCATCAGATATTTCTTTGGCAAACAATACAAGACTGGAGTAAGTCATCAATTTTGAAAGAGATTTGGAAATCACTGCTGGGTCAAACTCCCTTGTTTTCAAGAGATCAATGAATGTTGTCTTAAACCTTCTGTCCAATTCAGATACTGTTTTATGTAAAAACTTTATGATAACGCTTTCATATTTCGTCTGTCTATCTCTTAACGCTTTCATATCTCTCAAATCTTCATTTGCACTATTATAAGAGTTCGCCGTTGATCCACTTATTTCAAGTATAGCAGACTGAAGATCAGCAAGGATGACTTCAATGTCCAATATGTCTTTATCGATGTCAGCGGCCAGGAGGCGTATTAGCGAGCTTTCATCAACAGATACGGTATCAAGAATAGTTCGTAACTGTTTCCAGAGGTTCTTCTTATTGATCATTTCAACCTGTATACCCTCATGTGACGTTTCAACGTGTTGTACATTTTTAGCCATCCCTGCGAGCTCAATTTGAAAATAGCTTAACAAAGGTGAAATCTTCTCGCATTCGATTACAACTTGTGATGAGAACTTCTGGAGAGAAGTTGACTGCTGTTTGAGATCTGCAATACTCTTTACGGATGTATACTGCGTGTCAGATAACTCTTGATGCAATTTGCTGATAAGTGTAGCAGCATCATCATTAGTCTCCCAGTCAAGACTGTCAAATATATCAACCACAGAGGAGTCATTGATTCCTGGAACAATAGCAGTTGTATCGTATGAGTCAACTGTTCCGGCACGTGGTCTCAAATCAAGTTTTGGTGTCTGATGATCAGAAACATCAAATACATCATCCATAATATTTTCCTCTCCATCTCCATTATCAGGTACAACTATAGGCTTCTGCTGGCTCTGATCTGGAAAACTATAATCAAAAGAAAAATCTTGAGACGCGTTCATATCTTTCGAGAGCTCCTCTTTATCAGGAAATATATCTTCCTCCAAGTTTCTGATTGCTGATGAGTTGTTGTAATACAGTTCAGTAATATCACCAGACACCTCAGAATCGTTTGCAGCGTCTTCGTCCTTTTCGAATTGACGAATACCACGGTGATGCCCTATTATCTCAATATCCTTCATGGATTGTGAAATGCTCTTTGAAAGAGAGTTGGTGGAGCTGGACTCGTTGGACTTTTCTGCCAAAATCTCAGATGGTCTTGTTTCACTGATTTCCAACTCTTGAAGAGAATCATCAAGAGCTCTTTGTGTATTTCTCTCATCATATTCCGAAGAGAATCTCTCTCTTTGAGTATCAAGTCTATTAACTATGTTTCTACTTTGTGCCGTTATTGCAGGAGACGCATTATTAGCTGTGGAATCTTGCCCAGCAGCTTGAGAGGTGATACCCGCACCTAAGCCTAATGAAGCAGCTAGTGCAGTATCTTTTCGGGAGGTGTTCAAATCAACAGACCTTTTACGATTCTCCTGTTTACTCTTTGGTGAGACATCAATATCTGCCATTGGTTGAATCTGATGCGCCAAAGAAGTGACCTCGGGCAACGCTTTGTTACTGAAGGAACCTCTCGTGTTTGATTGCCGGCCTGAGTCAGTTATGCTTTTTTTACTCGGTGATGATGCGGATGCTTTGTTTCTTGGGGTTTGTCCTCTGGATTTTCCTGAATCAACGGTTGCAACCGACTGTTTTCTCTTCGTAGGCAGGTCTTTATTGAGGAAAAGGTCATATGTTTCTTTATCGAGACCGAAAACAGAAAGGTCCCAGCCCGTAAGTTGCGGGACCAGCCCATTCTTGAATTTTCTGTAGATTCGCACGAGGCTGGAGATGAAAACTTGTCTCTCTTTGGACGAGTTAGTCTCCCAGTAGTAATCTTTACCCAAAGTCAGAATGAAACCGGCCTCCGATCTCGCCTCTTTTTTGATCGAGCTGAGCTCCTCCAAGCTCCAGCTTCTTCCAATTTGGAATGTCCCATTTGACGCTTCTCTTCCTTTGTGTAGGAAGACCGTCCCATCGTGTTTCACAGCCAGAGACAATACTCGGCTCTTCTTGTTACTCCTCGATGATCCCGGCGGCGGCATCTGCGATGGGTAGTGCTCATCCTCTGTGATCCGCACATGTGTTATATAGCTCTCGGCGATGTTCCCCTGCGAGTCATGTTTGGAGAAGCAGTACTTGATCAGTCTGTTCTTGTCCTGTTCGTACTGCGCCGCCAGCGTGGACAGTGATGTAGAGGTTGTGGTCACGTTGGTTGACATTGACACTGTGGAGTTATCCCTTCTATGTCCTGAGCCCTTGAAGGGCGATCCAATTGCCATTGCACTGTATGACGTTACTCCTCAGCACTACTTTGCGCAGAGATGTGTACTGGCTTTTCCTTTTAGAATGCTTCGCCTCACCACTCACTCCGTTCGTTACCTACACTCAACACATCAGGGTTTGTTTATTTTTATGTTTTTCTTTCTGCGAGCCGAGTCCATCAAATTCATCGGTTGTCACCTTCACAGGTACCGGAGAGAGAGACGAGAATTTCTTGGTCACAGGGACTGGTCGCAGGACAGAGACTGAGAGACTAGACCGGGTCGGGGTGGGGCATGGGCGTGGTGGCTGGTGGCTGGTGGCTTCGGTCTGTGGCTCCGGTCTGGATCGGGATCCTGTCCTCGGGCTCGTAACACTTCGAAAAAGAGAAGTAGGACCCGGACCGAAATGGCTCTAAATAGATAAATATGCTCTTCAAATTCTTTTCAGGATGGGTTCGACAATTGAAGACAATACTGCCTTTGAAGTCTGTGTGTGTAAATTAACCAGATCAGCACCAACTCATACTGCTTCTACTACTAGAGACAGTCTGCTCTTGCCCTGTTTGCCGTGCAGGACAGTACTCGTACAGTGAGTGCGAGTAAAGTTGTGTTTTTCTTCACCAACACCCTTTTATCGGCAATAGCCACTGTTGTCAATGACGCAGAGAGGGGCATGCTTAAATACGCGCTTTCTGCTGCCTCAGCTGCTTCATGGTCTTAAGCGCATCAACAAGTATATACTCACTCTTTTCATTTTTACATCATCTTTGTGGCTGTTGACGTATACACCACATGGCACCCTAGTTGTTGAGTCTTTCCAATCGGAGAGACCAGAAGCAGAAGGTCCTTTGTACGCAGCATCTTACAAGCCGCCGCCACAGGTATTCGCAAATCAGGCATCAAAGTCAAAAGACGTTCTGGGATACCTGAAATCATCTGGTCAGGTCAACCCTAGCCACGAGGTGATTTTCAGTGACAAGTCTAGCTCAACCGAAGGCTTGGAGCTGCTTGACTTTGATCGTTCAAATATCAAATATATCTACCCTGAAGTGATTGAAAGCCTCTACGCCAACACAGACCTTGATGCTGTCGACTGGAGTCGTTATGCATATGTTTTGTATGCAACATCGTCGTCCCATATGTGTAACACGTTGATGATTTGTGCGGAGCTGAGAAAGTTCAACACCAGAGCGCAACTGGTGGTTCTTGTCAAAAAGCAATTCATAACAGAACCAGAGAACTTTCCTGATGAATACAAGACTCTGAATGAATTTGCTGAAAAGTATAATATCATTCTGAAACCTACCGAGGTGATTCAAATTGGGGGAGATTCTATGAATATCTGGCTGTCGTCATATACCAAACTAATGGTTTTTAATGAGACCAAATACGACCGTATTATTTACATGGACTCAGATGCTCTATTATTGAAGGATAACTTGGATGAGTTATTCTTCATTCCGCCTTGCAAAATGGCTGTGTCTACTGCTTACTGGCACACCAGGGGGAAGTTTAACCACATGGAACCGGAAGAAATTCGCAAATTGTACCCACCTGAACAGTATGGTTTTAAGCCACTGACTGTGAAGGCTAGAGCTAACAAGATTGCAGAATTCATATATAACTATATTGGTTCCTATGTTGACCCATCCTCACAAAAGCTACCTGCTGTGTCTACTGGTGTAGATTCGTCCGACAACTCTGACACTTTGAAGGCAAGAGTGAACAAGAAAAACTTTTACACAAACCTTTACAACAACTTACCTACTTATCCAACATTGAAGGAGTTTGACTTAACCAATATAATCATGGTAATTGAGCCCACCGAGGAGCTGTTCCAAAAGGTTGTCCAAGCAATTGCAGAGAAGAAGAAAGATGAATATGATATGGAGTTGGTCCAGTATCACCTCTTCGAGTTTTTCGATATACTATCAAGGCAACAACAGGCATCAAGGGATAACTTCCCCGGCCTCTCCTTCATGCAAAGATTGGAAGAGACCCCGGAGTTTTTGATCCTTCCTCACCAGATTTATGGAACAATATCGCAGGAGCTGAACATCGAAGATTCACATTATTCATACATGGCTGACGTACATGAACAAATCTTTTCCCACCTGCAGTTACAGACTGAGTCTAAGGAGAAGGCGTACTACGATATTGATGGGCTGCCAAATGCCGGTAACCTGGTATACAATCAGATAAAGTACTTTCATTTCTCTGATGCGCCTATTCCAAAACCTTGGTTCTTCAAACAGCCCCAGAAGCCTTACATGGAAGCGAGACGTCGTTGTCCTGCGCATCCGGATTTCAGTTCAAACGATCCAAGCATTGTGAAACCTGGTATGGAAACCGCTGACTGCACTGCTGGTGAGCGCTGGGAGCAGATACACGAGGTTTTTACACAAACTAGAAAGGACGTCTGTGGTTTGGATCTGATCGTTACAGATGAAGACACTTATTTCAAGCTGATCAACTAGAATTTAACGATTTTACTGTACATATAGCAACCCCTCTGCTGTAGGTCTGTTCTCGAGGATTTGGCCCGTTCGCTGTCTGCTCCTTCCTCCTCATCATCATCTTCTCCGTTATGTATGTAGTCCCCGGACTGCCCTAGTCTTAGTCTTAGTCTATTAGTCTTGCACAATGAATCGGTGCGCCTAACCGTTTACCTTGGTTATGTAATATCTGCCCGTAGCATTACTAATCGGCCTCTGTCTGCGGGCTGAATGCTGGCTGGACAGTGTTCCAACCAGGCTGTCTGCCGACTGGCTGGCAGGCGGGTGCCCCTGCTGCCACTCTGCCCACCGCGGGCACCGCGGGCACCCCCACCACAAAAAAACCGTAGAAAACAAAAACAGGAAGGGAGGTTAAAAAGAGGGAAAAAACAGGGAGGAAAACACTTACTCTCTAACCACAACACATTCGATCAAACTACCTTACTCCAGAGTACAGGATTTTTTAACTGCACAAGCTGTGTTTTTTGTTGACGCCACCGCTGCCGCAGGTGTCGTTGTTACTGCCGTTGTTGCTGCTGCTGTCACCGTCGCGTTCGCTTACGACTATCGTGCCATCTCCGCGGCCGCTGTAGAAAGATCCCACTCATAGTTCAGACCAGTTCCATTCCGCCTAGCATGTCAGGTTCCTCCTCAGCCGCAGCCCTTCTTTTACGGCAGTTCAGGGAACTCACGGACCCCAAGAAGGGCATTCCTTCATTCCATATCGAACTGGAAGACGACAACATATTCCTGTGGAACATCGGCGTTATGGTATTGAACCCAGACTCTATCTACCACGGGGGGTATTTCAAAGCACAGATGAAGTTCCCTGCTGACTTCCCCTTCTCACCACCTACATTTAGATTCACGCCTTCCATCTACCACCCTAATGTCTACAAAGATGGACGGTTGTGTATCTCCATCCTACACCAGGGGGGCGACCCCACCTCCGAGGAATCTGACGCTGAGACGTGGTCCCCAGCTCAGACTGTGGAGACTGTGCTCATTTCTATAGTTTCTCTATTGGAGGATCCAAACCCACAGTCGCCAGCCAACGTCGACGCAGCAGTTGACTGGAGGAAGCATCCAGAAACGTACAAGCAAAAGGTTTTACAAGAGGTGGAGAGATCGAAACAGGACATTCCTAACGGATTTGTATTACCAGAGGCCGACAAGGCATATGTCTCTAATAGTGCTCACCGTGATGAGGAGATTCTTGATGAAAATTTCTGGTATGACTCGTCGGAGGAGGAGGAAGACGACGAAAGTTACGACGATGATAGCATAATGGATGATATTGATGGCAACCACCAGGATGATGACGATGAAGAGGAAGAGATCTCTTCAGAATCGGAGAAATAGCTTTATCTCTGTTTATCTGGAAGTGAGGTGGCATGCAAATATTTGCTCTTCTCCCTCTCCTAAGTGCTTCTTTTCGTTATCATTTATTTTGCATAGAGTGTTTCTCATATACCCCTTTGACTCAAACTCCTTTACTCACTTATTCTCCTTTGCACAGACAGATGTTAGAGTGTCAGTCAAACCTGACCTCCGCGAGATTGCGATTGTTACCTCAAGCTGCGGGAAGGAAATCGGAAAACAAACACATTAGCTTTCGTGTCTGGATGATCATCCCACTACAATTTGTCTGGTGTGCCTGTTCTGTCAAAGAATCACTATCATTGTTGAGTACACTCAACATCTGGCCTGAACGCCATCCCTACGAATACAGATACGGTCTTTTAATATAGAATATGTAGAAATACTCAATCCTCGATATACTCAAACCCTTCTAGTTCAGATAACTCCTTCAAGAGTCCTTCCAGCTTGAGTTTGACAATTCCATCAGGATAACCTTTTTCGGTGACTATCACCACCCTCAGCTCAGTGCTAGGTATGTCCTGGGCGTAAACTTCCACATCTTCCTCAGGTTTCTCCAATTTCCACACTTTCTCAGGACCGTAAGACTCCGTACTGCCTTTCTGAGATTGCAGCAGTTGATGAACAAATAATGCCAATAATTTGATCTGCTTCAAGTCAGAACTAGTTGTTGCACTAGATGCAAGAATAGAACCGTTGGGTAATGTCACCGCAGCTGCACATATTTTTCTCTGTGTTGTGGATACAGGCTTTGTCGTCTGCTCAAGAAGGGACTCCAAATTTCGTGATACAATCATTATTAGATGCAGATGGTAAGCAGTGATATCACAATACCTTGCCGTAGAGCAAACAGTTGTACTCGCTGTCTGTCTGTTGGCTTTGCTTCTCTTTTGATTCTTTGGTTCCATTTTACCAAAAAAGTAGAATCGCGATTGCCATAACGAAAGATAAAGGTGCATGAAACTACAAGTACAAGTACAGGCCAAGTATGTGGTTGATGTAATAGATAGTGAGGGATCGAGGTTATCATAACGTCTCATAGATTAACTCTCTGACTCTGTAATCCTCATTTGCTTCCTCGATTTCTTCCCAATTGCCAATAATGTCATCTTTTCCTCTCACAACACCAGGTAAGGTGCGTCCCTTACTATAGCGCTTCCAAACAGAACGTGCTTCGTCATCAGTTCCACAGTCACGGTAGGTGAACGGAATTCTGTTAGCGGTCAGAATTGTGACTAGCTTATTGGTTCTAGTTGGCATATGGAAACCGCCGCCTGCCAATGAGGTGTAGATGTAAACTGGTTCATCTTTTAGCATTTCAATAATCTCTTGTTTGCTTAGTTCTGGCAACGCTTGGTCCTCCTCTTCAGCAGCAGGATCATCCGCAAGAGACACAGCAGCAGTGATGGATGCTTCTTCCACTGTCTTCTCCACACAGGCAGGGAGCTCTACTTTGGAATCGGAAAGCTCCTCCTTGCATTCTTCAACTCCATCTGTTGTAGATTCTGCTGTGGATTCTGCTGTCTCATCGATATCAACCGCTTCATCACTTTTTGGATCAGCTAGAGTTGTCTCCTCATCAACAGTGGATCTTGAGGACCCGGAAATTTCACTCTCCAATTCCTTTATCAACCGTTCAGTCTCGTCATGAATTGTGAGGTTGCTCACCTTCTCAGTAGCTTCGACGCTCTCATACTCTTTCTCCTTATCGTCACCTGCAGTTGCTACCTCCCCTTCATTTAAGGCCTCTGTAGTTTCGTCATCATCATGTTCATCTGAACATTTGGAGTTATCCCCTAACTCCTCAACAGCAACTTCTTCATGTGCTGCTTTTTTCAAAGTCTGCAGAGAGGAAACTGGTTCTACTTCTGACTCTGAGTTCTGTAAGTTAGCAGTGTCAAGAGCAGGTGATTCCTCAGAAGCGGCTTCCTGAATAATAGATTCTCCTTGAGTAGCTTGCTCATTGTTGCTAACATCACTGTGAGGTATATTAGCATTGCTCTCATCCACGTCAATCGAATCAATGTCAGCTTTCGCATCTTCTTCAAGTGTACTTGGCTTAAGCAATGATTCTTCGTTGTTGAGGGACGACTCAACATCTTTCGCAGCTAGTTTTGTTTCACTTAAACTTTCTTCTTTTTGTTTTAACTCATCTGTCTCATCAACTTTTGATTGAGCAATGTCTGAGGCTGGCGATAATGAGATACCCTTGGAAGCTGTGTCTTTCGAGAAGATGTTCGCTTGCTTCTCTTGAACATTAGTCCCTTCTCCTTCAGACTCTGGTTCCTCATCTTCTTCAACGATTTTCAGCTCAACATGGTCAATGAACTCATTGTGTGCCTCAGCAAGTTCCGAATCCACACCATTGTCATACAACAAAGCGCCTTCGGTTGCAAGCTCCTCCACCTCCATTGTTGAATCAACATGAGGTACTCTACTTCTAGTTCTCGATCTTGACACAGAACGTAGGTATTCACTGGAGCCTGCGATTTTCAGAGGATCATCACGGTTGACTCGTCTTCCAGCTCTAAACTCGCTACTGGTACTACCAGTGTAAGAATCGCCACGCGCGAGGTGCGGTTTATTGTCATTTTCAACCTTGTTAGGCGACCGGACTGCTGATTGAGATCTAGATTGAACCAACGGGGAAAAGGTTCCCTCAGGTGCACCTGCCGGAACAACCTGCGGGGAATCGTTTTCAAGAACATGTCCAGGCAGAGCAGTTGGCTTTGTCGATGAGGGCTTCTTTTTTGGCTTCTTCTTATGTTTGGTCTTCAATCCTGCAGATATTTCTAGAAGTGAGGCGATCTGGGAGTCAACCAAGCCCTCAAGGGTTACATTCTGTTCACTGCTGCTCACATCATATATTGACTCTCCTCTGCCTTGGGATGCTGATGCCGGTGGCACTTCCAAATCCCTTTTGTAAATGTCCACGACAACAACTTCATTGTCCGGTCCTTCTTTATCTTCGCTGACCTTCTCAACGGTTTGGTTGACGGTGATCTCCTGGAGCACTTTCGGTACTGATTGCACGTTGCCTGCCATGGCAGCTACGTCAGACTGCATTCCTTGTCCAGCGCCGTCTCCCGATCCAGCCTCAGCCCCTGGAATGCAAGTGTCGCCTGGCACGTCAGTCTTGAACTTCCCACTTGGATCTAAGATCTCATCGTACTCGACCTCGTCTCCAATCAACGCACCTTCGTCGACCAATTGGTTCAGCGGAATGTAATCGCGGTCAACTTCCGCGTCCGTCGTGACCTTCACCACTGTCTTTGAAGGCAAAGCCTGCCCTTCATTCTCGGCATGTTGCTCCTCCTCAACAATACCTCTGATAGTGGACCCTATCAGCGACGGTGTCTCTTTACCTGTGAGTGGCATTTCCTTCGTTTACTTCCCGGTTCTACTTCAGTTGCTCAATGAATCGCTGCTTTCCCTTGGAATTGTGTGCTTATCTTGATTTTTGTTTCACAGTCGTGTTGGCCTCCTCCTTTCCCTTTTTCTATTGTTATCTCTTTCAGGGAAAAGTACTAAAATAGACAGAAGAACATTTATTTTCACTCTACGGAGGTGCTACGGGAGGGGGTACGTGGATGGATGTGGATGGACGAGGTCACATGATTGGAAAGCGTAGCACACACCAGAAACCTGTTTTTATGATGTCAGTTTGCAAAGAAACAAACAAGGGTATCGGCGTAGACTTGGCGGTGTATGTGTCAGCGGCAGCAGATATCTTTATAGGGAGCATGATGAAGTTCTGTCTCTGCTCCAAGACGGCCTCAAAGTCGTTGTAATTGGGCTGAGGACGGTTCATCAGCTCAATCCTTCCTATTCTTGTGCTGTTGGATAGTTCAATGTACGGTATGCACTGCACAAAGGTATCAAGCTTGTTATAGGTGGGTGGTTTGGGACCAATCTCGAAACTTGATACGGATAGCTCAAGTTTAGTAGGGAAGTCGTGATGCTGGTTGGTTTGGGGTGATGATGACAGTGTGACTTTCATGTGAGTCTCCAAAGGGTTTTTGAATACCAGAATATATCTATGTGGGGAGACACTGATGGACGGTGGGTACCTGTGGGCCTCTATGGATGGCAAGAAATCGATCGCATTGGAAAGTTTGTAAAATTTGGTAGAGAATGGGTCGATATCGGGTTTCATCAGTGATGTACGACATGCCTTGCATCGTTTTGACGACTTAGTCTGTAGTTTGGTAGGTACTGGTAGCGCATCAGTCTTGTATCTTAGCGACATAGGGAGGAGCGCGTTTTGCTTGCACATCAAGGAGGTGTTGTCTCGCAAGTGGGCAAACGACGCTATGGCATTGTCCTCCTCTCTTTCGTAGTCTACAGTTTTCAGTGTGATTGAATCCAGGAACGAGTGGATATCTTTGACCTTGAGTGCGGCCTTGCTCTCCTCAAATTGTAAGAGTATATCTTTGTCAAGATCCATATCTTCGATATTGTTGTGTCTCCTCCTGAGATAGAACTGCTGCAGCTGGTCAAAGAACCTAGCGTCCGTGGAGATTTCACTAATCTCCCTCTTCACCAGCTTGGCTAGCGTCCTTGGCCTGTCCATCTTTGAGCTGGCCCAGTCCCAACCACAAGATATACACTTAACTTTGTACACCTTGTTCATCTTATCCAGTTTCGCCTCGACCGTTGATCCGCATAGGGGGCAGTCCACACAGCTCTTCGGACAACTAGAGTGGTCAATTTTCGTCTGTGCCATGCATCTGGGACAGAACTTGCACACTATCTCGACTTCAATGCACTTTCGACACTTTATTGCGTTACACACCAGGCAATAGCCCAGTAAGGGCAGTCGATGCTGTGTTTCTCTGTACCCAATTGTAACTGGGAATGTGTCAAGTTTCAGCGACTCCGGGTCTATGTTTCCACCTATATCCACCTGCTCTGAACACGGGCAGAAAAAGTCGGCAACGACCGTCATCTGTAGCGATTATCTGTATCTATCTAACTTGATGCATCGATAATGCGATAAAGGTATTAAAAAAGAAAGAAAAATCAGCTCTTACGTATAGTAAATAAGCAAAAACTATTTTTAACATGATTCTCACACTATGTGGGGTGGAGGATCAGTAACAGAGTAAAATAACCAGAGCAAGCTCTTCATATATCGTATTCGCTCGACAGAGGATGTTCCACAGATTGTTTCTAGCGACCGCTATGGTCCCTTTTTGCTCTGGGGCTCCTGTGGACTCACTGGTGGGGAGGCACAAGGGAGACTCGACTACTACCCCTTCCGACGCGTTCTTGATAATCGTGCTTCTGTTTATACTCATGGGGCTGCTCTTGCTGGTTCTTTTGCTGGTGGGCGTGTACTTTCTGGTGAGGTATGTGGTTCATTCCAGAAACAGCGCAGTACGGTTGGACCATAATACACCGGGCGCTCTAGATGATGAATATGAGACGGAAGAGCGCTTGGCAGAGCTATCGCCCAATGAGCAGAGCCTCTACCGAAATGGACAAGACTTCATCTCGAATAACCCTCCGTATAATGAGGAGCTGTCGCTCTCCAGCCATTTACTGATTCAAGAGAAAGGTATTGAGGCGTGGGAGTTCATACCCGACCCAAATTTAGAAAGCACAGCGATATACATCAACAATAAAACAGAGCTGAACTTCAATAACTTTGACTACCAGTGCTCCATACAGACCAACCTACCCATTCCAAAGATTAATGATGTTTATTACTTTGAGGCCAAGTTGTATGAAGTTGACTCACCGGATGATACCATTGTCTCTGTTGGACTTTCCACGAAACCATATCCTTACTTCAGACTGCCAGGCAGACATCTATACTCGTTGGCTTATGACTCCACTGGTTCAAGGAGGTTCAGCAATTCATTCAAACTTAATGAGCTGGAAAGTTCCATATTCCCCAGTCTACAGAAAGGGGACGTGGTTGGAATCGGATATAGAGTACGAAATGGTGTCATTTTCTTTACTAGAAACGGGAAGAAACTCAACGAGAAAGCGATTGGTGGTCATGTAAGGGGAATGAAGATGCCAAATATATTCCCAACGGTAGGTGCAAATAACCCATGCTCTATTCATGTTAATCTCGGGCAGTCCGGTTACGTGTTTATTGAAGCGAATATCAAAAAGTGGGGATATGCCGGTAGGGAGGGCACCATGCCTCCCTTGCCAGAATACGGATTCTCTTCAAACGATCTACTACTCGAGTCGTCGAACGAGGACGATGATGAAGAAATCGTTAACCCGCCTTCTTTCTTCGAGACTGCTGTGTATCAATCTGGGAACAATTCCATCGACGATAATATCACTTTGAATACTCTTCCTACGGAACCACCCATCTACTGCGATGAGACAAGAGTTGAGGAAAATACTGCAAACAACCAATTTCTACATTATGTGTCGGTTGAAGACAATGGGAAAGCTGACACTGACTGATCACCAACGTTCTAATGTATAACTGAGACGAGGAAACAATACACATACTGCAGGGCATCGTAAACCACCAGTAACAAAGGCGTGGGACAAGCGAAAAATACGAAAAAATTCAAACGTATGAGAGAGAAGAAAGGTGATCGAATAACCAAAATCTCGCTTGCTACCTGTGGCTTGTAGTGATGTCCTGCTGTGGGAGCCAAAAGCATGAAAGCGAAACATGCAGTTCTTGTTCAAATGACTGTTTGGTGAAAAGTTCTGATCCACATCATCCTGCTAATTTGATTTGTGAATTGTGTAAAATATTCTATAACAATGGTTGGGTGACTGGTACAGGAGGTGGAATTAGCATAAGAGACAATGACAAGATCTTTATTGCGCCTTCCGGAGTTCAGAAAGAAAGAATGGTACCTGAGAATATGTTTGTGGTCGATTACAACAGCAATGAGGTTCTAAGAAAGCCAGACGTTTTCAAGCCATCAGCATGTACACCATTGTTCATGAGTGCGTACAAGATGAGAGGCGCAGGTGCCTGTATACACACGCACTCCCAAGCAGCAGTGATGGTCTCTCTTCTGTACGAGAAGGAGTTTCGCATTGCGAACATAGAGCAGATCAAGGCTATCCCTAAAGTTACAGAGCCAGGCTACCTGAGCTTCTTTGACACATTGGTTATCCCTATAATTGAGAACACAGCCCATGAAGAAGACCTGACAGACACTTTGCAAAAAGCCATCAAAGAGTATCCAGGGACTACTGCAGTCATTGTCAGACGGCATGGTATCTACGTCTGGGGTGAAACTGTGTGGAAGGCGAAGATCTACAACGAGGCGATTGACTACCTCTTAGAGTTGGCTGTCAAAATGAAAGGTTTTGGAATTCGCCCTGATATTGCAATCGGTGACGAAAAGACCTGCGTGGATTCAAAGATTTATAACTAGTTAGACCAGTCACACTAACGGATATGCGTTATTTATGGATAGTAGCGTCTCCATTCTCACCTTATGCTCCTCTTAGTCTTCGCTAATGTATCTCCTTTCACTTTAGTCCAGTCTATAGTACTATCCAATGCTGTATCTAATTCACCAACAACGCTCACTAGGTCACCTCGTATCACCACCAGACCTATCTCTTCTATTTCGCTGTCCTCCTCCCCTCTATGTATCAGTCTTTCCTCCGCTCCACTAAGGATCACATTCGTTAGATTATCGTAGCCTTCAAGCACGCCAGCAAAATACTTTCCATCTGTTGTAATGATTGCAACTTTCTCTGTGGACAAAGTCAGTACACACGCATACACACGCAGAACCGCAGCGATATAACATACTGTTTAGAAACGCACTTAGACTTGACATTTGTCTGTCCAATGTTGATGTTAAGTTAATGCAAATGTCACCAGAAGCACCTACGATTGTACTTTAATTGTGAAAAAATTAGCATAGAAAAACCAAAACAAAGCAAAAAAGGAAGAAGCGAGTGTGTTGTTCTGTGTTGTGCTGTGTTGTGCTGTGTTGAGTGCTGTGTATATGTAAGAGGGAAGGTGTGTGCGTGCTTATGTGAACAGCTGTGCAAGTAACATGACACAGAGAGATTTCCATTTCCAAGGGCCTCCAGCCTCAGATTTGGAGGAGTCCAACAGTCCTGGCAACATCCACCCCATGGAGCTGGTGGTTCAAAGTGTGCTGGGCGGGTCATTAGAGTCACTATCGGCTCAATTGCAATCAGTGCATGAATCGCAAGTAGTCCTGATTGCTCGACTAAGGGTAATTGAAGAGAAACTGAAGCGAAGTGAAGCTGAATTAGTGGTTGAGGTTAATGTTAAGGCTGCAGAGGAAAGACTCCTCACAGTGAAGAAGAAACTACAAGCTTTGCTGGGGACGCTGTGCATGATCGAGAAGAGGTTGAAGCAGAAAAATGCCATAAGCGTCACATAAGGATCCATCCCCTGGAGGCAAGGGTCCTACTCCCACTCATTCACTGATCTATAATAAGTGCAGTCAATACAGCGATAAGTTCCGACTTGTAAGTAAGTGCCGATTCTCTCGTTTTTTCTTTGATTTTTGAAACAATTAGCAGCGCAACCAACAGACAGAAGGTACACTCGAGAATTGGTGACAGCTCAATTGTGACTGGTATCTTCGTGGGGGGCGCTTTTTTGAGATAGGATGAGACTGATAGAATTTCTTGTTCCCTTTCTCTTGAATCTTTTTCAGGCAGTGCATGGTCTGAACAATGATGAACTGTTTGAGGCCAAGAGCTCAACAAACCACGTTATTAAGTTAACTTCCAGTAACATGGATAGGATCCTATCGGGGCCATCCGATAGCCACATTCTTCTACTGCTCACAGCAACACAAACAGAGGTTGGCTGCTTGATCTGCCAGGCTATAGCTCCTGAGTTCCTCAACTTGGCTGCAAGTTGGGCGAAGGAACACCCAAATGGTGATAACCTGTACTTTGCAGTTGCTGACTTTGCAGATGGCGATAAGAAGCTGTTCCAGAGATTCGAACTGAACAATGTTCCAAAACTCTACCTGTACTCTCCAACAGGATCGGATAGAAAGTTCAACGAAGGCTTTGAGAACGTCAACATACCCCAAGATGTTAGTTTGTTTGGGAAATTCGTTGCTGCAACACTTGCGTCGCAAACAGGCGTTGTCTTTGAAATCATTGAGCAGCTGGACTATGGATCGATTGCAATCACGTCCATCGGCGTGTTCTTGTCCATCCTTTTGGTGAAGAGAAACGCCAAGTCGTTCTCAGCTTTCATAGTCAGAAAGGAGCTTTGGGGTGCAGTCACCGTCATCTCAATTCTCTTCTTCGTCACAGGGTGCATGTTCAACAGTATCAGAGGCACCCCATACGTCAAAGGCGATAACCATGGTGGGATCGAGTATTTCCTTCCCTCTCAGCAAAATCAACTCGGCGCGGAAACACAAGCGATGACTTTCATCTATCTGATCCTCGCTTTCAGTATAGTCAGCTTGATAACCAAAGCCAAACAAGTCACGGATCCAAAAGTGCACCTTATGGTGGTTATAGGACTGGTACTCTTGGTCTTGGTGTTCTACAGTGCGCTTCTATCAATTTTCCAGTTCAAATCCAGTGGATATCCATTCCATTTGCTGAAGGTGTGGTCACCTTGAAGAATTTTCCCCCGTGCCCATGCCACAGCCACACGCATCACAATTCTACCTTACTCTCTCATTGCGAACCATCACAGAAATATATAGAGCCAATCCATATCGATCATCCTCTTAAGTATTCGTATGTATTAGTTGACCGGAACTTAAATCTGTACCCGACCCTAATCGACGACCGTCTCTTTTTCAAAGTTTCTCTCTTATAACAAGGAGTGGTTTAGAGAATCGAGGTGAAAGGTAGTTGGTGCTGAAGGCTTTAACCATATTAACCAATGCCTGTTAAGTCGCTGGAGTCATTCTTTTTTGAGCGTAATGCAGCGAAACTGATCCCTGTGTCTGTTTTCCAGGATGCACGTCTGGGGATCGACGTCAATCACTATATAAACAGGCTCGCCTCCACCAAGAAGGAACCATTCTTGACGGCAACCGGTGGCTTTCCTGCGTCATTGAAGTTCCATATCGAATCGGATCTGGGTGTTTTCAGAGAGTACAATGTGACCCCTATCTTTGTCTTCAGTGGTAACGCCATCGCGGACGTCATTGAGAAGAACAACTCGAAGGATATTTCAATGAGCGAAAGGCAGAGAAACCTGGCCTGGAACAAATACGCCGAGCTTGCCAAACATACCCCTGACCAACTACCGCTACCACTGGAGAGTTTCAGAGAGTACCATACGCCGCTCTCGATTGATGTACTGTTCAAAGATCTGGTGGACTACTTTATCGAAAATGACGTGGAGTATGTAAGGGCACCATATTTCTCTTGGGTGCAACTGGGCTATATGCTACAAGAGGACCTAATCGACGCAGTGTATGGTCCAACAGAAACCATCCTCCTTCCAACAATAGACAAATTTGTACTAGGAATGGAATACCTTGCACAACCAGAATTCAGATTCATAGACAAGGCTAGATTCCTCTCAGAGCTGGGCGTATCACACGAACAATTAGTACAAATTGCAGTGTCGGTTGGCTGTGACTTGCAACCTATCACAATGCCTTTCTATCCCCAAGCACCATATCAATTAAACCATCTTTTCAGTGCAGGTGTTGAAATAGCACTAAATGGAGGTGTTTATCCTGCTGTTCTGGGTCTGGATAATGAAGAGTTGACAGGAAAGTTTCAGCGTGGTGTGATGGCTTTGCAATACACCCCTGTACTTAAAGTTGGTGGCCGTGTCGAATTGGCTCAGTTTGATAGTAATGACGATCGCGTCCTCTCAAACCCAGAACTGTGTCCACCAACAAATCTCCATGAAATCATTGGTCAGAGATTACCACATGAATATCTTTACTATCAGTCATTAGGGCTCATCGATCTTAAAATTCTTGAAGCCATTATATCAGGCACATACTATGAAAGTCCCCCTATAGAAACAACTATCACCTCGCAATACAAATCTATTGTCAAGAACTGTGTGCCAATCAAATCCAAGGCTATCAACCTATTGGTTCAAAACATGGCTCGTTTTTATCAGGTCAAGAAGATTAAATTTGTAAAGAACTTTGATAGTCTTGATATCGAACTGACCACAAGAGGGTCTACTCCACTTTATTTTGAGATTAAAGATCTCGTGATAAGAGGTGAAGGCGAGTTCAATACGAACAAGTTTATTCAGTCTTTAGGAGAAAAACAGGAGAACATTGTTAGTGAAAAGACAGCTTACAAACAGGCGAACGATGAAGATAAGCTCTCTTCTAATAATGAGGTCATTAGCACCTCTCTTTTGAGAACACTCTACCTCCAGGGCTTTTTTGAGTATGACCCGCAAGCGAGAAAGATCAAGAATAACAAATGGACAAGTGCACTGTATAAGCTGAAAAATCTTGATCCACAATTCCAGCAGCAGTACTTATTGCTATTGATTTTCCTGAAATTGAACTCGTTTGACCTGACAGAAGATCTCTCAGTGAAACTTGTCGGGTCCACCAAGATAACCGAACCGTCAGAGCGTAGTATATTGCAGCTGATCACCAGGTTAGCAGTGTTCATCAACCCAAAACAACACCACCACAACTATTCAGGTCCTCTTTCAAGGGCGTTGCTATGTTTCCGCACATGCCTTGACGTTGCGAAGATCAGCACAAACGAGCTCTTCGAGGCTACTCTGGTGAGCTCCCTCTCCAACAGTGAGGTGAATAACATTGAAAAATCAACAGCCGAGTGGAGATCGCTTGTGCACCAAAGCCCTTTCAGACAGATCACACCACCAACGATTCTAGGTATAGTCGCCCAGGCGATCCTCGAGAACCATTTTGCAGGTGACAGGTCCCCGTCACAGCTCAAGACCCACATCGACTCCTCGCTGGCTCTCTTCAGCCACGAGAAGAGTTCGCTAGTCAATCTCGACCAAGACTTGGCGTCTGTCTTCAAGTTTGTCCTTGAGGCGGACAAGATCGTCCAGTACTTGAAAGCTGACGCTCTTGTCTCAGAAAACCTATCAAATGCTTCAGCAGAAGCTTCAAAACTGTCACTACTTGTATTGGAGCAGCTTTGAATGTATGTGTCACTCCCCTTCCTTGTAGATAGATTATGTAATTACCACAGATCTGTGTGTCCATACACAAAACAAAAAATTTGTTGATAAATATAGAAGATAGCTAGGTGGTTGAAATAGAGGAAGAAAACACGAAAGAGTGTCGTTTCGTGTTGTGGTGGCCAGCGTACCGGTGGTATTTAGATAAAGGTACTGCTTGGCACTGCGAAGTAACCTTAGAGCAGTCTGTGCTTGGAGCGGACGGATCAAATATATCGTTCGTCTGTCTATTTATTATTTATCTATCTATTATTTCCTGACGGGTTTACTCGTCCTGGAGCTTGGTTGACTCGCTGCTACACCGGACACTTCAGGTTCGAGCACGGGTGCCCGACACATACTGAGTCAACACTATGCCTAGGCAGAACAGCGAAACGTCAGTCAGCGGAAGACCAAGAGGCTTCTCGTTGCGGAGACAACTTTTTGCGAGAAACGCTGCAAACTTCGGGCAGGATGCGCGGGTCCAAGCCGCACCAAGCATTGAACTGGACTCTTTGCCCGGAGTGCAACGTACTACATCTGATGAGAGGCTTTCTCTTGATCTGAGCCTACCGGGGAACAGCCGTCTAAGGCACAGCCCGTCGTCAGAGTTCAACTATGCTGGCAGAAGGGGGAAGATCCAAAAGAAGATTGACCACTTGAAAAACCTTATCACAAACAATAGACCTGTGAAACGTTCCAAAAATGGTAGAAAGATTCCTATCTCTCTTTACAAGGATTTTGACAAGAATGAGTTTCCTGCAGAATACCAATTTGGCAGGGAAGTGTTGATAGATGAAAGATATAACAAGCCGTATCTGGATAATACAATCTCATCTTCAAGATACTCAATATACTCATTCCTGCCCAAACAGTTGATCTTCCAATTCACAAAGATAGCAAATCTCTACTTCTTGACCGTATCAATTCTTCAAATGATTCCATCGTGGTCTACAACTGGAACATATACAACCATTGTACCGTTGTTGATTTTTGTTTCGATCTCCATCTTGAGAGAAGGCTATGATGACTATAGAAGAAGTTTACAAGACAAGAAGGAGAACAACAAGACTTGCAAATTTGTTACCGTGTGTGAAGGCGGAGATGACCCTGATCTTCACTCAATTTCTAGAGCGATCAGTCAAACATCCGTTGCTCAGCTCAACCCAGCCCAATTCAACACTAGCTCATCTTCTGAAGAGGAGCTAACCCCACAACGCAACTCTTTCACAAATGTGAAGAGCCTCAAGGAAATAGGATTGACAATTTCAGAACTAAAATGGAAAGATATCAAAGTTGGCGATATTTTGAAACTTAATCAAGATGAACCTGTTCCTGCGGACATAGTCTTGCTCACATCTGATGGTGATAATGAGAACGAAGTGTTTATTGAGACTATGGACCTAGATGGTGAAACAAATCTAAAGTCCAAAATCCCCTGTGCAAAAATTTCCAGCCAAATGAACAATACTCAAAATATGAAAGATTTTGATGGCTCGATCACTATTGAAGACCCAAATACTGATCTATACAACTTTGAAGGTAACGTGCACATAAATGGCCAGGTTTATCCTCTCGGAGCTGATAATGTTGTCTATAGAGGCTCAATAATAAGAAATACCAAAAATGTTCTCGGGTTGGTGATCTTCACAGGGGAAGAGTCCAAGATAAGGATGAATGCGATCAAGAATCCCAGAACTAAAGCCCCGAAATTGCAAAAGGCCATTAATTTGATAGTTGTTTTTATGGTATGTATAGTTCTATCCCTGGCAATGTTCTCTTTTATGGCTCAAAGACTTCTTCTTGACAGGTACCGAAACACCGCATGGTACTTAGATGGTCAAGATGCAGGTGTGGCTCCAACTATTATGTCATTCATTATCATGTACAATACATTGATCCCTTTATCTCTATATGTTACAACAGAGATCATCAAGGTTGTTCAGATGTTGTTTCTACAATGGGATATTGACATGTATCATAGCCCCTCCAATACACCTTGTGAGGCACACACCGCAACAATCCTTGAAGAATTGGGTCAGGTTAGCTACATCTTCAGTGATAAGACTGGTACGTTGACAGATAATTTGATGATCTTCAGAAAATTCTCTGTAAATGGTACAGCATGGTCTCATGATCTTGACAGTATAGGGCTGCCACTAGAGGAAAAGGTTGATGATAGTATCGTGGGTGTATCATCTCCCAGATCATCAATTGACATCAGAAAAAGCAATGCAATCTATACTGGCAGGCCAAGTTTAGCTTCTGCATTATCAACCAAATCCAAGCATATACCACCTCCTAAAGTGGATACTCACTCCCTCAACAAACCTCCTCACATCAAAACTACAGTGGCTCTATTGAAGCATATACAATTACATCCAAATAGTATTTTCTCCAAAAAGGCTAAATTTTTCATTCTATCCCTTGCTCTATGTCATACTTGTCTACCTAAAGTTCTTTCGGATGAAGACGATTGTGAAGACAAAGTTGAATACCAATCCTCGTCTCCTGATGAATTGGCTTTAGTTGTGGCAGCCAGGGATATGGGTTATGTGGTTTTTGGCAAAACCCAAAGAGAGTTAGTTATTAGAACTTATCCTCTCGGAATGGATAAAGACCCAGTTGACGAAAAGTATGAAATCCTGAACGTGGTGGAGTTCTCTTCAAATAGAAAAAGAATGACTGTTATTGTTAGATTTCCGGATGGAAGAATATGCTTGATATGCAAAGGAGCAGATAACATCATTTTGGATCGTTTGAAGAATGTTGATTTGACTTCAAGAAAGAGACAAGAGAACTCAGACACCAGCAGCTTGAGAAAAGCTCAGGAAGCGCAGATTGTTCTTCATCAGCGTCAGTCGATGGAGCTCAACAACCCAGGAGCAACCACACCCACAATTGGTCGCCTAAGCTTCTCATTTCCTAGACTCTCCATGGGGTCGGCACACTCTGTAGTTAACACAATAGAAGATGTGATATCCAGTCAGAGACACGGAGAAGAAGAATTGGAGGATGTTATCTCAGAATCTCGCAAATCCCTACATTTGCAACAAAAGAAGAAGTACAATATCACCTCTGTCGAGGACTATATTGGAAACGATAAACTTGTCCTGAATGAAGAGTATGTTTTAGAAAAGACATTACAGCATATTGACGAATTTTCCACTGATGGTTTACGTACACTTTTGTATGGATACAGATGGCTAGACCACAACGAATATGATCAATGGTCAACTCGGTACGCAGATGCCAAGGCCTCACTGACAAACAGAGCCAAACTCACAGAGAATGTTGGAGGACTTTTGGAAAGCAATCTAGAATTGTTGGGTGCTACAGCTATTGAAGACAAACTACAAGATGGCGTTTCTGAAACGATTGAAAAGTTGAGAAAAGCTGGAATAAAACTCTGGATGTTGACGGGTGATAAACGAGAAACCGCTATCAACATCGGATATTCTTGTAAGCTAATCAAAGACTACTCCACTGTTGTTATTTTGGATTCGCAAGACGGTGATCTCACTGCGAAGATGACAGCTGCGGAGTTGGAGTTGGATCAAGGGAATGTCGCACATTGTGTTGTTGTGATAGATGGCGCATCCTTGAGTGATTTTGAAGCTGACACATCACTGTTATCCATTTTCATATCACTCTGCACTAAGACAGACTCTGTTATATGCTGCAGAGCTAGTCCATCCCAAAAAGCCTTGATGGTTTCTAGTATGAGAAAATTGCAAAAGAACAAGGTTGCTCTCGCCATTGGCGATGGTGCCAATGATATAGCCATGATTCAAAGTGCGGACATTGGTGTTGGTATCACTGGTAAAGAAGGCTTGCAGGCAGCCAGATCTTCTGACTACGCAATAGCGCAATTTAGGTATTTGCAAAAGCTATTGCTTGTACATGGCAGATACAATTACATCAGGACTTCTAAGTTTGTTCTGTCCACATTCTATAAAGAGGTTCTCTTTTATCTATCTCAGGCTATCTTCCAGGGGAGCACTATGTTCACGGGAACATCCCTCTATGAGCCATGGTCCTTGTCTATGTTCAACACGTTGTTCACATCCTTGCCAGTCCTATGTATTGGTATGTTTGAAAAAGACTTGAAACCGGCCACTTTACTAGCAATACCAGAGCTTTATGGAAAGGGTAGACTAAGCAAAGCATTTAACCTACCAATCTTCCTAGGGTGGATGATTGTTGCCACTGGGACATCTTTGCTGATATGCTTCACGAGCTGGTATCTATGGGGCAACACTGCCACCTTTGATAACAGTTTGTATCCAATGGGAGTTTTGACTTTCACAGCCATTGTCTTCACGATAAACATCAAACTCCAGTTTCTAGAGCAGCATGACAGAACATATCTAAACTTTTTGTCAGTGTTGATTTCTTGTCTTGGGTGGCTACTGTGGTGCTGTTTTTTACCAGGTTTGTACAAACCAGATACCTCCAAGATCTACGATGTATACAGGGGCATCTACTGGAAATTTGGACGTGACGCCTCTTGGTGGGCAGCTCTCTTGATCATTGTTGCCATGCCTCTACTACTCGACTTCATCATTCAAATCTTCAGATGCTGGACCATCCCTACTGATGTTGATGAGTTTCAAATATTGGAAAAGAACACCGATATCAGAAGAGATATTGAGCATCAAGTGTTCAACACCATGCAGCAAGGATGGACCTGGGAAAAGGATGAAACTGGACTAAAGAAGCTTATCCACAACAGAAGGAAAAGACACAACACTGTCACCCTCGACACTGAGCTTCCACCTGGGTCCGCTTCCACTGTTGAGAAGAACTCATCTGTCAAGGTGACGGCTGACCTAGACAATGTGTACGAGACCGAGGTTTTGCCGAGTGGAAAAGTCATACGAAGACGAGTCAACGACTCCAACCCAGCTGCTCTCCACCATAAAATAGGGAAAAGGCTAGGGTTCGTGCCAACAAGTCGCCCCAGTGGTGATGATGAAGATCCTGACCAGATCATTCAGAGAAGAATGAATGATTTGGAATAAAACTCAAAGAAGCACGATCTTCTCTACACAGCATAGGTGCAATATATGTATAAGTTACCAATGATATAGACATAGCCACCTTCCTGCCACTTGTAATTCCTACATCCAACCCTGCTGTGTTGGTTGTGCTTGCTGGGCTGTGCTGTGCTGTGTGGGCTGTGTAGTCACGTGATCGTATGTACTCTCATGTTTTTGGTGAACAACTTAACTCCAGTGTGTGCCAAAGTAAAGAAGAAGGTGGTAAACGACACCGGGAAGAAGTGCTACTCTGTGCTTGTGTGCCGGCAGGAAGAGTGTTTCACGTGTAAGCGGTGCCTCTTTTCAGTTCACGGGGGAATCTCGATCGGCGTTGGTGGTGTGTGCATGGAGATATAAGAGAATGGAAGTCGAGATGGAGGGACAGAGCGAGTTCTCCAGCTTTCCTGATACTTCCAACAGCATGCTGTACACGCAGCCAGACTACGAAGACGACTTCTTTATAGATATGAAGAACGGGGTGTTTTTACAAGAAGACTACGATGAGGAGGAGGAGGGGGAGCTCGACGCGGAGCTCGATGATCGACAGGTTTCCGACTTCGTTGGTGGCGACATACGTTATTCACCCAACAGGGAAGTGAATACAGAGCACTTGCAAACCGTAGGTTCTGGTACCATCGTTGGCGATCCACAGCTCGACGCGTACCTGAAACCAGCAGATGACGACGCTCATAGCAGCAACACCAACAATGGCGCGGGCCAGTACAAGCGAACTCGTGCTTCCGGGGAAGTCCTTGCGCTTTTAATGAGCGAGTTCTCCAAGAACCCGAACCCGAATGCACAGACCAGAAAGAGACTCAGTGAGCAGACAGGCATGCCTGAAAGATCAGTTAGGATATGGTTTCAAAACAGAAGAGCTAAGTCAAGAAAGCTCGAAAAAGCAGGTGCGCAGCATCCAACTTCGCAGCACCCACACTCGCAGCATCACAGGCTGGACAAAGACGGTGGCGTACCAAGCCGGTCACCAACAGCAGCCGGTAATATAGACCATGAAGTTTTGATGTCAAGGTACGATGGCATTCCCTTGAATCTAAATAACAGTTACTTCTTTATCGACGCGAGATCACTGACTGTGGGGAGCTGGAAACGACTCAAGTGTGGAAACCTGTCCAGTGAAAACATCTTCAGTGTCAAAAACCTTTCTAATCTATCGCCTATGTCCATCAACGAAATCCTCAATAACTCTACAGACTTTATGGTTGTCATATCCAAGAAAAACTTCGAGATTAACTACTTCTTTAGCGCAATTGCTGAGAACTCCAAGATACTGTTTCGAATATTTTTCCCGATTTCATCGGTTAACAACTGCTCTCTGACTGTCTGCACAGAGCAAGACGAAAGAGGCCCTACGTGTGAGTCAAAGCTGTACCTCAATAAACCTCCGAAGTTTGCAGTATCTTTCTCCAATGCGATCAGACCAGACTGTAATCAGTGGTCTCTCTGCGAGGACTTCAGCGAAGGGCATCAGGTTAATGATGCATTTATCGGTGGATCTGGTATTCCACATGTCTTTCATGGTCTGGAACCTTCTCTGAAATTCCTCAACTCATTCATCTTAGATTACAACAGTTCAAACCTCCCACAAACAGAGTTTGCTCTCCCTCAGAGGTACGGCACTAAATCCCCTGTGTTCTTCAACGGCCAAGAGCAGTCATCTGAGATTCCTCATCCCGGGACCCCTTTCGATGTGAATTCTCTGCATCAGCAGGTTTACCAAATAAATCAACAGCAAGTTCATCAACCTATTCCCTCCCATTCCCCTATGGATATGGCTGTTGTTACCCCATCTGTTGATATTACTGGTAATCCTATTCATGTAGCCAGTCACAATGAAGACTCGCCTTCTGCATTCATCAAAATCGACGATCATATCCAATGATAACTGTCACCTACTCTTACAAGATAACCTTAGAAAGAAGATATATTGTACTCATTGTTACAGTACTTACTTATATAGTCCCAAACAGAATGGTAGTGTCAGGTCCAGGTTAGCTTTCGATGTAGAAGTATCCAAAAGTAGACGTCTTCTCCATTGCATTAGTAAAAGGGTTGGCCAACGAAGTACTTGTTCCAGTGCCATGCCTCAGCGTTGGCATCAGCATTGGCATCCCTCTTGTAGAATGGTTGACCAACGAAGTACTTGTTCCAGTGCCATGC